>CM049877.1:1235930-1245930 GCA_027474115.1 Schizopygopsis malacanthus
TCTCTCTCTCTTCTTCTCCTTCCTCTCTCACGCTCTCTCTCTCTCCTAGTATTTGTTTATGCAGTCTTCAAAAGTCTTCTTCTAATACTTTGGGGTGCATTTTAAAAGGAACTCAATCCTGTGTTTAAAAATGGGACGTAGCCTACAATTGTAATGTTGTCCCACTCTTTTATAAATGATGTTAAAATAAAAATGCTGAGATAAAAAGACAAACAAATTACAAGAGTACACAACTGACGATATGTGACCCTGGAGCACAAAACCAGGGTTTTATACATCATCTGGAAGCGGAATAAATAATATTTCCATTGATGTATGGTTTGGACAATATTTGAAAATCTGGAATCTGAGGGTGCAAAAAATCTAAATATTGAGAAAATCATCTTTAAAGTTGTTCAAAATTAAGTTCTTAGCAATGCATATTACTAATCAAAATTAAGTTTTTTATATCTTTGGTATGAAAATTTTACTATATATTCATGGAACATGATCTTAATATCCTAATGATTTTTGGCATAAAAGAAAAATGGATAATTTTGACCCATACAATGTATTGTTGGCTATTGCTGCAAATATACCTGTATCTTAAGACTGGTTTTGTGCTCCAGGGTCACAGTTATAGGCCTAATGGTATCATGCTGTCATATCATATCATATAATTAATAATCTGCCTAATGTATTAGATGGCTGACAGTAGTCACGGTGATATGGTTTTATCTCTTTATTTATTATAATGACTGTTAGTTATTATTATAAGTTATACCAGTAATTCAAATCCTATTACTATTTTAGTTATACGTGCATGAATGAATATTTACAAGCTTGCATTTTGTTACAGCATTATCCGTCTGAATGATAAAATAAATAATAAATAATGACTTTCTGTCTCACAATTCAGACTTTTTTCTAGCAATTCATAATTTGTTCTCAGAATTGCGAGAAAAAAGTTATAATAGTGAGATATAATGTTTTTTTATTATAATTGTGAGATATAAAGTCGCAGAAAAAGGAACGAGAGCATTCAGTTTGGCAACACATATTAATATTGATAATCATAAGCTCATTTAAATGAACTGTGTATATTTTGTCTTACAATTATGAGTTTATATCATAATTCAGACTTTTCTTCTCAGAGTTGTGAGTTTTAATCGCAATTCGGTATTTTATTTCTCAGAAATTATTTAAAAAAGTCATAATTGTGAGGAAAACGTCTGAACTGTGAGATTAAAAGGTCACAATAATCGTTTGTATTTGTAATTCTGAGGCAGAAACGAGCTTCTATTGTCCCTCGGAGGTTTAGAAAGATTTTATTTATCACAGTAGTTCTTCGTTTTGCATTCGTTTGCTCGTTGAAAAAGCAAAAGCTCCAAAATAAATGTGGAAAAAACGACGTTTGTAGCTTTAAGAATGGACGTTCATGAGAAAAAAATGACTGTATTTGAGTTTTTTTCATTAATTGTAAATTTATAAACAGTATTTTTGAAGCACGTTTAACACCATTGACGCGTATTGTGTAAAAGACACACTTAGAATATAGTTGAAAAAACGGACAGGTCACAGGTTTCACACTCATCTATTCACGGACGTATAACAGCTCTAGAATGATAAACTCAAGGAATTAAGAGTGGATGTCTATTTGGAAATGTCACAGCTCATTTCCCTAACTTCCATTTCTATTTTTCTGGAAGCAATTTGTCATCCAGGGGACGTTTAATAGGGAACATATTATCTTTTTACAGGGGCATGGAGTCTGCCACAGCCTGCCCACAGTTCCTATAAACAGCATCGGTCCATTTAGTGGTGCGTTTGATACGTTTCAGGACAGCAGCGAGCTCAGTTACAGACTGGAGCCCGTAAAGACTCAGATCAGTGCTTCTATTCAGCACGCCGTTAGTTTAAATGAGCTAATGATGATCAATCTTCATTTGTGTTGAAACAACACAACACTCTCTTTCCTCTTTCTTAATCAGTTTTCCATCTGACCTCGGTTTCTTGTTTTAGGTGACCTGGTTTTCTCTCCTCTTCTCCTTCATCATCAGTCATTGTTGTACACAGAGCCCGAGGCGTCACGGCCCCCGAGAGCCCTAAAACAATGATGCGCACCTGTGTAAACCTGCCGCTCCCGCTCCCGAGGGCGTCCTGAGGGGAAGTGAAGGCCGTGGAGGAGTGTGAGGGCCATTGTTACCGCTTCAATCAGACAGAAGGCACAGTTCATCTGTTAATCCTTCAGCATGCAAACACCTGTTGCTCATACTTTAGTGCGGTCAAATGATTCATCGTGATTAAAACCTATTGTTTACATAATATATGCATGTGTACTGTGTTCATTTATGATATAAATAGACACACATACAGCATATATATTGAGAATATTATATGATATCTAAATGTATTTAATATATAAAAGATAGCATGTTTTTCTTAAATATATACATGCATGTGTTTTATACTTACATAATAAATATACACAGCACACACTCATATTTACATTTATGCATTTATTAGCCGCTTTTCTCCAAAGCGACTTACAGTAGTGTCACAGATCAGCCAGGCTCCACCACCAATCCGTCACTACGATCTCAATCACCTGAGTTCTGATTCACCTGCACCTCATTAATCACCCAATCTACCCAGCACTATAAAGACACACACCCAACTCCAGCACTCTGTCCGATCTCGATTATACCAAGTGGACTCTCAACTACATGCTACCTACATGCTAATGTACATCTACGCTACATGCTACATGCTAACACATGCTACATGCTACCTAATGCTGCTACGCTACACTACGTACATGCTACATGCATGCTACATGCATGTTACATGCTACATGCTACTCCTTCCTACTCCTCCTGTCTCCTCCTCGTGGGTTCCTGTGTCTTCCTCGTCTGTCCGCGGGCCGCCATTGATCTGGGATGTGTGCTTCTCCTCGTCATCCACGAGTTCCTGGCAAGACAAGTACCTTCAGTATATCCTTTACTCTCTCGTCAAACTACTAAAAGTCATACTCACCATTTCTCCCTGCTCCCACAATTACTGAATCTATAAATCTACAGCGTTGTTTAAACATCCATCTGTGTCCAGTCTGCTTACCATAACAAGTGCATTCACGTTATACATTTATTGTCAGTATGTGTGTTTCATGGGAATCGAACCCACAACCTTTGCGCTGCTAACGTAATGCTCTCACAGGAACACAAATATATATATATTATATTGAATAAAAATGTACAATTAATGGAAAACTCAAATACAGTAATTTTTTATTAAGTTCTCATGTTTGTTTATTTATTTTTAATGTTTGAGACTTATTATTTTTAAATTTAATATAATACATTTTTTATTTTTGGTGAATTGTATTGAATCCAGTTAGGCTCAATCGGACCCGTACCACAATCATACCCATGTTTTGAATATAATCCTTCTGTATGTAAGTTATCATACAGTGATACTACTAATGATAATATCATACAGTGATAATACTCAGTGCTTGAGTACCTAACGAAAGACTAAAGCACACTTGTATTTAGCATTGCAAGCACTCACACCAGCTTGAGCACAAGAACCAGTAAAACTCAAGCTGGTATTTATCCCCTGACCATCTGAGAGTCGCGTTTGAGGATCTTCTCGTTTCTTCTCGTTTCTCTCTGAGTATATTTATCTTTTTATGGCTTCACTCGAGGCAGATCCTCGTCTTTCCTCCTCCAACGTAAGGATATAAAAATAAAGCAAGGTTACCGTCACCACAGGGGAGTATAAAAGTTCAAAAATAATAGTCAGAAGCCACGGACCCCCCATATAAAGCTCCTACACCCCCACCCACGGACGCACACCCCACCCAAGCCTCCACCCGCCCGGCCGGGCCTTTAAAGCTGCGGACGCGACCGCCAGCCCACTTCAGACCACCATAAACATGTCAGGCCCTGATGACAGAGCCGGCCCCGGGATGCTTTACACCAGCTGACCTCAACTCCAGCTCATTAGAGCCGGTAAACGAGAACCATGCGTCCCGAGCGCTGTACGAGGGATGATGCATGCGTTTGATCATTAATAACGCTTCCGGCAGTTTTCAGCAGCTCTCCTTCACCTGCATCTCGTCACTTCACAATTCACACAGACGTGATCTCATACAGGAGAAGCCCATTGCTGTGTTTCTAAGTCTTTACTATATTAAATAAAAATGAAAAAGTGTCATTAGAATGCTGTATGCAAACTTCTTGATGCCAAAATTCACTGAAAACAAGGTTGTAGATACACTTTGCACTCAGAAATTGCTAGATTTCACAAAGAAACGGAAAATATTGAACTTTTGAGGTAGAAAAACTGAAATAGTATTTATTTATTCATTAGGAAAAATGTACACCAATAATCTGTTTTATTTGCAACGTTAAAAGATATATTTTTTTCAGTGAATATAAGCTCACATAAAATCATGCTTCAATTTCATAACAATACAAGGTTTTTAAAACAACAATAGATAACATGCATAAGGCTGAGCGGAGATCATTGAAAACAAATGTAATGAATAAAAAAAGAAACAAGTCAAATGTTTCCTCACAAGCGCTGTAATAAAATAAATATAATAATAAATGAACAAACACCCTCACTGTACAAGGAGTCTCTTATTTCATAAAATAGAATAAAAACAGTACAAAAGAAGTGTAACAGTCACAATATAAGCAGGTTTTAAAGTTAAATTTTATTAAGGTTTGATAAAAAACTAAAATATTAAAAACATAATGCACACATGATCCGAATTAATCGCAAAGAAGCATAAAGAATAAAAATAGAAATTTCAAGTGCTTCCTCACAGGCACTGTAATAAAATAAAAACATTAAATATAAAAAAACACCTGTATAAGGTGTCTCTTCTCTCATAAAATGAAACATTTAATTAAACAAATTATATTTCAATGTAAATTCCATATTCAAACACCTTCTCAAGATTCCGAATGTGGAACATTTTAAAACATCATAAAACTACATTTCATGAAAGTATAAGCTTAGAAAAACAAAACAAAAATATTTTAAATATAAAAGATAAGTATAAAATGCTTCCTCACAAACACTGCAATAAAATCAAATAAATAAGGAATTCAGTAATCAGCTGTACCCCCTCGGTGTATGAGGACTGGTGTTAGCGGTCAGTCTCCTCCGGTCAGCTCCTGCCCCGCGCCGGCCGTCCTGCAGCGTTATGTGGGGTAATTGTCCGGCGCTGGGGCATGCAGGTGGGGGTAATTGCTCCTCACAGACAGCGGGGGAGGTTTAATTTCCTCGAGTGGCGTTCTGAGAGACTCTTTGTGTGACTGAGAGCTCTGCTTTGTTTGCTGCACAAACTAATTAAAGCATTTGTTGAGCCGTAAGACAGAGCAACGAGAGGAGAAACTCAGAATATATGAGCGCTTGATGCCACGAGGAAAACATATCTGGCTTTATATTCCTTCCTTCACCATCCATTACTCACGGGCCAAACAGTCAAAGCACTGACACGTCATTTCTGGAGAAAAGAGGCTTTACTTACACTCTGTGGTCAACTTATTCTGAGCATCATACGTTTGATTTATGACATCCCATATGCAGCGTCTCTGGATTCAATGTGCTGGTGTGATACTGAAACATAACCTCACAACATGGCATTTGGCTGAACACAAACCGTGAATATTTCTGTATTTTCTGTGCAGGTTTTTGGTCATTTAGATGTTTTTTAATATATTAAAACCAGATGCATTATGAAGGAATCGCATGAAAACATCTGCAGGTCACATTTCAACCCAAAATGATATATTTGTATACAGAGAATTAAGCTAATTAGGTTAATTGAGATGTTTTGCATCGTGATCCCCTTCAATTCATCATTACTGTAATGCTTCTGATTAATCTTTACTGCAATACAAAACATCAATTCTCATAACTGTAACATATTTAATGTAAACTAACATATATTAAAATAAATGATAATATCATGATGTATACATACTTTACCACTGACTTTTTTTTTCTTCTTTTTTTCTTTTTGTATTACAGTAATGATAATTTGAAGGTAAATGTGCTAAAAATTCAATTTATGGTCTTGATAATATTAGGAAAAAAATTTGGTTATATGTTTTTCTTTTGATTTAAGGGTGAAATATGACCCGAAAATTGTTGTGAAACAAATAAACATAAGTGAAACTCGATATATTGTGGTTTCAATGCATAACTACATTACTGTATATGCTTTAAGATAGACTTTTACTGTAATCAGTTTATAGAAATCTGCCCACTGATCTTATTTCCACAATTATTTAGGATTTTACTTAAAAAAAAAAATCATATTTCATACATAGTCTTTCTTAAAATTAGAATTCTGCTTATAATATTCAAAGTTAGAATTGTAAATAAATTCATCCAAATGAAAAATAAATAAAACCATCACATGAATGAGAAGACTTGATTTATTCATAAATGACTGGCTTCATGGTCTACCTCCATTCAGCAAAACAAGATTGTCTCATAATTTAAAACATAAATTAGATTTGATGTAAATAGGAAATTAAATAAAACACGACAGGCGACAGGACCGTAACGGTTCACTGTACACCGGATTGTACTGAAGATTACGTCCTGATCAGTTTTATTAAAGCAATGAGTCCTCAAGAAAGCTTTCAGGATTACAAAAATAAAAGAAATCAATTTAATTAAATAAAATGTGCATCGATCGGAAGCCCGAATGTCAGATGCTCTGCTGACAGAAACTTCAAAACAGCCGCTCCCTAAAAGTTGTCAAAAAAAGCAATCTAAAACAAAGAATAAGAAATCATTCAATAATCATTTGTAGACATTAATACATTTAAAATACTCCCCAGATGTAGGGCTCTCCAGACAAACGTGTTTTGAACAGAGACTCGTTCATCAAACATGCATTTATTTGATCCAAAAGCGGTCACATTTAGAAAGAGTTTTACTCTTTAAAATAACTGTTTTCATTTGAATATATGTTAAAATGTAATTTATTCCTGTGCAAAAAGCTGAATTTTCAGCATCATTACTGCAGTCACTTGATCTTTCAGAAATTATTCTAATATGCTGATTTTCTGCTCAAAAAACATTTATTATTATTATTACTATGTTGAAAATGGATGAGTAGAATTTTTTCAGGTTGATTTGATGAATAGAAAGTTCAGAAGGACAGCATTATCTGAAAAAATATTTTGTAACATCTTTATCATCACTTTTGATCAATTTAAAGCATCCTCCCTAAATAAAAGTATTAATTTATATGACCCCCCCCCCAAAAAAATATACTGAATCCAAGTTTTTGAATGGTATAGTAATGTTACAAAAGCTTTTATTTCAGATAAATGCTGATCTTTGGATATTTTTATTCATTAAAGAATCCTAACAAAAATGTACTAAACTGTTTTAAATATTAATAATAATAATAAATGTTTCTTGAGCAGCAAATCAGCATATTATGATTTCAGACGGATCATGTGACTGGAGTAATGATGCTGAAAAGTTAGCTTTGATCACCGAATAAATTACATTTTAAAATACAATCAAATAAGAAAACAATTTTTTAAATAGTAAAAATGTTTTTTACTGTACTTTGGATCAAATAAATGCAGAATAGACTTCTTTAAAAACATAAAAATCTTACTGTTCGAAAACTTTTGTCTGGTAGTGTAATTAATTTCTCCCAGTCAAGAAAATGTTCATGATACGCTGCTCTCCGTGGAGCACATTCGACTAGTTCCTAAAAACAGATTGCATAATAAAACACCGGATATCATACGCAGCTTAGCACCAATGCAACAGTAGCTCCACTTGTCAGAGTCTTCATCCGATTCGTCACGCAGCGCTTTTATATCTCCAGCAGCCCGCTGCTGCCGTCCACACCGTTCCCTGTGCTGCTCTTTTCGTCTCCGCCAACCGTTGGGTCCTGCATGCCACCGGCGGGCCCCTGAGGAGCCACTTTACCGGAATCTGCCGGCTCCTCGGTTGCTCTGGGCTCCGCCTCTCCTTCCGGACCCTTCTCTTGCAGGCTGGCTTCCGTGTGGGTTTTCTGATGTTTGCTGAGATGGTCGCTCCTCGTGAAGCGCTTATTGCACAGGAGACAAGTGAACTTCTTTTCTCGAGTGTGGGTGCGGACGTGGCGCTCCAGCTCGTCGGAGCGAGTGAACCGCTTTCCGCAGAAGAGCCAGTTGCAGACGAAGGGTCGTTCGCCTGTGTGCCAACGCAGGTGGGCTTTGAGGTGCGAAGCCTTGCCATAAACCTTCCCACAGCCGGGAATGTGGCAGCTGTGGACGGGTTTCTTGCGCAGGGATGCAGCCGAGGCGCCAAGCCTCTCCAACTCCTGACAATTCGGGCAATCGCAAGAGGACCTTCCGGTTGTAGATCCGCCGGTGTATCCGGGAGATCCCCGAGGCGGTTTGAGCCCCATGGAATTGTCCAGGAGTCCAGAAGTTGGGATGGGTTTGGGCTTGTACATGTCCTGAGGGAGCATGTGCTGGGAAGACTGGAGCGAGCTCAAGCCAACAGACGGATACTGCGCCGGGTTTAAAGAAGTAAAATCGGGAGTGTAACTCGACATCTGGGAATTGAGGGATGCTTGAGGAGCGACGGGTTGGAGGCTCTCAGGTTGAGGTTGTCCAGCGTTAGCCAGTTTGAGTTGGTATGGACATCCCACCAAGAAGATGTTGCGTTCGCGGGAGCAGCCGTGATCCCGGGATGGATGCCCTTGTACCAGGAGCCATAGGGATGCGTCATGTCCAAGTAGGTGTTGACGCTGGTCAGGCAGTCCGCTGTGGCTTTGTTCCCCAGGAGCGAAGGGTCCTGAGAGGCACTTTGGAAACTGGAGAACAGGTTGTATTCGGAGCCGTACGCTCCCGTGGGAGCAGGAGGAGGGCTGCCGGTTGGGGTTAGCAAACCCCCTGCGGAGCTAAAGGAGCCGCTGTAAGAGTCTACGACGCCCTCATTGCCTCGGACATTATTCTTAGGGCTCTGGAGTTCAGAGGTCATGCTGTAGGCTTTCTTAACTGGTACGGTGCTTCCCGCTTTGCCGGGCGTGGCGGAGTCTCGGACTGGACTGGTGTTTCCAAACTTGTTGCAGGTGGCGGTTAGCATAGCCAAGGGACTGGATCCATAACGTGTTTCCTCCTGAGAAGACAATAAGAGATCAGAACGCAATCTATGTAGCTTTAAATACAATCACACCAAAAATTGTCCAGATATCAAATATATATTTTTTGTACTAATGGGTGCAGGACACTATAGTTAATTTATGTAAGTGAAGATAGAAATATAAAGTGAGCTGTGATTGCTAAGGCGACCTTTTTAAACACAGACTGAACAAAACGAAGCACTGCTTGGTAATTGGTTGAGCTAAACTGGTTTTATCTAAGTGTGTTCTTAAATTTAACAGCTGACAGATAATCAACTGAATTCATTACGTACCTTTCTATTAAAGTTATCTGGACATTATCAAGATAGATTCGTTCTGACACAGTTTAACTCATATTGTATTACCATTTTCTAAAGTATAGCGAACAAACGGTAATAATGTGAGGAAGGTTGAAGGTGTCTGAATAAATGTTGGTTTGACTGAAGCCATCACGATGTTTTCTAGCATAAAAGAAGTTGTGCAAACATCCTTCCTGCGCTATTAGTCTAGACAGAAATATGCACCAGCGTTGACAACACAATAATTAATGTCACCACACATGGAGTTCCTGTTTAACATGTTTACATCTCTATAGTGACCCTCCGTCTGTGAAAAACAGGTCACATATGATATTGTTTGGTTTTGAATACTCTAATTGTGTTGTCAATCAATGTGTGTTTGAACAAATGCATAGGAATAGAAAATGCATGGTCAATTATTCTCACTTTGCTGCAAGCACGAAGTATTTAACATGCGTAATGCATGAACACAGCCACAGAAAAACATGTGGTAACCATGTTTACAGTCAACATTGAGTAATTCAAGAGTGAATGACAAAAAGTTATCCGTTTAGAT
>CM049877.1:1250930-1340930 GCA_027474115.1 Schizopygopsis malacanthus
TCTTCCAGTAAATCATTTAAAAATACAGATATGCTCATCAAGCGGTTTTGGGGTCATTTGATCAATATAACACACTATAATTGGAGGAGGTCGAGTGAGTGTTGAAAGCTGAAGAATCCTTTTCCAAATACTAATGCATGTGCATTCACTCATGCATTTATCTCGAGTCTCGTCTGCTCATCTGATCCCTTGACTTTCCTTCTCAAATGAATGGAAACGTATGCAAAGACATGAGTTATTAAAACTGTGATGCAATTGGAAGAAGACACCTGGCTGGTCAATTGATTATTGCTTGATTTGTCTTTTATCATACTGCATTATAAATAAACATACAATAAAAATGAACACAAATCAGCCTTGTGCATTTTGAATGTAGTTAATATTAAATAACAATACAGTGTCCCAGTGCCGCCCACTTTTTCAGTGGCATTGCTTTCGGGAAGTATTTCCCATTAATTTCTTCCCATAGGGATTTTTAAAAAGGCTTAATTAAAGCAATATACGCCATGAATCCAACCAACAAGATACGAGGAGAATGACAATATTACAAACTTGAATTTGAAGCATATGAATATTGGATAAAAAGACAAAGGTGCAAGACTGTAATGGATTTAATTAGGGAAAGAACAACAACTATAATCGCATGAAGCATTGCTAATTACATAATCAGATAAAAAATGAATATAAAATATTAATTTAAAGTTGTTTATTGTATCTCTATAGATAATGTATATTAATAAAAGCACACATGCATACAAATATGTAGGCTAAATATATTCGCTTACCCATTTATGGTGGGCGGAGCTTCGCTCGCTGCAACTCTGTGATTGGTGGAATCTTCTCTACAGCATCATGGGTAATGTAGTTTTTCACTCACTTATTTTAAAAATAAGCTGAATTAAAGTGAACAGATGGGTTCAACAAAAGCATATACAGTGGATTAACAACCCCAGAGCTCACAACAGGTCTGCCTTTAATGGTTTATCAGTTATCATTAAAAATAAATTCCATATTGGGAATATCAATGGAGTTGTTCTGTTGTGCTCTATAGTAATTATGTAATCAACAGAATACCACATTCGTATCCTCGAGAGTTTTGGAAAAGATCTTAAACTTAAACTCAGATCAATGAAATGATCTCATTATGAACTCAAACATTTCTCATCAAATGATCTAAACTGCTCCGCGTCTATTTTATAGCTTTATACACGTATTGGATGACTCATTTGTGCCTACTTTGAATTCTTTCAAGGACATTAAGGAGCACAATCTGAGACAAAGTTGATGGTTGAATGAAACATGAGATGTATTTGTGTACACACAGGACACAAACATGATCATCAGTGTGAAATCCAAGGTTCGAATGGGTGTGCTTTTACTAAATGAACACGCAAGTGGAGCGCGGTGCCACATGTGGAGGCTTCAGCGCAGTTTGAGGGAACTGCCTTCCCAATGATTTGCATGTGGTTTCCCCGTTTGGCCTAATAGCTTTCCTATTTCCCTTTGAGGATCAGAAATCCCTGAACAGAGAGGTGCAGCAGCGGTAGTTTATATCTTTATCACTCTGAGGAGCTGTAAATGCTTGATCCCCACTAACAGCTTCCTTCAAAGTGGCTCGAGAGCAATCTATAATTAGAGATTTAGAAGGAAACTGAAGGAAAACATGTTGTGTTTTTTATCTTTTCTATTTTGGCGTTTTACATTGAAAAGTCTTCCTCTCTGGGCGAGGTAATGGCTTGTAAAAGCACCGTTGATTATTGTGTTAATGAAGGGCGTGTGTGTGGTTTTTACTAATGATTTACATTTTCTCTGCCAGTTCAGATTCAAGATCCTGATTTTACTTTGGGCATCACTTGGTTGTTTTAATGCCATGCCATCTTTCTTGGCTATTTTCATGGCAAGTAATAGATTGAAATGCTATGAAAGATCAATTTAAAAACATAAATAAAGTTTGCTTTGGATGAAAACTCTAATGCAAACCTAAAAAAAAAAATGAATTCAGAGGTGATTGTTAAAAATGTCTTCAAATGGTGAGAAAACTGTTTTATGGCTTTAAATTAATGTGTATTTTACATTTAACGTTGTTTCTTTTTTATCTGTTGAATGTGACCCAACAGAAAAATGATCTTAAATTGTAATTTAATTAAAAACAATTAAATTGTGTATTTTTCACATTTTGTATTTTATTTATTTTCACCTGTTGACAGTGATCCAATAGAAAAAATGACCTTAAATGTAGTATTTTTGCATTTAATATTTTGTTTATATTTACCTGTTAATCATAATCCAATAGTAAATGGACATAAATGTATTATATTATCCATTATTAAATGTATTAATTTATCCATTCAATAGTTTCCATGTTTACCTGCTGATGTGATCCAATAGTAAAATGGACATATATTAGAATTTTTAGCATTTTAAAATGGTTTCTTTTTACCAGTTGATATGATCCAATAGATTTTATTTTTTGCATTTAAATAGTTTTTTCTTCTCACCTGTTGACTGCGATCCAATCAGAATAAACTAGTCTTCAGTTTTTGTGTCAATAAGCAGCATTTGAGAATCACTTATTTGTGTTTCAGCGTATGTTATATTCACCAATCTGTAATTCACAAATGCCATGGATTTGAATGCTCTCCAAAAAGTACCCTTATAAATCAAATTATCTTTTTTTGGAGCGCCGTTCCTTTTTACATCCATTTAAAGTCATTGCGACCCAAGACGGCACCATTAGCTGAAATATCAGCATTTTTGACCAGTTTATAGATATTAAATACACGAAAATACGGTCTTTTAGCGTAACTCACTTTGGACCAATTTCACAGTTTTGGGTTTTTAAGGTCTATATGTTCTCCTCATTAGTCTCCGTATCAGAGTACTGAGGATTTCGCTGTGGTTAAATGGGAATCAATGGAATAATTCTCCCTGAATTCCTCCCGGAGCAAATGAAACTTCTTAATAATGCTGCCACGCAAGGAAAAAGTGAAATGATTAGACGTGTGTGAGTGGCTTTGGAGATGGAAATGTGGTAAGAGGGAGATACAGGGTCAGGGACAAACTCGCCTCACAGTGAGATGGCTTTTTCCAGACCGTGTGGTCACAGAAACAGGAATTTATATGGAAAAATAAGTGAGAAAGACCGTCAGATGGGATGAGCTTAATATAATCTACAATAGATTTTCTGCAATAAAAACCCAGCTTTACGCAGGTCATTAACTGAAGACAGTCGAATACTCATGAATTGGATGTCAAACTGTGTGGGGCCTGAAGGAGCCAGTATGATCATAACAAAGAGGCCAATTTAATGAATTACTGGTTACTCAGCACTCTAGACTATACTAAGCATGGCACCGAGTTACCACTACTGCTGCGTCCACCCCCGTGTCCTCCACAAACCATCAGTCATCCCTCACCAAACGCTCTCAAAGCACAGGAGCAGTGAAGACGTTTCAGAAAGCACACATCGCATGGAGGGAGATAAAGACCAAGCTCGTGAAACATGTATGTTTCACCCCAAAATATAAATCAAAGTAGAAATCATATTTTGTATTAAGAAAAGAAGATGCATTATGACTTCCTTTACAACTCTCATTACAATTAAGCACATTTAGCACCCCAAATTATTCAAATTAAGCACATTTAGCCCCCGAATTATTCAAATTAAGCACATTTAGCACCCCGAATTATTCAAATTAAGCACATTTTACCCCCGAATTATTCAAATTAAGCACATTTTACCCCCCGAATTATTCAAATTAAGCACATTTAGCACCCCGAATTATTCAAATTAAGCACATTTAGCTCCCCGAATTATTCAAATTAAGCACATTTTACCCCCCGAATTATTCAAATTAAGCACATTTAGCTCCCCGAATTATTCAAATTAAGCACATTTTACCCCCCGAATTATTCAAATTAAGCACATTTAACCCCCACTGAATTATTCAAATTAAGCACATTTAGCCCCGAATTATTCAAATTAAGCACATTTAGCCCCCCCGAATTATTCAAATTAAGCACACTTTACCCCCGAATTATTCAAATTAAGCACATTTAGCACCCCGAATTATTCAAATTAAGCACATTTAGCCCCCCCGAATTATTCAAATTAAGCACATTTTACCCCCGAATTATTCAAATGAAGCACATTTTACCCCCGAATTATTCAAATTAAGCACATTTAGCACCCCGAATTATTCAAATTAAGCACATTTAGCCCCCCCGAATTATTCAAATTAAGCACACTTTACCCCCGAATTATTCAAATTAAGCACATTTAGCCCCCGAATTATTCAAATGAAGCACATTTTACCCCCGAATTATTCAAATGAAGCACATTTTACCCCCGAATTATTCAAATTAAGCACATTTAGCCCCCCGAATTATTCAAATTAAGCACATTTAGCCCCCCCGAATTATTCAAATTAAGCACATTTAGCACCCCGAATTATTCAAATTAAGCACATTTTAGACCCCCGAATTATTCAAATTAAGCACATTTTACCCCCCGAATTATTCAAATTAAGCACATTTTACCCCCCGAATTATTCAAATTAAGCACATTTACCCCCGAATTATTCAAATTAAGCACATTTTACCCCCCGAATTATTCAAATTATTCAAATTAAGCACATTTTATCCCAAAATTTTTACAATTAAGCACATTTTACCCCAAAACGTTCGTAACCACAATGACATTTAAATTAAATAAATGCTGTATTATTTAAATTGTAAAATATTTATAAACCAGTTTATAGTATTTCTATTTTTAGTTAGTTAGTTGTAATAAAGTGATACAGTAATTTGAATCAACACGAACTGTATTCAGAATTAAAAGACCTGCATGCACTGAAGAAATTAGAATTTGGAAGAAAATTGTTAAATGTGCTTAACTTTCATGAAAAAAATATGGTAAAAATCTTAACAGACTAAAAATACCCATCATGTTATGAAAAATAAAATGTATTATTTATTGTCTGCACATTTTTATGAGATTCAGCCATAAAGAAAGAGTGTGAGCGAGCTGTACATGTAAAAGTGAGCACATTTTACCCCAAAATCATTATCATTCTTTTTATTATTAAGCATATTTTACCCCCAAAATATATGAAAGCCTGTTTCTGCCAAAGAAAAAGAAAAGGAAAAAAAGGAAAAACGTGAAATTCTGAGAAGAAAATAAGAAATGTGAAATATAAACTTGCAACTACAAGAAAATGACAGATTGTTTAGATATAAAGTTATAATTAATGACCTTTTAATTTTTTATTCAGTGACAGAAACAAAATAACTGCGAGACATAAACTCAGAAGCAAAGTCAGAATAATAAGAATGAAAAGGTCTGGATGCATTGCATCAATAAGAATTTGGAAGGAAATCATTAAATATGCTAAACTTTCATGAAATAAATATTGTGAAAATCTCATTTTATGGAAAATGAAATTTCGTATTTACTTTCTGCACATTTTCCTGAGTTTCAGCCATATAGAAAGAGCGCGTGTAAAAATAAGCACATTTTACCAAAAGAGCGCCCTTCCTTTAAACACCAAAACAAAACCCGGCAGGTCAGACGCTCGAGGAGAGCTCGGACCACCCAACGCTGCACCCACACCCTGCAGCTAAAGCACAGCGACGTGGTGAAATAAGAAAACACTGAGCCCTGGGACTAAAGCTCTTTCCACCTCCTCACCGTATGGCCGTTCCGTCTCACTCATGCGCTATAAATGTCAAGACCACCGTCAGAAACTGACATTGGATGTTTAGGTCAAGGAGGTTTGGGTTTCGAGCAGGAGGAAGTAAACAGACTTTCCCAGATGTGCATGAGAACGACATGCATGCGGATGCTGGGAGCGAGCGAATGCCACGCAGTCTGGGCTCCAAAATAAAGCCGAATGCTTTGACTTCCACCGGCTGGGGCGAGCGGCCTCAGAGCCGCTCTAAATCCGGAGGCCTGGCTTGAAGTAACGCGCCGTCCCCCACAGAGAGCGAGCGCGGTGGGTGTGGCCCCCGAGGAGATGGTTTTTGAGGGGGCCCCTCCCGAACGCGAGCTGCATGCCAGCGCCCAAGGGCTCCAGTCTGCCTGACCAAAACCACCGCGAGTTACCCACGCCACGTTACACGGGCCAGCTTGGTGAACGACGCCCCCTACTGGAGCTGGACAGATGCACCTCTGCACATCCCTCCACCTGCAGCAAAACACACACACACACTTTTCACCATTCTGTCTGATTCTCAAATGCATATATCCAACCAAAACTGTCCTAATCACAAAGCCACGTGTTAATTAAAATAAAGAGATACAGAATCAACATAATGAGAATTACAGGTAAAATGCGTGGATTGATTACAGTTGTCTGCGTTCTAAACAAACACGATGCAACGAGTCTCAAGTAAACACTTGCCGACTTGCATTACAACTAAGCACATTTTACCTCAAAATCATCTATATTTGTATTATAATTAAGCTAAAATTTACCACAAAATTACTAAAACATTTAACACAATGCAAAAACATTTATTCTTGCTACTGTAATATGTTTATTTATACGGTAAAGTATTTACAAAAAAGTTTACATATTAATTTAAATAAAGAGTGATACAGTACTTTGAATCAACATTGAGAATAAAGACAACATTGGATGCATTGCAGCAATGATAATTTGGAAGGAAAAATATGATGAAAATCCTAGACCAAAAATAACCCTCATTTTATGAAAAATAAAAAATCCAGGCTAAAGTCTCAAAATCTAATTATGAGATAACAAGCATCAAAGTTGGATTTCAACCATTAATTTCACTATAATTTCAATATTTGACATGGCCTTACTCCACCACCAATATTAAAGATATCAAGGTTAATTTTTCACAGAATATTTACCTCATGATGGATTCATTTTGTGTAGAAAACAGTAAATCACAAAAAAAATGACTTTAGCTGGGTTTTCACAGAGAGGGTCACAAATGTCATATTTATTTTTTGCACATTTTCATTAGATTCAGCCATAAAGAAGGAGCGTGAGCCGTTTATGTAAAAATACACACATTTTACCCCAATATCACTACAATGTTTCTTACTACTGTATTAAGCACATTTTACCCCAAATGTGGGGAAAACAGTTTTTCGCCATGGAATAAAAAATATAAAAAGGTAATTAATAATTTCTTATTTTCTGCACACATAGAAAGAGCGTGAGTGAGTGTCCATGTAAAACTGTCATTACCACAATGCCACATTATCATTACAGTACTACAAAAGAAATACTGTATTATTTTATTTAAAGTGTAAACTATTTACAGGCAGTTTTGCATAAAAGTGATGCAGTGATTTTAGTTAACACTGAGAATAATGAGAATAACATGTAATTTGGAAGGAAATTATTTAATGTACCACCAACTGTCTGCATCACAACACAACACAACACAACACAACTTTTAAAATATGAACCGATTTAGAAACACTTGGTGTCATGCATTTGGACTTTGTAAATGGTTGCAGAGAAAAACGATTGGCATCGCATGCTAAACGACCGAGGATCGCATACACTACCAGACTTTTAATGGTTATGAACACAATAAAATAACACAGAAACCTGTCGCATAGCTACAGTAGAAGATGCATGAAACCTGAAAACAATATGTGTACTAAAACCATCTCAGAATAGCAAACCCGTCTAACATCCTCAAACTGGACAGAATCATAGCATGAAGTGTCTGTGACCATTATAAACGTGGGGTTTAAACATTGTGGGTTCCCCAAACAATCTTAATGTGTAAAGAAACCATTTTCTAAGTGAAAACATTTGAATAATCAGAAGAACATTTTTGCACTATAATCAACCTTTTGTGCATTGAATGGTTTCCATGCATGTTAAATGATCTTGATAGAACCATAGATGCCAATAAAGAAACGTCATTTTCGAAGGTGCACGTGATTTTCTGTGAAATTCGACAACGCAGACCGCCTGAAATTAGCAGACAGGCTCTGATTTTCATCAATTAGCATTGACCGCAAAATGGACAAAAGCAATGTAGTGTAGCCCAGCCAATCAGAATGAGCTTGATTTAAATACGCCATTAAACCCAGAGTGAAAAAGAGGACAATATGAACACACAGGAGATATTTACATATAAAAACCTATAGTCTTTATTTTCAGGAAAATACTGATGACATGATCTTGCATACAGGGCTTACAGTACACGATTGGATAGCACAAATGTTGTGTTATCACTTGTGCTTTATTGCATGTGGTTACTGTAAATGTTTAAACTCAATCAGACGGTGTTTCACCAGTAAAAAGTGAATAGAAAAAAACAAAAACATGTTACTCCCAACACAAGGCCTTCAAAATGGTTTTGTCTTGAACTTTCTGCATCTTCTTTTAGAAAACAACACACCGTATTTTACACACAAGCAGGGCAATCCTTGCTGTATTTTTCTTGTCTCTGCCTGGAGTTTAACGTCTCCAGTGATACCACGCTAACCACTCAAGCCAAACCCAGCGCTGGGTTTCTGTGACAGGGTTTCCATCAGCCGCGATTTCTTTAAGACTGCAAGGGAAGCTCACTTCCCCTATAATTGTCAAAAAATGAATGGTCAAATATATGTACTATTATGTTAACATTTTATTGACTAAAAAATGCGTTTAAACAGTTCATCTCGAACGAAAACAATTTCGTTCAGAATCAGCTACTTAGGTCGGCTGACTCGATTTCCTTCTCATTCATTCCCGTAGCGTACAGTGCATTACTCTGCTGAAGCCCAGCGTCCATTGACTTCAATGGGGCTGCTGCTTTAAACAGTTTTTTCAGTGCTAAGAAACAAGACGGTCATTGGATAATGCTGCGATTATGTCCCGCCCACGGACGCTCAGCGTCTCTCGGGGATGAATGGAGGAGTGGGCTGGCCCGGACTCCGAGCGTCCTGCGTGATGATTGTGAGGGTCTGTCATCTCTTTTTAATCATTTATGTCCTAAAAACGCTCGTTTTTTGGGGTCGACAGCTTATAAAAACGTATTTGTTTTTTTTTTTTTAGCTTGTTTGCTATACACATTGTCACATATCAGCTTTTTACATTTTTTTTTTTTTTTTTTTTTTTTTTTTTATAAATAAATGACAAGGAGGCGGCAGCTTCAATGCAAAGA
Organism: Schizopygopsis malacanthus; assembly: GCA_027474115.1. Classification (NCBI taxonomy): domain Eukaryota; kingdom Metazoa; phylum Chordata; class Actinopteri; order Cypriniformes; family Cyprinidae; genus Schizopygopsis; species Schizopygopsis malacanthus. The sequence goes on from CM049877.1 coordinate 1,260,072, forward strand.
GACGTTGGTGTGGGCGTGGGCGTGTCTTCAGATTATGACGCGTATCACTCTGTGTCTCCATTTCAACTCAGTCCCATCGCGGATTTTGCATGTGTAGTCGAAAAGACAACTGCTGCAACCTTCATCGTATATTTCACACAATTTCACACCACATTCATTGTTTCAGTTTAACATAATTCCACATTTCCTCCGTTGAGTTAAATATTATATATATATTAGATCGTTTGTTCATTATTTCATATAGTCTGAACTAGCCAGCTAGCAAACTGCACAGCAGGTGTAGAAGAGCTTCTCTGTTTTAAAGCGGCTCAAGTTAACCTCCCCTCCCCCCCCCGTAACACAATGGGCCAAGGCCGTTTAAGCAGCCTAGCTCTGCTGGCCATTGAGAGGACACTGGTCAAGGTCACTGGAAAAGACGCCTAGTTGGTACGACAGGGTTACAGAGCATTTTCTTGAAAGGAACGTTAGGGCAGAATTTACATATAAATAAATGGACAATTTTTATGATTTAGGCCGAAAATGAGCTTCCCCTCTTTAAAAGATCAGCAGCCGCCACTGGTTTCCATCAGGGCATCTTAGCATAGCTTTAGCATTCAGAAGAAACAACACAACAAACACTCACTACAACCACATTTCTGACTTCAAACTGGGAGCATTTCTAGTCCAGCGGTCAATACATCACTGACATTTCCAGTGTTATTATCCACAAAATTAAAATATTCCATGACAGTTCATGTTTCATCCATTTTGATCATTATAAATGACAATCAGCTATGCTAGGCCTATATAATACACCATCATACTACTTTAAATTGTGTTGTGCCCCTAAGATACAACTTTAAAGGCTCAGAACAAAGTTCAGGTTCAATACAACAGATGAACAAGCAATTACTACAGAATTCAAACAACATTAGACACATTTTCTGATAAACTTACAACACATTGTCATAGCTCCTATTAGCCATAAACAGTTTAGCAACAGTTTATGAACATTCAAATATGGCTATGAAACATGATCAAACTTTATAGTGACATTCATAAACATCTAAACTATTATTCTTATACAAATTATATAAATATTCATAATTTTTTAGTGTTATTACAATTTCTAAACGAGTTACTAGGCCTACTTGGGGTCTTCAATTTACAACTGACGGGCTTTGAATATTAAATATGTTACGTTGAATTCGTCCAGCCTTATGGTACTATTTCATAAATGTTAAGTTATTCATAAATATTCAATCAATGATACTGTACCACGCCATGTGTGCATGACTCAATTAATTGTCATATAGCTACAACAATTTTCTATAGTTTCGCCAAAAACGGTTTATGACGCTAAAAACCGAACGTGCAAGAATTGCGCGCGCTTTTTTAACCCGGATGGAGATGAACGATCGCAACGAATCGCGATGTAAAATTTAATTTGTGTACACAGTTTATTGTAGATATATTTGTGAGTTTACATGTTTGTAAGTGCCTTACTTGAGGATAATAATAATACGGTGTTGTTGATATTTTGCGCTCGTTCGTTCTGGTCCAATTTCAATGACAAAACTAGCTTGAGCTAGAGGATTGAACCCGCTGCAGCGAGCAGAGCCCTCTGTTGGTCAAAACAAACACCTTCAGAAGTTACCGTAAAAACGGGGATATTTGCGGGAACGGCCATCAAAACCTTAGTCCTAGTCACATCAGACGCCATATTGAATTTAATGCGGACGGAAACCAAAATTGTTTTATGTTTTTTTTGAATTATAATTAATATACAGTGCCATTGTTTTCATCCGCATTAATTTCAATATGGCAAAGTTGAATTATTTATCTAAAAAAATAAACAGACCACTTTTACTAATAATCCATGGTTAATTTTCACAAGGGGATTGCTCGGCTCATGAAGCGAATACTGTTTATTTTATTTATTTATTTATAGTTCAGATTTCATTTGTATAACCACAGTTTTACTACAAATAACATGGTTAGTGTAGCATCATAAAATCATCATTATTTGTACCATTGTTTAACTGTATCTATGTTTTTTGGTCTTGTTTGTGGTAAAACATGGTTAATGTTCGTAAGGGTCGGTGTGTTGTAAACAACACTACAATCCATTGAATGCACTGACTTTAGTCTACCCTGACTTACCAAGATCAATGCCATACCAATTACCCAAAAAAACACTAGTAAATGCATAGTAGGGTCTTACTACAATAGTGGATTGTAGTTCTAAATATATTGAAATACTGTATAAATCAATTTTTCTTTAGATGTATTTATATAAATGCATCATGGACGCAACATTTGCATGAACAAATACCACACTGGAGTCCAAAAAAATGAAATCCAGCTTGGGTTTTTGAAATCACACATACTATCTTTATTCATCCGTATACACCCACGTTTCCCTCTCTTACAGAGCCGTTCACTCACAGCAGGCCTAAACAGTATTCTTCCAGTGACCTGTAATTATTTGATAGATTTTTAGAGCTAACTGCTCTTTAGTAAGTTTGTAAGTGCTTCCTAAACAATCAGATATAATATGGGACTAATTGAAAGAGTAAGGCAGGCAGTTTTGGCAGCACCGGAGGGGCTGGTTTGAATCAGCGGAGGCCCTTCGCTCCAGCTCTGGATTTAAACTGTTCTTCGTGTTTGTGGAAGTGCGGCTGGCGGTCGACTGCGAGGCCTGCGAGGCAGCGCTGTTTAATTGGGCTTTGTTGTGGAAAGAAATGGGGGAGCACGGTTCACTGTGGTCACATCTGTACAACGGTGGCGACCGGAGCGAAGAGACTCACACATGTACGTACGCACGACACAGGTCATCTAGTCATAAATAATCACTAATGAAGCTATGCAGTCAGGTGAATTTATGTCATATTTATTGAATGACTCAGTGTTACAACAGCATGATGATGCGTTTGCTTTGTGCGAGTGGATTTAAGCAGTATATAATTATCACATTTACAAAACAGAGCTTCTGAATAATATAAGGTGTTGGATTTACACGTGACTCTTTGGCCTGAAACTCTCTCATGTCCTGTGGTGACATGCTGTAATGAAACCAAGCTTTTTATAATGATTGTAAAATCATTATGCAGGCAGTTTAACGAGCTCATTCTAATCGAGTTCACATGGAGTATTTGTACTGTTTGTACTTCTCACGATACTACAGGCTTTGTTACTGTTGCCTTTGGCATGGTTTGGGTTTATAAGACACTTCATATTCAGTAATGTTATTGATTTGACTGCACTGAAACTGTTGGATGAGAACAAAACCTGAACTGAATTGAGCTTAATAATGACACTACTGTCTTCTGTAGAGATGCTTTAGAGCAGAATTGGTCTAATATTTGATGAAGTTTGCATCATTGATTCGGTTATTTTCTTGTAAAATGCTTTGAAATGATTAAAGCTTTTAAAATCTGTATTATAACGCGCTATACATAAATGTGACTTGACTTAACTATAGACCTATGGACCTAACAAAGGCAGATTTATAGAAAACTGTTGGGAAAAAATCGATATACTGCAAAAAATATATATTTATTTACTAGTGGTGGGCCGTTATCGGCGTTAACGTGCTGCGTTAACGCGAGACTCTTATCGGCGATAAAAAAAATATCGCCGTTAATCTATTTCAAAGTTGGGTTGGGAGCTGGGTCTATACTACGCAAGCTATGATGACTTTCACCCTGATATTTTAGCGCGGATGTATACTAGCGAATTGCACTGTAGGGGGCGAGAACAGTCTTCGAACTAGAGGCTCGCAGTCCGTGATGGACAGATTGTTAACGGCTGGTCTATGTGGTAATACAATCGGGCAGGACATCCAAACGCTCATCTATCATTCATCAACCTCAAAATATAGGCTTTTCCTCTAAAGAATGTATGTAGTAGCAACCTTTTACATGGCCCTCAATATAATGTTAACCTAAGAAAATGTGCGCTATTGAAGTGTTGTTTGGAAGCGCGTTTGCCAGGACAGCTCGGTGTGCGTTTCACTTGCTCTTAAAATCTCCGTCATTTTTGGTCATACAGATAAAAGTAGCCTAATACATCTTTCGAATCTGTAAAGACTCTACGTTTATTTGTGTGCACTCAGAATAACAACGAAACGTTGCGCTTTTAAGCAAACAGGATGCGCTTTAGGTCTCATGTGAACTTGAGAATTCACTCCCGTGTCACCCTCTGCTTCGAACCTGTGTGTATGCCTAACGTTACTGTGAAATTACCACATCAGACGTGACGTGCTAACATGGATGCAGCTATGAAGCCGCCGGGTTTGCTTCAGGGAAAATGTATTTTTAAGAAGCTTCCCAATGGAAACTGTAAACAGTTCATCACGACCTCTTATGTAGGCCTACAGTTCAAAATTCATGTTTAACTGAATAAACAGTTAGTAAACACAAGTACATCTTATTGAACATAGTTTATTTTCATCACCAATTATCATAGTAGAACAGCTTTCTCAAGCAGTTTGTGATGCATTTTGGAAACAGGAGATGAGCCCCTGGTCTAATGCGCCACCTGGCTTGAGAAACCCGTTCTCAAAGACTTACTTTTAGCCATTATTTGGGTAGCACACATATTCTGAATGCCTTCGGCAGAATTCAAATGAGCCATTTTAATCTAGATTAATCTAGATTAATTCCAAAATTAATCTAGATTAATCTAGATTAAAAAAATTAATCTATGCCCACCCCTAATATTTACTTAGTATTTTTGTCTTGTTTTGTTAGGTTTTGCTTAAAACAAGAAAAGTTTATGTCAATGGGATAAAACAAATCTTAATTCAAAGAGAAAACAAGATTTTTCTTCTTGCCACATTGGCAGATATTTTCTTTATTTAAGCAAAAACTCACTTAATTTTGATACAAGACTTAATATCTTATGTCATTACGTTTCTTAAATAAATGTATCTTTATTCAAGCATGATGTTTGTATTGGAAAACATGACAAAAATAGTTTAAAAAAGTTACTCTTAAATTACTTGGTTAAGAAAACTTCTCTAAAAAAATTTACATAATGATATAATAACTGTAATTATCATGAAATGGACCATAAAAAGTGCGAATAGACCAAGCAAGAGACCGTAATGTCCTGAATTTCATCATCATGCATTAGAGAGATTCCACCCCCTTTCCCTATATATCGCTCCGACTTTTCATCCCACATCTTTTCCCTCCATTCCCCACTTCATCTCTCCCTGTCTCATGTGGCGCTGATTGAACCCCATCAAAGGCTGCGGTGAGAGTAGACGGCCTGCTGCAGCTCCAGCCTCTCGCAGCCTAATGAGACTCACACACACACACACACACACACACACACACACACACACACACACACACACACACAGCGCGCGCACACGGTTACACAGGTTTACACACGTTTACACACACACACACACACACACACACACACACACACACAACACAGACACACAGACACACACACACACACACACAACACACACACACACACACGGTCACACACACACACACACACACACCACACACACACATACACACACACACCACACACACACACACACACGTGGTCACACACATGGTCACACACACACACACACACACACACACACACACACACACGGTCACACACACACACACACACACACACACACACGGTCACACACACACACACACAACACAACAACACACACACACACACACACACACACACACACACACGGTCACACACACACACACACACACCACACACACACACACACACATGTGGTCACACACATGGTCACACACACACACACAAACACACACACACACACACACACACACACTCGGTCACACACACACACACACACACACACACACACACACACACACACACACACACACACACACACACACACACACACACACACATGCATGCAATTCTAAACAAGACATGCACTACACTCATACAGCACACAAGCACATACTCACAGCTTCTTGATGCTTTTAATGCAATGCACTGCAAGAAAAATCATTATAGTATGTCCTTAACTTCCATCCATTTACTTTAGAAACAATAATTAAATACATTAAAACTTGTTTTTAGAGAATGCTTGTTCATTTGTTTATTTTTCTCCCATGATATATATGCAATGCACATGCAATTCCAAGATGTTTTCTCAAAACAAATCCTCATATTTTACACAATTGTGTTTCTCAAGTAATGTATTTTCTTCCTTTATCCACTCTTCTTGGCATGTCTCGTCACACTCCCGCAAAACCACAGCTCTCAGAGCTCTTCAGAGTCTTTTCCAAACCAGCCTGGCGTCTGTCTCCCCTTAACACCCCCCCCCCCTCTCTCTCTGTGTGTGTGTGTGTTCTTACATATCAAAATATAGCCCCAAAAAGCATTTAGACACCAATGTCACACTTTAAAAAAAAGTTTTAATGTCTTTACATTAGATATAATGTATCAAAGCAAAAAGAAGCACAAACACATGCAGAACATTTGATGGAAGTGTGTTGGGTTTGAAAAGCTAGATGTACTGTTGAAGATGAAGACTTGGTATTGTGTTAGTTTGTGGATGATGTTAGTTTATATGATTCTTTATTTAAATTACTTCAAAACGACCTGATTCAAACACATTGAGACATGAAGAAGAGCAACATTAGTGAAGAGAAAAGCATTTAAGACGCGCAGATACAGATCTAATCACATTTTATTTGTGACTTTGGTGTCCAAAAACATTCTGCATCTCCTGTATCGACTGTTGTGCAAATTATGTAAAGAGAACAGTAAACATAAATTATTAAATATATACATCTTTAATAGGTACATCTTCATACATGCAATCAAATATATACAGAACATTCAGGTTCTTGCGTTACAATTATACACTTCTAGACAACAGAAAATAGTATGAATACAATCGAATACAAATAATTCAACAACATCTAAAAATAAGTCATATACACAGTTACTAATTGCAAATTTCCTCAGGATCAGTATTATATGCTCTCACAGCACCTCTAAGTGGTCAAACATTAACATTGCAATAGTCCAGTGGTGCTGTTGTGGTAAAACTGATATGAAGATTGAGGTGAATACAAATTTTACTTTATCTTTGTATTTTTGTTTGTTTGTTTGCTCGTATTTATGTACACAAAATTAAGATAAAAACTAATTTAATGCATTTTTTTTTAAACATACAAACTAGAAATTTCACAAAAATCCTGAAATGAAAATAGATATACAATTGCCAAGATTAAAACATATTAAGTTAAGTTAAATTAAAAGTTAATGTACACTAAAGTGCCATTCAAGAATAGTTATTTTATGATTATATTAATGTATAGAACCAATATCCAACAGATATGACAATGCAATGTTCCCTGGAGTCCATTTAAAAACAAAATCACAAAGTAATGTATAAATGAGTAAATGTAGAGTATATGAGTGCACATTTAACACAGCTATAAAGCGAATGCAGCTACAGAAATAAAAGTGCATGAAGCTCATCATCTTCTAGCCGTTCTCACCAGACTTCTGGAGGGTTTTTGAACCTGGATGTGCCGGGCAGGATTCACTACACATCCTTTCTCTTTATAATGATCCAGAAGTCTTCTCCACAACACACTGCACCGCAGCAAGTGCTCATTACCTGACAAAATAGCACAATTATGGCACTGTTACTTACCCAAGCATCAAGTAGAAAGGTGATAATTATAAAAAACATGTAAAAAAGGAGGTTTAGTGTTATTATAATAACACGTATTAAACCTTACACTATTAACATAAACTGTACACACACAACAAAGGTGAATATATATTATATCCATATCATTTTAAATTTGCATACCCTTATAGGACTGAATAATATACATGCTTAAGAGACATAAATGACTGTAAATTAAAACTGCAATATGTGTGTTATTTTGCATTATATATATAAAAAAACAGGTGTTACAGATCAAATCATTCACACATTATTGACTCCCACACGCCTAGACTGTTTGTTCATCAGATTCAGAGCAGACGGTGTAACTAACCAATGATGCACAGGCCTTCTTGAGCCCTGGTAATGCCCACGTTAACCTGGTGTGGGTCCGTGATGAATCCAAGTCGTTTCATAATCCAGGATTTGGTTGGTTGTTTTTCTATTTCAGATTCAGGACAAGAGCGCACCGTTGACATGATGACATATTTCCATTCACTTCCTGTGGTCAAACAAACAAATCAGAACAGATCTGAATAACGTTTTACACGATTTAATTCAGAAACTATACATACCTTTTTAAAACAACATTTACATGTCAAGTGTCAAAACATTCAACTAACTTGTCTTTAGTTGTGTCTTAAAAACATTAAACCATAGAATTCCTTTATATGTTTATTATAAAGTTATTATATCTTTTTAAAGAGAGCTAAATAATGGTTAGTTTTAATGTCCTGTCATGGGTCCAGGTTCCGTGTTTACATGTTTTAGTAGATTTGAACAAGTAGCCATTAGTAGTCTCACTGATGTGAAATGGCATTTGTGAAAATGTTATTACCTTGACTCCTCATGATGGTGTTGACTGTGATGCCTCGTATATTCTCATCAAGCAGGGACTCATTAATACTTGCCACTTGAGCATTATATGGTGTGAGAACGGCAATGTCATTGGTCTTTATCCCAGCCTCGGTCAAAAGAATGGCGATCCGCACCTGTAGGAAGTTTATTACAATTATCACATAAAAAAAAAACAGGTAACACTTTAGAACAGGGAACACGTATGCACTATTAACTTTAACTATTAACCTTTTCTTCGATAAATTCATAATTTGCTGCTTATTAATAGTTGGTAAGGTAGTTGTTGTGTTTAGGTATTGGGTAGGGATGTAGAATAATGTCATGTAGAATAAGGTATAAATATGTGCTTAATTTGTACTAACAAGTGGCTAATATTCTGGAAATATGCATGCTAATAAGCAACTAGTTAAGAGGCCCTAAAATAAAGTGTTACTAGAAATGTATATATATATATATATATTATATCAAGGCCGTAACCGTGTCTTGAAGATTGGGGGGGACCAATAATATATATATATATATACTTTTTTTTTATCTTTCGATTTATGTAATGTATTCATGTAAAAATGTATATACATTTCTAACATTAAAAGGTACTTTCTATTATATAAATATCTCCAATAACGTCTATTCGTGACAAAAACGTTTTGAAATTTGAATGTTACGAAAGAGAGCGCGCCGCTGGGAGGAGTCTTACGTCTCCTAGGAAACTTAACCGACAACATTTGCCGCCCAGCAGCGCCATTGACCGAAGAGAAGCTGGAAGAAGAGCGTAAATCTAACACTGCATCAGATCATGGCGTTATTTGGTAAGTTAGTTGATTAATATCACTGTTTTTGTTGTTGAAAATATCACAATTAACACAGTATGTGTTCCATTATTTGGCGCATGTGTTAAAGTTGAATAAACCCGTGTCAGGTTAAACTTACTATTCTCCCTCTAGTAGCGTTCTGAATCGCAAGATGGCGCCAACTAGCTTTTCTAGCTCGTTTTGTTATGAAAATGTAGAAGCAAGTGAGGCAAAGCAAACGCACACATGTAGAGGTGCAAGATGAAGGAAAAAACGTAATCAATAGAGGAGAACAACAGCACACTCACGTAATAAACAGCATATGCTTAGAGGAGTTATTCTTTATTGATGAAAATTTAGAAAACATGGAGTGAGAGAAAAGTAGCAGCAATATGTGAAATATCCACATTAGTGATCATCAGGGCACACCTCTATGGATGTATATAGATAATGGAGGCATCCTTCAATTAAATATCAGAATAATATACTGTGTGTGTTGCAGTTTTGTGTGTAACATAATAGCCTATACATTCTAATTTACACTATAGCCCAAAATACATCTACTAAAGTTCTCTTACCACTTCTTCTGCCTCTTCCACATTTGCCTTTGAATTTTCATTCCCCCGTTCAGTCGAGACCACCAGACCTTTCTCCTTTCCTTCAACATGACCAAAGACGATGCATGTTTGCCTTGATTTAGCAAGGAAGAGACTTGGTTTGGGTGATGTTCCAGTTTTTAACTTTCTTCATAGAACTCCTTAGATGGAAATTCACAAATGTCTTCTTGCTGTAAGAGACAAGATATGTAAGCGATACATTTTAATTTGAAATAAAAATAGAACTACAGCGATTTAGATCATTGTTTAATTTTGCTTGATAATAAATACTATTGCTGATTTAATATTATACATTTACATAAAAAAAGAGCTGCCATTAAAAAGAACAGTGACTGACAAATGTTTAGATAGAAATACAGTATTTAGCTATAGTGTGATAATGTAATACCATTCTGTACTGAGTGTCAAGCATGAGTGCTTTCTCTATGTAACGTTCAAAAAGAGATTTGCTCATTCCCAATCGCTCCACCACATCACAGTGGACTACAGGCTGAAGCTGCATATGATCGCCCAGAAGAACAATCTACAACATCAAATTAGTACAATATTAAGAACCCAGAAGTGGATTTAACAGTATTGTGTGTCTTTCTTCAGTGCAATTATAGAATACTTTCTGTTTTACCTGTATTGATGTGAATGTTATGCTAAAGCCTCCAATAACCTTTAATGTGTGTTATTCAACCAATCCATGATGTTAATGTCCAGGTTTAAGTGTTTGTCTGAAACAAAAATAGTTTTGGAATCGTACAGTATACCTGCTCAGGCTTATGAGCCACTAGTGGAATAAAGGCTTCCGGTTCAGTTGCCATGGCACATTCATCAATGATGATCTGTTTGAAGTCAAGGATTTTAGCTAAGGTAGGGTTTGAGGCTGCTGTGCAAGTGCACAAGATAACATCATGCCGCAGTAATTCATGTTTCCGAGCGTCTTGAAGGATGTCTTTGTAGCTTTAAAACAACAACAAAAAATGTCTTCAACTTTTGTGTACTTTAAATTAGTTTTTAATTTCTATAAAACTGTGTCCAAACTATTTTCAACAAACAAGAAACAATAGCGTAGAACCAATATCCATGTGATATGTACTGTAGTTACAGAGCCATACTTACAATTTCTTTTCTTCATTAGTGAGTGCATCTCCTCTTGCAATTTTCATATCAAAAGCTAGTATTTGTGTGGAGAATGGGTTGCCATCTTTTCGAATCAGGTGGTGAAGTGCAATGGCGCTAATAAAATGACAGCAATACACATGTTAGTGTAATATATAGCCTAACACACATACATTGCTTTGCAAAAGTATTCACACCCCTTTATTTTTTCACATTTTGTTATGTTGCTGCCTTATGTTAAATAGCTTTCCCCCCCCACATCAATCTACACTCAATACACCATAATGACAAAGCAAAAACAAAAAAACAGGTCTAACATATTTGCAAATTTATTTACAATAAAAAACTTTAATGATTAAATTGCATAAGTGTTCATACCCTTATCAAGACAGCTGAAATTTAGCTCAGGAGCATTCATTTTGCATGTAAATGTTACTACACTTCGAGTGAAGTTAACCTGTGACAAATTCAATTGAATGAGTATGATTTGGACAGGCACAAACCTCTTAATAAAAGGTCTAACAGCTGAAAATGCATATTACTGCAAAAACCAAGCCCCCAAAAAAATTAAAAAATAATAATAATATAAAAACTGCCCGCAGAGCTCAGAAACAGGTTTGCGTCAAGCCACACATCTGGGGAAGATTTCAGAAAAAAATTCTGCTGCATGAAAGGTTTACAGAAGCATGTAGTCTCTGTTACCCTTATCATTTGAAACAACCAGGACTCTTCCTATAGCTGGGCTCCTGGCCAAACTGAGCAATTAATGGAGAAGGGCTTTGGTTAGAGTGGTGACCAAGAACCTGATGGTCACTATAGTTGAGCTCCATGATCAAATGTGGAGATAGGAGAAACCAACAGAAGGACAAACATCACTACAACACTTCACCGATCTGGGCTTTATGGTGTTGTGACAAGACTCAATCCTCTCCTCAGTGAAGACAAAAGAAAACACACTTGAAATTTGCAAAAAGCAGCTAAAGGACCCTCAGACAGTGAGAAACAAGATTCCTGGTCTGATGAACCTCAATTCTAAGCATCATGTTTGAAGGGAACCAGCTCTGCTCATCACTTGCAGAGTACCATCCCAAAAGTAAAGTGTGCTGGTAGCAGCCTTATGCTGTGGGGCTGTTTTTCAGCGGCAGGGACTGAGGGACTCATCAGAGTAGAAGAAAAGCTTAAAACACCAAAATATTGAGATTGCCTTAATGAAAACCCAGTCCAGAGCATTTGGAACCTCAGACTGGGCAGAAGGTTCACCTTCCAACTGGACAATGACCCTAAGCACACAGCAAGAGTGTCTTATAGACAACTCTGTGAATGTCCTTGAGAGGCCCAGCCACAGCCTGGGATTGAACCCAATCAAATATTTCTGGAGTAACCTGAAAATGTCTGTCGGCCCCCATCCAACCTGACAGAGCTTGAGAGGTGAAGAGATGAGGAGAAGAATGGAAGATTATTGCCAAATGCTGATATTCAAAGCTTGTCACATCATACCCAAAAAGACTTGAGGCTGTAAAGTTGCTTCAACCAAGTACTGAGTTAAGGGAATGAATACGTATGCAATGTACTTATTTTAGTTATTATATAGTTATTCTAGTTACATTTACAAAGTTGTGACAATTCTGTTTTTGGAGTGTGAATACTTTCGCAAGGCACTGTACACACAACATTTTTAGTTAGTATCTTCACTCAAATAAGTGATCGATGGACATTATTTGGCAAATACCTAAGCTCTGTGTTGGGTTTTTCGCCTCTTTTTGAATTGCGTGACAGCTTTAGATTGCAGCCTGGGTAAGGAAATTCCAACATCTCCATCTGAGCACTGTAGACTCTGAGAGGTCTAAGTTGATTTCGAAGTTTTAGGAGATGACCTGCAACACATTTGTTAAAGTGCAGTAATGTTGACAATGTGATGCTATTTAAATCTGAATTGTGTAACTACTACGTACTAGTGGCACATAACTATACTATATGTCATACTGAAGATAATCACTGGCTATATAGAAAGGCATAATAGATACTACCATATTCTTACTAATTCTGCAATCTTTACTGTGCATACTAAATGTAAAGTTCCTCATGTATTGAATATCTGAATAATCCACTACTTTTGCCAAACAAATTACCAGCAAATTTACCTGCTACAACATCAACAGATTTATTTGAAGGCCCACAGTAAAGAACAGTCTTTCTCTGGTGAATTGGATGCTTAATATCCTTGACAACATTTACATATAAACCAACAACAGTTTTTCCTGTGCCTGTGAAAATGCACAACACTCATGAAAGGACTGAAAATCAAGCGCAATGGCCATACTAAAAAGTCTGAAAATATCTCTCACCTGGTGGGCCTTGGATAAGAGTGAACTTGTTGGCCAGTGCCTCTCTTATAGCTTTACGCTGACTGTTGTTTAGATTAGAAAACCCAGAAGGGAGATAATTGTCAATCTCAAACCTGGCTGGAATCTGCTTCGAAATTTTCGGTCCTTTGAGGAGATTTAATGTAGATTTAGTTAAACTACATTTGAAGAGATTATTTTGAAAAACATGGCTTGGAAATCACTAGTGCTGACAGTAGAGTCTAAAAATACAGATGTTATAAAGAGGCTGTCAGTCTTTAGTACCTCCTTCAGAGTTGATTCTTCCCCCAATGGCTATAGTTTTTACAAGCTGGTTAGCTTTGGTGAGACTACTAATTGCATTTTCTTTGCGCCTACAAAATAAATAAAACAAACTCATAATTAATAAATAATACATATTTACACATTTAGTGTGCTATAGTATCTATAATTTATAGTCTTACGCATCTGGCAGAAGCTTTGGAATCAGCTCCAGAGTAAATCTTGTCCTCTCACCAAATATCGCTTCTGGAATATTTGTCATGGGCATGTGATTAATCTGAAAATCAATTTGCAAATTCTTCAGTTCTTTGGCTTCGGTTTCTTCAACTTTTGTAATTATGCCATGGGCCATCCAAGTGATAGAGGGAATATCCATGAGAGCTGTGCACTGAGAGTTTTCCAGAAAGGGGCTACTCTGACTTTGGTGAATCCTAGTTCGAATGCAGAGGAAACAGTTCCTAAAGTCACATTCAATGGACCACTGAGATTTTTTGTCAAGTGGGAGGAGAAAACAACCTTGAAGCTTCTCTTCACGAGAGTTTTCCCATTTCAAGACTGCATCTTCAATAAGAATGCTCTCATTTTCAGCAACAGCATTGGAGGCTGACTCCATTTCACACAAAGGTTTCCATATTGCTTGATAATCCATGTATGTCTTGTATGAATTCCTTGATGAGTGGAAAGCATATTTTGAAAAACACTTGATTGGATCTTTCACATGCTCCAAACAAATCTCAAATTTTGGATGCACAACAAACAGCTGAATTGCTGGTGTTATTAGTCCTCGTGCCGTGGCTGTACCTAGCTGTACTTCGACTGCCTCACCTGGCTTTATTCTCATCGACAGTTCGGCATAATGCTCAGCATGCATGGGATCAGATTTTTCTGAACTTTTAGCATTTCTCAGTCTTTCATGGAACTGTCTTGGGCATGCATGGATTCTTGAGCTGATGTCAAGCTCCTCAATCAAGGGAAACAATCTGTCCCAATTTTCCTCTCTGAGAGCAGCTGCTAGACCTTTCCAGGTCTCTGTAGAGACATAGGCCATGGCTGAGTTTGGATTTTGCTGCTTCACTTCAGCAAGGATGTGAGGATTGGAGAATGAATATATCCTTCGCACCCATTTCAAGATCATGCAGTTGTTGGTTTCATCAAACTGTGGTTGATCTGCCAACTGAAGATCCCTGTACATAATGTCTAAGTTTTCTGATATAGAGGTTCTGTTAAGTGGGAAGGATAATCTGAAGTTTGTCCCTGATGCATTGAGTTCTGCAATGTAGGCCACCTTCCTTTCACTTTGGGTCGACAGTTGTAATGCAAAACGTAGAGCATTAAATTTCCTCTCATATGCTGACTGTTGGTCGTTTTTCCTGGAAAATTCCATACAAGACAGATCAATGTCATGAGCTGTGTACCTAACATTTGTGTTGTTAATCACAGAATGAAGAAGGCGCTGCACAATGACATCTATATATCGGCGGATTGGAGATGATGCCCATGCATAGCTGTCAAGATCTAAATCATAGTGCCCAATTCTTGAGACATGTGTCGAGTTTGAACGCAGAATACATGATTTGTGAAACAGTCTCCTAAATGCAATGGCAAAAGGGAGAAGTTGGGGGTGAATCTCATCTGTTGCAATAAAGTCAATTATTTTGTAGATATTGTTCTGCTCTGCTGCTGTTTTCAAGCATCTCAAAACAGATTTTAATATGGGGAAGGTTTCAGAATCAGTAATTCCAGCCTGTGGGTTTGGCATGGCTCTGTGGCGGTTCAAACCTTGGTTAGTCAGTTCATGAGACACATGTTCACACTCATGAACTTGATTTGAGAAGTGAACAGAGAGTGGAATCAAGGAGACATTTTTGTCAAAAAGGTCAGTACGCTTTTCACAGTTTGGCCTGTCCTGGCATCTCAGTGGAGTTATGCTCCTTGTTGTTTCATCAAACAGAAGACGTTCAGAAACCATGTGGTTAAACATGATCATCAGCTCTTCCACCATATGGTGAGATTGTCTTCTTCCCAGAGTCACATCTTCATCTGGCTGTTTGTAGCACCAGTCTTCCTGTTTCCTCAATTTCCTGTGGACCTCAGCAAAGGTACATGCTTTCACAAGGCAGATTTCAAGCTGGTCAGAATTCGGATGATTTTCAATGATATCCTCAGCTTCATCATAGGAAAACTTCTTCTTGGAGCGAATGACAGACTTCCAAAATGATCTTTCCTTAATGCAGTGTGTCTTAGTATCTACTTGAATTATCAAGGAGATTGCTCGTCTATCATGGTTAGGGATTAAACTGAATAAATTGGTACTCAGTTCTTTTGGGAACATGTGTATTGGCTCCTTCCCACTAGGATAGAATGTAGTACACAGCTGCCTTGCATATTTGTCCAGTTCACTGTCTTTAGCCACAAAACTTGCAACATCAGAAATGTGAACTCCTATTTCATAGCACTCATCTAAATCCCGTACACTGATTGCATCATCAAGGTCTTGCGAATCGTCAGGATCAATGGTGAATGTTGGGAGCATGCGAAAATCTCTTCGTCCCTTATCAAACAAACTAAGACCTTGAAAGTCTCGCATCTGACTTCTCAAAGATGAAGAAAGTGTTCTCCTCAACTGAAACTCTATGTTGAGTATATTCAGTCCATTATCTAAAGTTGTCATTTTTGGAAACACTTCCACAACTGTCCCTAAGGGAAAACTGCCAGTCTTTCTCCATGTAAGGACTTTGACAACAAAGAGATATTTACTGCGTGCTTCTTCATTTATTTTGATGAAACGCTTTATTTTGTGGTTCTCTGGATTTCTTACAGCAATGTGGTCTGGTTTGTCCTTTGAATGGTGTGTAGATTTTGGTGATGCAATTGTTGATAGGTGTCATCACCTGACTGTCATGTCTTTCAATGGTGCAGACAAATTCTTTGACAGCATCCGCACTTTCAAGGACATTGATTACTTTTCCCATAGGAGGATCTAATTTCTCATTCAGGATCTCGACTGTTACCTTGTCTCCAGGGAATGCCTGTCCGATATTCTTTCTACCTTTGATATTAATTCTCAGAGTGGGCTCGTCAAGTGGTGTAGCATAAGCTCGATAGAAACTCTCTGTGACCAGCTCACAGCGTGTATGTGTTGAAGAGTCAGTCACCAACTGCTCTTCATCTAATTCTGTACTTTGGTTGTTCAGTCTACTGACAAATTGCTCATGTTGAAAAACTGGAAACAAGCCTTCCTCTGTCAATGAAACGTTTATGTCTTTGCTCTCATCAAGAAGCTCTTGAAGTATTGGGTCTTCTGTGTCTGGTATTTCAGATGTAGTTGATTCACTATCGCTGATGTCTTCATCCTTACTTCTGCAGAGCTCAGATATCTCAAGGAGATCTTGTTTCAAAGAATCCAAGGTAAAGTCATGGGCACTTCCCTTGTTGATGCAATCCTCTATGTACGATCTCCACAGTCTCCAGCACATACCAAACTGTTGGCAAGAAAGGGCAGCTGCATCTCCAACAACAAATATTTGGGATTGGGCTCTTGTCATAATGGTGTTTAGCACTCGTGTGTCATTGAAAAACTCAAGACAGGTCCGGTCCGTTTCCAATAAGCTGTCCTTTGTGTGCACAGTGGAAATCACGATTACTCTGAACTGTTTTCCTGCAAAATATGGGATAAGGCAGTATGCTCTGTAAAATCACATGCTTTAATACTAGTGTGTTTGTTCATGACCATAGCATAGTATTACATTTGAGTTATGAATCATCTTTACCTTGCACATTTTCTGCATTCTCCACAGTGAGACGGGCAGTCTAAGCTGACGCAGTCTTTGCCTTATCTCCAGCACCTGAAACACAAAAGAGGCAAAAGCATCTTGTATAAACACTGACAGAAATTTGACACAAAAGCAGAATGCCATTAATTAAAGCATAAGTTGGTAACTTGCTATAGATTTGATACCTGTCTGCCTTGAGAAAGGACACAGATTGATTCCGGATCTTTATCACCCCACTCCTGAGGCCATTCCTTCATTATTCCTTGCACAATGTCAACAACATTTAGTACTTGTTTTGGATTGAACCAGGACATGCTTGTTGGATCCAAACAGCATTCTCCTCTTACATGATGGAACTGCAAGGCGTGTTGTTGTGGATGTGGAGGCACATCTCCTCTAGCCTTAATCACATCACTCTTTCCCACATAAAAATGTGTAGATACAAAATCCACAATGTCCTTTGTGGAACGGTAGTTTTCAGTGAAAATTATCCGGCTTTGTTTGGCAACAACACTGTTTTCAGCTTGGTAGTAATAGAAGAGGCGATTGAGCAGGGTATGTTCTGAGCATTTGTCTTGTCTCACAGAGAAGAGCTTGGGTCCCATCTGCATGTGGTCTCCTGCTAAAACAACACGTGTATTTTTACCTGCTAAGCCCAGTGCCATAAGAGCCTCACACTCCAACATCTGTGAAGCTTCATCTATCAGAATGTGGCTGAAGTAGTTTTCAGGGAGCTTCATGTCATGGAAGAAACGAGCCACAGCAGTTGTTGTTATGATGATTCTTGTGGAATCTAAATCTGCTTTTTCAGGAAACTCAATGGTATCAGTAGATCCGAGATTGCTTTCCTTTGCCTTGATTCTCAAAGGTTTGGCTTCACAATGAACAGTTGCATATTCATGAAAATGACCTTCCACATAAAGATCAGCAGAACTGTATTAAGAAAAAAGAGAAATAACTATTTACAATGACTGCATTAAACCAGGGGTCTCCAATGAAAATAATGAAAATATTCTCGCGGACTGGGGGGTTGGGGGGCAAAAGGGGGATATATATACTATACATAGGTATTTGAGTAACAGATCGGATGAGTCCGTGAGTAACGAATTGAGTTCTCTTTCGTATCTTCTGCTTGTGGTTTAAAATTGGTTGAATGTGTAAATTGGGCAATTAATCTTGAAATTACATGCGTGCCCGAACAGTATGGTCTAGTCTGTACGAATCACGGATCAACGGAGCTCCGTTTAACCCCTAATATAGACTATGACAGTTCAGACAGAGCAATCTATTATATAATAATTTAACAAGAAATCGTCAAATTACTACTCCATATCAATCGCATGAACGAAAATACAGAATAATTAGAACAATCATTAACGAGCAATAAATAACAGTCTCAAATGTATTTACCTTTTAGGAAAAATTATCTATTGGCCATGACTGCTCTCATCTTCCTTAGACGAGGTTAAATCCTGGCTATCTCAAAATGTATTACTATTAAATGAAGAGAAAACTGAAGTAATTGTTTTTAGTCCTTCAGATAATATGAAAGCCTTTAATTTTGACCTAGGATCTTTATCAGCTTTTAGGTCCTCGCAGGTACGGAATCTGGGTGTTCTTTTAGAGGACTCATTACAATTTGATACAAATTTCCATGTGATTGGGTCCAGTTTTCATCAGCTCTGTACGCTTGCAAAAATGTAACACTTTCTCACTGACAAGACTTTGGAGATGGCGGTTCATGCATTTATTACATCACGTCTCGATTATTGTAACTCGTTATACTGTGGCATTTCCAAAGCTCAAATTGCCCGTCTTCAACTGGTCCAAAACGCTGCCTCTAGATTTCTTTTAAAAAAGAAAAAAGGGATCACGCCACTCCGCTTTTAAAGGCCCTTCATTGGTTGCCTGTTCAATTTAGAGTTAATTTTAAAATCGTATTATTTGTTTTTAAATCTCTGCAACAATCAAGCACCCGGCTACCTATCTGAATTGCTCCATCAGTATATCCCCTCGAGAAGCCTAAGATCTTAGAGACCAGAACCTGAATTCTGCATTCCAGACTTAAGCGTAGAGGTGACCGTGCCTTCTCAGTAATTGGCCCTCGCCTTTGGAATGACTTGCCAGTGGAGATCAGAATGGCCCCTAGTCTGACCATTTTTAAGTCTCTTTTAAAAACGCACCTGCTTTCATTGGCCTATTAGGATTTATATTCTTGCCTATTGTATTTTCAATTTGTTTTGTATTTATTTATGGCTGTCTGTTTTTGATTGTTTTATTACTTTTTTGATGCTGTTTCATACGTAAAGCACTTTGGTCAGTCTCGTGGCTGTTTTAAATGTGCTGCATAATAAAGGAAACTTTAACCTTGAGTGTCATATGATCATATCTATAGGCTACACATTTTTCTAGAACGTTCTTGCAACCCGGTAGCAATTATTCCAAGGCCCGGTTGTGGGTTGTGACCGGGGGTTGGGGACCTCTGCATTAAATGATTACTTAACGACAAAATTGTTCCAAAATGACACTGGCTTCAAGGTATTAATTCTTATACTACTGTATGAACTAGAGAAACACATATGTCTGACCTACTTCTGTGGATTAGTACTCCAAAATGCCACTGCATTGTGATGTCTTACCTGTTTGTATGTGTGCAAATCAGGATTTTGTTCTGTGGTTGCTGCACAAGAGCCTGGGTCATCTTTGCAAGGGTTCGAGTTTTCCCTGTTCCAAAAGGTCCATAAATCAACAAAGGTGGGATGTTGCATCTGTTGTCTGTTACACCCAGGACAAAGTTCATTGCTGCTTGCTGCTTCTCATTTAACTCTCCTGTTTCTGACTGGGAAGAAATGCAGAAGTTGCTGTTTTTCAGGTCAGGTAAGACTTTGTCTAAGTTGGGAAGGTCATCAATGGCCTTGTGCATCTTACAGAACCAGAGACGATTTAGTTGGAACTGGATTTCCATCTCACACTGCTGTCCATTCTGCAGTTTCAGATCAGTGCAGCATTGTTTGGAAAGCTGCAGTGATACTTGTGTCTCCGTGGCAGTGTCTTAGAAATTCAGCCTCATAAATAGGCCCAAGATAATCATTGTTTTTCACAAGACGAACAAGAGGTCTGATAGCTTGTCTTTTCACTATGAAACCTTGAGGAGCATCAGGAGTGAGTGGGTGAGACAGAGCCACTGCAGCAAAAAGTTCCCCCGGACAAGCCCATTTCATTCCAAACCTGAGATCGAACAGCTGATTTTTCAACTCACAGAGTGTCGTAGATTTATGAAGAGGAGTCTGTACAGTTGAATTTGAATCTTGTTTATTGTTCTGTCTTTCCTAAATCTATATTTACATTCATACATACCTTGTGAGCAGTTTACCTTCTTCTTTTTCCTCCTGGTATAAAAAATGGTGCATGTTGTGTTTGTAATTGTCATGGTTAATCACACTGTTCATCCCATTCCATTTAATGTTGAGCTTGTATCTGTTTATCAGCTCTCTCTCTGCCTCTTTTCTTTCAAAAAAAGGAATGATTTCCAGGCTTTCCTCATTCCAGGGCTCAATATTCGCTTCGGTCTCTTGTTTTTCTAGCAGAATCTCAGGTGCTGGAGTCATGACTGCTGTTCCCTTACACTCATCCTCTCCAACTCTGACTTTGATTTTCTGTCGTAGAACGGGTCTCGTGTTGAAGTCAAATATTACCCACTGCTCATACTGGCCTGGTTGGTCAGATTTGAAAGACACTGGGATTTCATACTCTGCAGAAACAAATAACAATAAATCAGGTGGAAATAATTTGTGAGCTTGGCAGTTCAATTAATAAAGGAAGGAAAGGACGTGACGTGTGGCCAAGTATGGTGTCCCATACTTGGAATTTGTGCTCTACATTTAACCTATCCAAGTGCGCACACACACACAGCAGTGAGAAGTGAACAAACACACAGACACACACACCGTGAACACACAGCCGGAGCAGTGGGCAGCCAATGCTGCGGCACCCGGGGAGCAGTTGGGGTTCGGTGCCTTGCTCAAGGGCATCTCGTCGTGGTAATGAGGGTGGAGAGAGAGCGCTGGACACTCACTCCCCCACCTACAATTCCTGCCGGTCCTGAGACTCGAGCCTGCAACCTTCGGGTTACAAGTCCAACTCTTTAACCATTAGGCCACGACTGCCCCGTGAATTAATGACTGCCCCTTATTTTTGAATTAAAAAGTATTTGTAAAAGAAAGCCATAAGGTTTGCTGCTGCATTTTGTAAGAATATTCAGTCACCTGTTTGGCTCTTTTTATACCAAGCACTAGTAGAATATGTCTGTTCTTCGTGGCTGTTTTTGCTGAGGCTGAATTTCGCCCCCAGTTCCCGTCTGAGTAAAGCAATAACTAGGGGTTCCTGGAGAGATTGAAGTCAATTTGGAAGAACAGATCAATGTCATTGCAGGGGCTATCCTACGCTACTGACTCTTACAGCTTTCTAAAATGACACAGATAGCACCATATACACAACATATCCACTTGGTAATAAAAAAGTTGCTAACAATTTTGACAGCTTGTTACATTCTGCAAAGATGCCTTGAATCATTTTTTTCTTATCTTACTTGTGGACATAAGGATAAGGACTTGCTTAAGGTTCGTTATCAAAATTGTTATCTGAACCCCATAATTCTTAAAGCTGCAGTCCAAAACTTTTGGTGCTCTAGTGGTTAATAAACAGAACTGCATGCGTCTTGGGGAAGAACATTGTAGTCAGAGCTACTTTTCTCTATTTATGTCTAAGATGAGTCACACAGGTACTGGGCTACTCTGCAACAGTTCCTACTAGACTAGTATCTAAAATAGTTTGAATGCATTATATGTGTGCCATAGGGATTCAGGATAAGCCAAAAACAAGGTATGGAAACAGGTTTCATGATGCACTCACTTATTTTATATACATTTTGTAAATTACGAACACAAAAAAGCTACGGACTGCAGCTTTAACTATAAAAGCAGATGTAGTAGTATCATTAGTAACTGGTACTACTATATTGTAACTAACCCTGTCAATGACGATCTTGTGTACCTATTTATTTGAAAATTAAAGACAAACATTTATATATGTGTTAATGTACAAACCTTAGAAATAATGGTAAAATTCCATGTACACTGTATTCCTGTTTTTCTTACATAGACGCTGTCTATATCTGGGTCACAGCTGATAGAAACTTCAGGATGGGTGTCGCTGACCTGCAGGAATATTGATTCAATCAATGTTTATGACATTGTTAAAAGCAATTGTAAAAATGTACAATTATAATCATCTTTACTTGTAAATATATATACATAAAATGCATTGGCCAATAAAATGTATTTGTTAGCATATATAACACAAGATCCTAATTAAATGCAAGTAGCAATGCAAAGTATCACAGATCAGAGGTACATCTGCCAACGTTTGGGATACTGTCCAAGAGCGTTACTCACTAAAGACATTATACACGGTTCATTACTGAATGGTCCACTTACGATCGTTTTCTTGTCATTGCTGTGCCTGTATTCCTCCAAAAGACTGTCCTGATAGGACAGTAGACCCAACTCGGCTGCATCTCTGGCTCTTTTTCGTGAAGCCTTGATTCTTTTTTGCCATTCACGAAGTTCCTCTTGACTGTGTGCCATTGTGCAATTATCACCATACTCGCATATCAGGGATCTATGAGAGGACGTTTTATAAGCTGCTTTAACGTATAACTCAAACAAACATCTAATGTCATGTCACACTTCATATAAATACCTTCCACACAATTTCAGGTCCTTGTATGTTGGTGGTGGATCACGGTACTTCCAAGTCTGAGAGGTGTCTTCAAAGATCAGTCTCCTGTGCTTCACAGTGAAACAGTGGTTCATCAATTCCTCATCCGTTGGGAAGTGGATCTGGCACAACGTGCAGTCAAACTTTCCTCTTTTCTCTTGAGACTTTGACTGCAGTGTCCTTTGGTTTCGTTTTATCATATTCACAATCTGAGGACGTGTCAGTTTTTCATCCCTCATGAGGTTCCACAGTGCTGCTTCTTCTGAGCTCCTAGCGAAGGTACATCTGCCTCCATGCTGGGTGCATCCACTTTGTACAGTGAAGTACCAGCAAACAACATATTTGTCAGGTCTGGGAAAGTCTGGCAGGGGTGCAACAGGCCTCCACGCTGAATCGTTAGCTTGCCGCTTGATCAGTAAGATATTTTCTGAGCAGTTATGAATGATCTCTTTATGGGAGTACAAAATCTCATTTTGTTTTTTACAGCATGTAGTACATCCCACACACAGCTTGTATGTCTCTAGAAATGCTTGAAGGTTTCCTGCGAGAGCCATGACTTAAAAGAGACATGAAATCATGTAAAAAGAGAACATTTGCGATTAGAATGAGATTTCACAAATGACACCTACTGCTTATTTGTTATCTCCTTGAATGGGTTTTTATCAAAATATGAGTAAAACAAGGTCTGTGAAAAATATGAATTCACAATACTATGACTTTTTGCACTACAGTTTAAATTACACACTCTCATACTGAAAACATGAATTTTGAAGGAGTTGTTTTGTTTTTTTACATGTTTGTACATAAGAATGTTTGCAGTGCGAGGGTGTGCAAAAATAAGTAGTTTTACTCATTTGTTTTGGTTTTGGGTTATTGATAGATAAATAGGAAAATCTCAAGGGAACCTATAGCAAAGTACTATTCCAGGGTTTTGATGTCACATATTTTCCAGCCTTCAGACTCAATAAACATCAGTAAGGAACATATCTTTACAAAAGGAAATTTGTGTTTATAAAATTAGGTGTGGTAACTGAAAATTATTAACCTGCCAACACAACCTTTACAACAACACAAATACTGTATAAGAGCGGTTATGCCACAATAAGCACTTTCAGATTCCTATTTAAGGCAATAAACTGCTTATCAGTTATATAATTATAATCATTTCAAGTAACCATCTCTTAAAGGAATAGTTCACAGACATTAGATTATGTAAAGATGTATTCATTCGGTCATGCGTAGTACGACTTCCCTTTATCTGTGCAACTTAAAAGAGGATGTTTATCAGAATGAGCGACTTCACTTTTTACTATAGAGAAAACAATAAAGTGGTGACTAAAGCTGTCAGCTTTCAATCAGGATGATTGTCATTTAATTATCTTTTTTTAAAATAAAGATTCATCAAGTAATTTTAATTAAGTTAAACTTTACAAAAGAATCAGGTAACTTGAATTAGTAATGCACAGCTTTGTCTTACCTTCATAATGTCCTTCCTATCCCAGTGTTTTTCTGATATATCATGATCTTCCTGTAACACTGGACGTTTCAGCTGCTCTCAGCGTCATGTACATCTAGAGGCGTTTACATATTTTATAGAGATGTTGCTGAGCGATCTGGATAAGCCACTCCTTTCTAGAATGAAATAATAACTTTCCTTTTCCAGCAGTGTGCTTGTACTCGAACGCAGTTTCAGCTTTCGGTTTCAATACTGATGAAAACCACAGGAAGCAAACAGACAACCCTTAATGTTCCTATTAAAGCTCCTACAATGTCTACACCAATTTCAGCATGCATCAGTTTACCCTTTAACATGATTTTGCTATCATCCAGACAACATTAGAAACTAATGGTTTCATGCAACATGCATTTTCTTTAACCATGACTAAAACAAGTCATGTTTTCCCCATTGCACAAGCTTAAACTCTTCCTGAAATACTTCAGAATGGAACTGATCTAGTAATACACTGAACATGCTTTATCCTGTATATGAGATGCTTCTTCGGATCAGGAAAGTAATGATCTTATGAGGAAAATAAAAGTGTTGGGGTCCTTCAAAAGGATACTCAGAGACACAGCTATGAACGGCAAAAGATGTAACAGATGACATTTTCTATGCCGAGCATTGTTTACAAAAACAAATAATGCTTATTGCACATGACCGAAAATGCCTGAGGTGACTACAGACTGGAACAGTACACAAACTAACAAACACATTAGATGAATGAAAGTGCTTTAATGGTGCTTTGAGGACTGACATTACATGTATTTGGAGTGTTAATATTTATTCTACCCCTTGACTCACATTTAGTGCAATATTAGGTAAAGTTATGTAAGGTTTAGACAAACAAAAAGAGTTTACATTATGGCTGCATGCCCCATTGTCACTTATTGTTCTGTTTATGACTTTAGGACCAGGAATGTGATAAATGTATTTTCAGATCCACCTACCTACAATAACCCAGGTGACTCACGCACGCACACACGCACACACACACACACACACACACACACACAACCAAAGCAGCACTACGCAAGCAAACAAAACATCTTCAGTTTCCTTTATCTGTAATTTCCATCACACCATCACATGTCCAGAGTTCGTCATGAACACATGATGACACGTACACAAACACTCCTTAATTTGATTTTCGATGACTGATTTAGCAGTACTTGATTGCATATAAGTCTTATCAGCAGCAATGCAACAGAAACCACTGGGTCAGTAATTTCCATATTCAATACCTGATCAGAAACTTAGTCATAGACAACAAAAAACTTGAAAGAGACAGAAACTTAGGAGACACTAAATTACTATAGACGGCGATAAACAACAACTAAGAAATTCTGATGTGTTGCCAACATTAATAATCTGTTGGATGCGGTCTCAGTTGCAAAAATGAAAGAGACACTTTCTTACGAACTTGTTAGGCTTTAATCTTATTTAAATGGTTTTCAGTAATTAGTTAGCAGCATATAGCTTAGACATTTCTCTTTCAGGTCACTGAAAAACAAACCCAGTGACACTTGAAATTCATCTAAACTACCAACGTGAATGAATCATATCCTATAAAGTGCAGTGTAATGTGGATACAGCCATGGTTTTTGTTTTGTGAGATTCAGACCTGATAAATAACAGCCTAGACCAGACTAAATGACCAGATTGTACCATTGCTGGTTGCAAATAAGGTATGTTTTGACAGTTTCAAGCTGGTTTTAGCTCAACCACTCGTCTAGCTGGTCTATCAACAACAACAACAACCCTCTTAATTGGCTTGTGTCAGAGTAACATACCATAATGCCAATCTAAAAACAAGTCTTTAAGCTGGTCAAAGTTGTTTTTTATCAGCAGGCAGACAAACTTCATGGTCAAAAGTATGTGGACCCCTCTTCACAATAAATGTGTTTGGCTAGTCAAATAACTCCAAATCTTATTGCTACACCATACAATAAAAGTCTGGAGATTGTTCTTTGGATGACACTTTTCAGTTTCAGCATGACAAAGTCCTTGTGCACAAAGCAGGTGACTGCGATTCTGATAAGTAGGGCACGTTCCTTATTGGATCAAGGTCCGCCGGGCAGATTTTAGGAATACGTAAATGGGTTTGTTTTAGAGGTCTGCTACCCGACCCGAACCCGCGGGTCCCGAAATACTGTCGGGTTTCGGGTCGGGTTCGGGTTTGTAGCTAAACCAAAACTATATGTAGAGGCTTCGCTGCTTTCATAGACGCACGCACACACATATCAGAGATCGCGCACAAACAGCACGGAAACTTTTATTAGTAAAATAGCTTCGACAGGCTACTGACTTGCAAGTCACAACATTATATTTATCTGCAATGAGGCGGATAAACTAAGCCTCATTGCTTGTAGAGAGAGACGCGCAGACGCAGGTTCACATGCACGCGCAACTTTCCTCGGTCTCGCTCGCTTGCTCTCTCTCTCTCTCTCTCTCTGTCTCTCTCTGTCTCTCCCTCTCCCTCTCCCTCTCTCTCTCTCTCTCTCTCGCTAATAAATGATTAATTCATTCAAATAAATACAATCTTATTTAAGATCTTATGTCTGATTTAAAGTAGACAGAATGCTAACGAGCCTTAACTGACAAAAAATGACCATAATTTGCACGGTCATCATCTTGTCCATACAAAATCATAAACTCGGCAGAATGTATGCGACCGCTGCACCTGATGTTCACAAACTTTCATAACTGGTAAATGTTTGTGACATGGCAGAGCCTTGATTAATCCGTTTCTTTGCATGCAATCGTGAAATGCAACCTTTTTCCTTTTTTTTTTAGTTATTCGTTGTGGGGGGGGGGGGGGGATTTCGGGTCGGGTTCGGGCTCTAAATTTAACTGTGCCGGTCGGGTCGGGTCAGACGATCTCGGGTACGGGCCGGGTTCGGGCTTCAGTTTTGAGCCCGTGCAGACCTCTAGTTTGTTTAGGGTTTGGCTGAGGAATGGAGCTTAAGCAACATCCTTCTCAACTTCCCTCTGGTTTTAGCCATAACTATTGATTAGGTTGGATTTAGGGATAGGGATAAGACTTCTTGTTCTAAGATCAACAGATGATGTTGATCCAGGAACATCACACAAGTCAAGGTCCACCAAGAAACGCGAAAGACCTTGACTGGCCTACACAAAGTCCAGACCTGAATACCTTTGGGATGAACTGAAATAATGACTCCCAGAAGAAGTATACATTTTAGGAAGAACGGACTTCCCATTAATGCCCATGTTTCTGAAATTAAACAATCGACAAGCACGTATGGGTGCTCACATACTTTTGTCCATGTTGTGTATGTGGGATGCTGTTATAAGCTCAGACGTTTATTGATAAGGTGAGTCTGATATGACCTCTTAATACAGTGTGGCCAGAGAATGAGATATTCTCCAAATGCAGTCGTGACTGAACATCTCATGGCTCTGGCGTCAAAGTGTGTCCTCAGCCAGAGAGCTCAGTGTGAAGTTCCTTATTCTTACGAACTTCTGCAGCATGAAGTTCCTGACAAAGAAGAGAGAGAGAGAGAGCATAATACAACTGTTCTGTAGTAACCAGGAAGGCAAAATAAAGAGTTCTCTTTTTTACTGACAATACAATACAGCTGTAAGACTGTTACTTCAGAAAAACAACATACAATAGGAACTGTGGAAAGATACAAGCCCATACTACTTCATTATGCAAACATGTCACAATAAAAGAGCCCATTTGATATTTTCTTGATTTTATTCATTGTATCAAACAAAAGCCATTCCCATAGCTCAAACAGTAGAGGCGCCAGCAATGCTACGGTCATTGGTTCGATTCCTGGGTAATGCATGAACTGATGAGATATATACTTCATATGCAATGCCAGCTGTTGGGATTAAAGCATCTGCCAAATGCAAAAAGGATTCAGATCTGAATGAGAACTGAAAGAGGGACTTTGAATGGGATGTTGGAGGCTGAGAGTCATATTTTTTTTAAATAATAACATACACTGATTGACTGATTCATTAAAAACAACCAGACACTGACCTTCTCTCTCAGACGCTGTTTGAGAGCATTAAGATGGGCCGTGCGATTTTCTTGGATCAGCTCCATTTTGTGGTGGAGTTTCTCTTCGGCCATCTTGCTGTAGTTGTTGTTGACCTCCTGGGCCTTGATGAGCACCTCCTTCTCACGCTCCCGTTTCTCTGCCAACTGCTTCAGCACCTGCTTCTCCTGAGACTACAGATAGAGGTGCGACAAATTTAGACAGTGAAGAAAACTTTTCTGACATTTAAAAAGCACAGAAGAGAGAAGCCAGAAAGTGAGAAAAAAGTCATGAAAACAGCAATGGAGCGATTCAAAGAGGAATGTGGTGCTATCATGGTATCAAATTGCAATACCATGGTACTAACTGATTACCATATTCATATGTTATCTACATGCTAAAATATTGTAAAAAATAAATGTTCCATTGAACCACCATTTTGGGTTTCCCAAA
Organism: Schizopygopsis malacanthus; assembly: GCA_027474115.1. Taxonomy (NCBI): domain Eukaryota; kingdom Metazoa; phylum Chordata; class Actinopteri; order Cypriniformes; family Cyprinidae; genus Schizopygopsis; species Schizopygopsis malacanthus. Next base: position 1,289,262 of record CM049877.1, read on the forward strand.
AACCTTTCAGTGAACATTTCCTAAAATAACCATCTTCTCTTAGTTTGAAGGACATTATATATCACTCCAAACAAACTTCTTCCACTATTAATAAGAACCGTTATTGCAGTGAAAAGGTTCTACACTCTTCAAAATAACGGTTCATGAACCTTTTCATAAAGATGCCATGGAAGAACCGTTTTTCCTTCCCCAAAGAACCTTTCTGAGGACAATTCTTGAAAGAACCATTTATTTCTTAGTGAGCAGAACATTTTAACAATCTAAAGAACTTTTTTTCCCCATTATAAATAATGTTTTGTGCAATGGAAAGGCTATATGGATGATAAAGGTTCTTCACAGCCGTTGATGCCAATAAATAACCTTTATTTTTAGAGTTAAGATGCTCAATTACTCATGTGCTTGTGCTTTTCATGAATGCATCTCAATAGATAAATGCATCCGCTAAATAATTAAATGTTATTCAAGTCAGCTGGATGTGTTGCTCAAGAAACATCCTGTAGACAAACTACAAAAAACAGGAATACTGGATGTGTATGGGCACATACTAACTCAACAGATGAAAAACTAAAGCAATATTTAATGATGATGATGATGATGATGCATTTATATAGCGCTTCTTGTGTATTGTTGTACACCCAAAGCGCTTTACAATCATATGTGTGTGTGGGGGGTCTCTCCTCAACCACCACCAGTGTGCAGCATCCACTTGGATGATACGATGGCTGCCACAGGACAACGGCGCCAGTGCACTCACCACACACCAGCTACAGGTGGAGAGGAGAGAGACAACCAAGTGGATGGGGATTATTAGGAGGCCATGATTGATAAGGGCCAGTGGTGGGAATTTGGCCAGGACACCAGGGTTACACCCTACTCTTGACCACAGAGAGTCAGGACCTCGGTTTAACGTCTCATCCGAAAGACGATGCTTGTTGACAGTATAGTGTCCCCATCACTATACTGGGGCGTTAGGACCCACACAGACCACAGGGTGAGCACCCCCTGCTGGCCTCACTAACACCTCTTCCAACAGCAACCTAGTTTTCTCAGGAGGTCTCCCATCCAGGTACTGACCAGCTCAACCCTGCTTAGCTTCAGTGGGAACCGGTCTTGGGCTGCAGGGTGATATGGCATCATCGTCTTACCTTGCGTCTCTCCTCGGCGGCCTCCAGCCTCCTCTGTAGCTCCCCCAGTGAAGGCTCCTTCTTCTGGACCGGCAGTGTCAGAGTCTGGGGTCTCTCGGGAGACGCCTCAGTCGGACTCTTCAAGATGACCTCAAATGCCTGACCAGAAGCTCGCTTATTCAGCGACTTCACCTCCATATCTGTGGACCAATGATGACGAGGATGGATTTGTGATGCATAAAAATTCTGGTAGTAAGGCTTTCAATCATTGGCTGTTGAAGCTCCTACCTTCAAACTGCCCGAAGGTGTTGGGATGCGGCTGGGAATACAAACAGGAGCAGAGGAGAGACAACACCGACATCTCTCTCAACTTCTCAGAGTACGCTGCAAGAGAAAGAGAGACATCTTGTTTGAATACAGCAAACATGGCAATAAATCAGGGATGCGTATGCATGCGGGGAACTAACCAGAGCTAACCGATGGGTAAAGTGTAGACACGTTTGGTCTACGACATGCTATTATTCTAGACACCAGTTATTACTTGGTATTACTATTTAGGACAGTGTACAGTTTGGAAGAGTCACAGAATGTTTATTTTATATTATTTGTTTATCTTGATTTATAGTTCACCTTTTTGTTGTTTTTAAATGGTTTAAAAAGTAATTGGAGATTGCTTGCAAGTTTTGCTAATGCAACTTATTTATACCCATGTTTTCATAAAATCTGCAGAAACCCTGTAAAATGTTTAGTAGATGTTTCAAAATTTCTACTGAAAACATGACCAAAACAATACATTAATAATGGGAAATGTGCTGTTATTGGTAAATAGGAAGGGATGGTCTGTATTACAGCAAATATTACAGAATCAGATGTAGAGGCGTTTCCCTGAACTGATCGGTTTTGGGCTGCATTTGGCAACAAACCCCACCCTAAACCGGATTCATGCATCCAGTTAACACAGCACAAGACATGTCAGCCAAATAATGCACTGTGTGAATCTGAGCTAAATGTCATGATGATCACTTAGTCAAGCAACATCATACCGCTCCTCAATAAGACGCATGATTATTTGAGGAATCACAAATCATCAACACAAAGCAAACACATGCATGCAAAAGGGCCAGAGTTAAATGTTTGAGTTTATTACAGGAGCTAGTGGTGTTTGTGTGCATCGGAGCATGCTTATTTATTACCCATGAGCTCAACAGAAAGGTGACTTTGCAAGAAAGCAAAGATAACTCGAATCCTGCTTTGTCTGCTGGACATTAGAGCAAAGCACACAATATAATGTGCACAACTTACTGCTGTTATTTATAGAAGATCTACAGCGGATTCATATGCAAAACACAATGCAAACTAATTTCACCAATGTTGCAGAGCAGTTCTGCTCATCGGCTACTCAAATTCAATATGAGATGATCAGACAATAGTGGATGACTGATTCCTGACTGCATGTGATTTAATAGAAATATCTACAATATTGCGTCACATTTTGCAGCACAGCTACCCTCCAAATGAACCCGTTTTTTTTATAGCCCAACATCTGCAGTGTTGAGCATCAGCACACTCCAATGCACAATAACAGTCTTGTTCGAACAGAAACTCCCTTTATTAAAAGGATCTATTCATTAATGACATTATTATCCCTCAGATAGCAGAGCATGCATGCTTGACAAAGGACATGTTCACCAGTGCCAATGTCATGCTAAAAGATGTGATTCTGCGGCAGCTCATGCAATAACTAGTGCTAAATTCTCCCTAGTGTCTCAGCTTCATCTCTAAAGACGGAGATTATTCTGTCTTACCTGAAACTGTGCTGTCCATAGTGCTGCCGGAGGACGGATGGATGCTGAGCGGAGTGAAGCGCTGAAGGAGTGACGCACAGCCAGTGGTCTTTATTATCAGGGGAGGAATGATGGATGGAGGAGGAGGAGAGATGAAGAAACAAATGGCATCGCTGACAAAACCAGCAAATGTGTCGGATCAATAATCAAAAATGCAATAATGAAGTGATATAGTGCGGTTGTCTTGGAAACAGCTATTTTTTACTGCTCACACATCCTTCAAAAATAATAAGTTATGAGTATATCTGAGCATAACACTAACATAACCACAACACATTTAGAAGTCATTTGTGCTGAGAAAGGTTATTGCAGCATTTGTGATATAATATGTTCTAATCTAATACTTGTACATTTTGGGCTGCTGTACATGATAACTATTTCTAAATATTGTTGTCTATTTATAAAGAGTGTTGTACACCTTTGGTCCGGTCGATGAGGTTTTGAAGAAATCAATACATCATTGACAAGACAAAAGATGTACTGGGTTCAGATGAACGACATTTGATCGCTTTTCCAATCAGCTATTGATCTGAAACTGACACTTACATACATCAGGAGTAATGTCATGGATCAAGACTGTACATTAAGATGGAATAAACTAGAAAAGTGTCACATGCAACAAATAACTATCAAGTCCTGATATGATTTTTTTGTTATTGTGTGCAGTAATTAAAATGTTCAGAGCGCCTTTATGCATGTTGCTATGCAGTTGCTTATTAGTCCAAATTAGGCACTCTTCAGTGAAACTGATGTTTGAAATAAAATAAAAGGTTACAATTAATAAAAAATTCAATAAAACAAACTTCAAAGTCTGGGAGATAAATCAACATACTTTAAAAAATTAATAAAAAAGAGAGAGAGAGAGAGAGAAGAAAACAATTTTCAAAGGTCTGGGACGTTTTTCATCTGGCAAAAATAAATCAACAAAATAGAAATACAAATATTAAAGTGCACATCTGTGATGTTTTTATCTGGCAAAAAAGAATTAAAACATTTCAAATGAAAAAAAAACAATTTGCAATGGGGTGAATTCAAGATAAATTCTCTAAAAAATTAACTTTTACAATTTTTGCTAAAAGAAACATTTTAATTTAATATTTAAAACAAGGCAAAACACAAAACACATTGTGCCAGAGTTAATATTCAGATGCACTATTACGCAAGTCTTCATACACAATTCATGGCTCTGCTGAAGGTTTGCGTGCGAAGAGCGGCTCGATTGAGTCTGCTGTCCTGAAACTACTGCACAAGGACACAAGCTGGATTACATCAGCTCTCAAACACTCACTGAAGACTAAGTGTTAGGACATCTGAATATGAGCAATGATACTAGTGATTAAACATGACATCTGCGTCTCTAAACTGGGAATATTTGGTCCTAATGATGTGCATTCAGAGCAGAGAGGAGGCACATGTTCATCATTATATTGACTCTTTCACACACATACACGTGTAATATCCTGCAGGTCAAACGAACTGGTCACAGATGTGATGCTCGCTGCTGTAATAACATTCATTACATGAGCAGCGCTTATTGATTCACTTCTGCCTTCATGCAAAATGCATTCAGCTTAGGCAAAATAAATCAATAAAACCCTGTCCTGACAGAATAAGGCATTTCCTGGATTTGTACATCTATCGTGCAAAAGAAACCGAGACACAGGAGCTTTCTTTTACATCTCTGCTCTTTATTATAGAATTGGTGAGTGATTAGAAATTGGGTTTTGATTTGATGGGTTTTAAAAACAACACCACTTGAAATATGAGGAATGTCTTCATTCTGATTAGAAATGATTGATTTAATATGAAGGTGATTTTAGCGGAGAACATAAAAACTCATCAGAAAACAAAACTAGTGTCAGTTTAGCATAGAAATGAATTTCTACAATGTCTGCAGCATCACAGCAAAGATATCAAACTCTGAGTGTCACCCAAATATAATATCATAACTTACATGTGGTATGATAACTGCATCCACACACACGCACATGCGCACGCACACACACACACACACACACAGAGACACACACACACACACACACAGAGAGACACACACACGCACGCACACACACACAGAGACACACACACACACACACACAGACACACACACAGACACAGACACACACACAGACACGCACACAGACACACACACACACACACACGCACACGCACACGCACACACACACACACACACCCCCACACAGACACACGCGCACACACACACACACACGCACACACCCACGCACACGCACACACACACGCACACAGCACACACACACACACACACACAGAGACACACACACACACACACACACACACACGACACACACGCACACACACACAGAGACACACACGCGCACACACACACACACACACACACACAGCTCTATGTGATGTCTTTCTGTCTGGGCGGCCGGTGAATGTTCCGGATCACACATTTGACCATCCATTCAATGCCGTCATTCACACCCTGCCTGTAAAACACAACCGCACAGAAAACACACATCATATTTAACATGCATTAAAAACGTTTAGAGCAATAAGCAATCAAATAAACAGCAATGTTTGCCAAGATATACACAACCAGCCAAAAGTTTAAAATAAGTCTCTTCTGCTCACCAAGGCTGCATTTATTTGTTCAAAAACTACAGTAAAAATTGTGAAATATTATTAGAATTTAAAATAGCTGTCATCCATGTTATTATATGTTAGTGTAATGTTATTTCTGTGATGCGCAGCTGTATTTTCAGCATCATTACTGCAGTCTTCAGTGTCACATGATCTTCAGAAATCATAATAATATACTGATTTACTGCTTAAGAAACATTTCTGATTATTATCAATGTTGAAAATATTTTCATGGAAACAGTTATTGCAAACTTCTGACCAGTTGTGTATTTTTACCAAAAAAGGCAAGATGTGAAATTACACATGCAAACTTCTGCAACTACATCAGAGACGTGACGTGAATTAATTGCTGAATCTGAGCTTATTTGCAGAAGTACAATTCTCAATTCTGCCAGAATTATTATTACAAAGGTTTAAATCTGAAAATATCAATCTTTTTTAACACTCTCATACTTAAGATGTAAAGGAACAAGTGCAAAACCTGTAATATTAATGATTCATTTTACACTGCCAAGCAAATATCAAATACACAAGTTCAAATATATAAAACAATCGGTAACACCTTATTTAAAGCCTTTATATATAATGCATTATAAAAGTAGCTTTAATGCATTGATTATGTCCTGTAATGCACATTATAATGCAGTGTATAAGCTCATGAATGATTGTAATCACAGTTAAAATGCTTTATAATACACTGTTACACCTTTAGAAAGTATTAAAACAACTTATTTAAATGCTATTGTGATGCATTTAATCTATGGTTACATCTATTAATGAAATGATATGATGCATTACAAGGTGCATAAAGGCTTTAAGTGGAGTATTCTGTATATATATATATATATCAACTCCTCAGCATCTGATCTTGAGCTGCACAGCTTGTTGCTGTTTTCTGTGCTTTTCTCATAACTGCCTCATGTTTTTGTGGTTTCCACTGAATAATACACGACGTACCCTGATAAAGCACTGCAGGGCTGCACCAGACAGTCTCTTTTACCGATTTTAGGAGCGCAGTCGCTGAAAGCCGTCTTAATGTCGGGCACAGACAGACAGTTCTGAACACAAGACAAGCAGAGCAATCATTACAACTCAATGTGCACAGCGCCACCTACAGACCACCGGGAGATGACAGAAGGATGTGATTGAGTTTCTCACACAGATGGTCTGGAGTTCATACCTCGACGTCCTGTTTGTTGGCCAGCACAAGAAGAGGAACTCCTTCCAGAACTTCACTGCTGATCATCTTCTCTGTATGATGAGAACATCAGACACTGATTCAGCTCACAATCTATTATATTCGGTTTTGTTCATATTATTTTTAATACGTGTAAATGTAAGACTTTAAGACCAAGCAAGAACATGTAAAGATAACTTGAAGGAAACGCAATGCTTCAATATGTCCTTTAAATGACTAGTAAAACATAATTAGCAGCACTTCAGAATACGAATAATACGACTTCCAGCAGAACTTTTACATTTATTATACAAAATACAGCTTGAATAGATCTGCGTACAAATACTGGAATATAGAAATAACTTTACTGTTCCTTTTGACTAATGAAGAAAGATTCATAAATCAAGATACATCTGCTTGAGAAGCAAAATGACACTCAAATAAGAAGCTTTGCTTTCTGTGAAATTAATCACAATCAAGTTATGAGGAGTTTAGGATTATCTGCCAAGTTAGAAACTTAACTTAATTCAAAGCTTTAGCAAGTTTCATTCCTCACTGACAGAGTTTAGATGTTTGTGTCCTAATTAAGACAATATTGAGGAAGATATTTTGATTTATTTTGCAGTGCATGAAACATTTAATGCACTCTGATTTACGGCTTTTATTAGTGGAAGTGCAAATTAGGACTTTTTTAAACTGTATATAATTATACAAAATAGGCCTATATGATGCATTTACTGTAATGTTGTGAAAATCAACACTTATTAATAATTCTGAATAAAATGCAGTCTAATGAAACAAGCCTGCATTTCATACGAAGGAAGGCCTTTGACTATGTTTGTGTACATTATAACAGTGTTTCTATTCGTTTCTTATTTTAGATGGGTTCTAGAGCGGTGATATTCCAGAACTGGATGGAAACGCACCGAAAGCGTTCTTGGACTCGCCCAGTCGCTCCTCATCGGTGGAGTCGATGACATAGATGATACCGTGAGATTCTGCATAGTACTGAAACATGATAATAACACATTAGAAAGAGATTCAATCAGAATAATCAGATGTAGTGAATGTGTGTCACCTTATCCCATAAAGACTGCAGTTCTTCTTGTCCTCCGAGATCCCAGAACATCAGACGAGCTTTCCCCATATCAATGGTGCCGACTGAATCAGAAACATGAACAATGAGTTATCCACTGCTTATGTTTCTATAGTTTCCCAGCATGCATCACTCACTGTTCAGGCCGACTGTAGTCGTGATCTTCGAGAGGTTCATGCCCTTGTAGTTTCTGCTGAATCTTGTTTTTGTTTGCTTCCAGAAATGGTCTAGAATATTCAATAATAATAAAACACGTCAAGTGAGAACATAAAACCTCACTTTATGCGTCATATTTAGTGTAGTGAACAAATGCATTATAATGTCAAAACTTAGTGTGCTACCTATCTAGTGAGCACTTCAGCACCTTCCTAGGCAGGATTATTGTGCATCATAAAACCAAAAATGTTATTAACTCAGAACGCAGTGTATTGAACAATTGTTTCAACTGGTTAACTACTACTAGTAGTACTACAATACTACATTATTCTTACGCTTTACTAGTCTTACCGTTTTCCCCGCATTGTCCAGACCGAGGATCAGGATGCAATACTCGTCTTTTTGAAACATATATTTGTAGAGACCCGATAATAAAGTGTACATCCTCAATAACGGGCTGTTGACCAGTTCATGTCACAAACACAACACTGTGTACAGTTAGCTTAGCTTAGCTTCAGCGCTCTGAACGACGTAAACAGTCATGAGCTCTTCAGGAAATTACGACACAATACACGTTCGTTTATACAAACACAACTGAGTAAGTCAGGGAATCAGATGTAATTCACGAGACTGGTTTTACGGTTTGTTAAATCCATTTTGGCAGCGATCATTAATAAACACGTCCTGGGAAGTTGTTGGCGAATTTATGGTGCATTGTGGGAAATGTAGTTCAACATTGTTCGGCGGCAAAGACCGGAAGCAACTTTACTACACTAATGATTTGACCAAGGTAAAATCTGATATTTTTTTTAATATTGTGAATTTTAAACTCTTCAGGTTTGCGTCTTTAATACAAGAAAAAAACATATTCTAAAAGGTTGCTGATATTTAGTTTACTGTGTTCAAATCTAATATAGATTAATATGACCATTAATGTGTGACTATTAATAATAATTAAAAGACCTGAAAAAAATATTATTTATTTTAAAGATGAAAATATTTAGGAGGAATGTCAAACACGTTGCGATGATTATCATAGATACATTTATTGCACTTTTAATCTTTTTTTTTAATCATTAACATGTATATGTATACACGGTAACCCCCCCAGTGTTAAATCAACACTTCTTGGAGTACACATGGGAAGCAGTTGATTTAATTAACACCGGGAAATTTACTGTGTATGTATAAATATATTATTTATATTAATTATTTTGTCATGCAATAATACAAAAACGACAAAACATGCATGTTTCTTATTTTAGATCAACATTTTGTTAAAGGTTATAACAAATAATATTGTATGCGCGCGCATGTGTGTGTGTGCTATTATTTAATTTGAAATGTATTTTTGTCCTGCAATAATTCAAATGTAATTATTAAAAGCATAATTAAAACATGGATATATTTCTTATTATAGATCAGGGTTCCTCAAATCTTTCCCTGAAGGGTCAGTCTGCTGCAGAGTTTAACCCTGATCAAACTCACCTGTGATGATGATCCTGAAGACTCTGATTAGCACGCTCAGGTGTGTTTGATTAGTGTTAGAGCTGAACTCTGCAGGAGTGGCCAGACTTGAGGATGCCGCACACACACACACACACACAGCACACACACACACACACACACACACACACTCTGTCTCTCTCTCTCTCTCTCTCTCACACACTCACACACACACACACACACACACACACTCTGTCTCTCTCTCTCTCTCTCTCTCTCTCTCTCACACAACACACACACACACACACACACACACACACACACACACACACACTCTCTCTCTCTCTCTCTCTCACTCACTCACTCAACTCACTCTCTCTCACACACACACACACACACACACACACACACACACACTCTGTCTCTCTGACACACACACACACACACACACTCTCTCTCTCTCTCTCTCTCACACACACACAGTCTATCTCTCTCTCTCTCTCTCACACACACACACACACACACACACACACACACACTCTGTCTCTCTCTCTCTCTCTCTCTCATAGTCAGCGGGAATCATGCCTTTCCTGATGGAGAGAAGGACCGTGACTAAACGAGCTGTCAGGATCCAGGAGTCAGAGCAGACACTGAATCATGTTTAACAGGGAAACACTCACATGTTTCACCCACACATTCCTGGTCATCATTTCATTTCTTTCATCCTGGTGAGGGACAACCGTGGCATTTAATGCAAAAACATCCACACGTTTCATTATAACACAGCATAAAGGTTTGGTTATGTTGGTGATCCATCAGTGAAATATAGAAGTGTTATGCCTGTAAAACACCAGAGTGAAATAGTTTATGAAGAAGTAAACCCCGTTATCAAACCAGAAACTAAATCTTTCAGAAATAATTTTAAAATAGGCTTTTTTAAATTTTATTTCACATAACATAAGTTAGTTTAACTAACTATTCCCCTTTGGATTTTATAATAATACAAAAACAAATACATTTTATCATTCATAAAAATATTATGAATATAGTTGGTCTATCAATTTAAACTTAATAAAAATAAGATGATGTTGAAATAATATATATATATATATATTGCTTGTATAATAACCATTCTCACTGAATATGAAAAGTCTTTATAATAATAATGATTTAAATTTAGTTAACTATAATTACCATTTAATGATTTGTGCTCTAAATAAATTACATTTATTTATAATTATTAACAAATATTATAATAAAATAATGATAATTATTAACATTTATCTTTAGAAATGAATAAAACTCAATTTAAAAAGTTTTTTTTTGCATTGTGACATTTTCATTACATTTCATCTGTACATGACGCATTCATTGAAATTATGTTAAACTTGATGGAAATGTCATTTTTCTTTAGAGAATGATATAAATTTTTTCCTTCACTCTATTTATTTTTTCTTCTGGATCTTGGGAAGAAATATGATTTAGTTTTTATAAATGCATAAAAATACAGCACACGAATGCATGTTATTATGTGTGCTCTCTGAAGAAATTTTCTGTGATTTCTGTAGGAATGTAAATGACGCATCTCATTCAGAAAGGATGATCAGTTCATCTTCCAAAACTTCGGAAAAACTGAAATCTCAAAAGAACTTCAGAAATCACTCATTTTTTCCTTCATTCAGGAATATTCGGAATTCAACATGATTTTTTCTGGATCTTGGGAAGAAACCGTCACATTTAGGGATGTTTTATACACGTCTTCATGCATAATCAAGTTTCATCACACGAATTTATGTGCATATTAGCGATCTGAATTACATACATGAGCAGTGCTTTATTTATAACATGAAGACGGCGAGGCGTCTCTCAGAGGATCAGGTCCAGATCCTGAAGTCAGACCGAAAAGCACTTTATTTTTATCTGTAAAATAGAATATGCAAAAGACATCAAGAGAAACCAAAGAACAATCAACCGATCAATACACAAACATCATGAAACACCCAAACCACATCACAAAGAAATATGAAGTGAACAGTGCAATCTCCAACTACAGATTCAGTAGAAGAATTAATATTAGCTGTAAGTGATCAATTCTGCAGGCAAAGGCAGAAGCAATGCATAAATTCAGGAAAAACTGAATCCTGGTTTCTGACGAGCACCAGAGACAGTCTCATTCAAAGAACTGTCTTGACTGGAAGAAAACCTCTTAAAAACACACATTAAACAATATTCCCTGCCTTTCTAAGTCAGCATCTTCAATGCATCACCATGGGACCTTATTTCATTCAGCAGATCATCATATCATTTCAGTTTTTGTCATATAAAAAAACATGACACGATGTTGTGGACCTGATCATCTGAACATTTTGACCTAAATTTTATCATGGGATGAATTTCATTTCACACGTTCTTCATGCATAAGAAAAAAAGAGAAACATGTGTGAGTGCCAACAGCATAAATCATTTATACACTCCATTTTCCAAACGCATTAATGGACATTTATTACCGTAAAAAAGTGAATCAAGCTTCTTCACTTAGTAATTAAAATCTGATAATCCAAACAAAAACATATAATCAGAACATGAACGACAACAGTTACAGCCAACACTTTATTTTACATCATCCACAGATAATATAACACATAATCAAACTATAAAGCCTGTATTCTCTTAATAAGGCACTATTCTTTGTTTTTTATTCTGAATATGCACTTAACCAAAGAACAATGTGCCCCTTCGTTAGTGATGTAAAAGATTATTAGATGAACATGAACGACAGCAGCATCTGAACTTTCTGATATACAAAGTTTATTGTACATTTGCCCATGAGCTCATGGATCTGAGTGACTACACGACGGATATGCTACATAATAATAATCAAAAGCTGTATAGATATGGCATTCAGCGGTTCGAAACATGCCGGCAAGCATTCACTTTTCTTGAGAAGAAAAATAAAAGACAACAGTGCTCATCTTTTATGAAAAGCAACAATCATGGATTTGATCCGAGACTTCTGAGTAAACATAGGCATGATTATAAAATAACATTAGCTAAAGCCATTGTGTGTGTGTGTGTGTGTGTGTGTGTGTGTGTGTGCTGTAAAACACATTTCTGTCAATGTGAATCGCATAAGTGTCACTTACCACACATAGACAAGAAACTTAAGGCTTGTAGGATGCGTGACATGCGCGGGCCGTGTAGTATCGCAAACTTTCCTTCTGCTGCATTCAATGCACTCTTCTAGAGAAGACCGTTTCCGCCACGGAAATAACAAGTAACTATACATGTTTGAATGGTGAAATGAGAAAATGGTCATTCCAATCATAACGTCTCAAAAGAATTCTAAAGTATGAGATATAAACTCAAACTAAAGAATTCACCTCCTGAATTATGACAAACTCAGAATTATGAGATATAAACTTAGAATTATGAGACAAACTCAGAATTATGAGATATAAACTCAAACTCAGAATTTCGAGACAAACTCAGAATTATGAGATATAAACTTAGAATTATGAGACAAACTCAGAATTATGAGATATAAACTTAGAATTATGAGACAAACTCAGAATTATGAGATATAAACTCAAACTCAGAATTGTGAGACAAACTCAGAATTATGAGATATAAACTTAGAATTATGAGACAAAGTCAGAATTATGAGATATAAACTCAAACTCAGAATTGTGAGATATAAAACTCAAACTCAGAATTATGAGATGTAAACTCAAACTCAGAATTTCGAGACAAACTCAGAATTATGAGATATAAACTTAGAATTATGAGACAAACTCTCAAACTCAGATTTCGATCAGAATTATGAGATATAAACTTAGAATTATGAGACAAACTCAGAATTATGAGATATAAACTCAAACTCAGAATTGTGAGACTCAAACTCAGAATTATGAGATATAAACTCTGTCAGAATTATGAGACAAACTCAGAATTATGAGATATAACTCAAACTCAGAATAGACTCAAACTCAGAATTATGAGCTATAAACTTAGAATTATGAGACAAACTCAGAATTATGAGATGAATTGTGAGATACTCAAACTCAGAATTATGAGATATAAACTTAGATATAAACTCAAAGTCAAATTATGAGATATAAACTCAAACTCAGAGAGACAGCGCGGGCCGTGTATATAAACTCAAACTCAGAATTATGAGACAAACTCAAAATTATGATATATAAACTCAAACTCAGAATTATGAGATAAACTCAGAATTATGAGACATAAACTCAAACTCAGAATTGTGAGATATAAAACTCAAACTCAGAATTGTGAGATATAAACTTAGAATTATGAGACAAAGTCAAAATTATGAGACAAACTCAGAATTATGAGACAAACTCAGAATTATGAGATATAACTCAAACTCAGAATTGTGAGATATAAAACTCAAACTCAGAATTATGAGCTATAAACTTAGAATTATGAGACAAACTCAGAATTATGAGATATAAAACTCAAACTCAGAATTGTGAGATATAAAACTCAAACTCAGAATTATGAGCTATAAACTTAGAATTATGAGACAAACTCAGAATTGTGAGATATAAAACTCAAACTCAGAATTATGAGATATAAACTTAGAATTATGAGACAAAGTCAGAATTATGAGATATAAACTCAAACTCAGAATTATGAGACAAACTCAGAATTATGAGATATAAAACTCAAACTCAGAATTATGAGATATAAACTTAGAATTATGAGACAAACTCAGAATTATGAGATATAAACTCAAACTCAGAATTATGAGACAAACTCAGAATTATGAGACAAAGTCAGAATTATGAGATATAAACTCAAACTCAGAATTATGAGACAAACTCAGAATTATGAGATATAAACTCAAACTCAGAATTATGAGACAAACTCAAAATTATGATATATAAACTCAAACTCAGAATTGCGAGATAAACTCAGAATGAGACATAAAATAAACTGAAATAAGCACAATTATAAACTAAAATTTATGAGGTATAAAATCTGAATTGCGAGTAACTGAAACAAAAAGTCACAATTATCTTTCTTGTTTATTATTTCATGGCAGAAACGGGCTTCCATAGATGACGAATAATGCGGTCAACCTGGTTTCTGAGAAGTGCCAAGCAAAGATTTCTTCCTCAAACAAGCGTTTAACATTCAAAAAGCAAAACCTTTGGTCATCTTGATTACATTTTGGGAGTAAAAGCAAGACTAGCATGTTTTTTGTTAAAAAGACCATGAGTTTTCCCAGCCAAGTGTATGCTGGTTAGTGCTGGTCATTCTGGTGATGCTAACTGACCGCATGAGTCCTGCTGGTTAAACTAATTAATCATCCTAGTGGTGCAGAATCACTAATAACACATATGCACTTAACAAACGCATCTAAAGCAAAGCTTTACTTTCAGATATCGTAAGCCTGTCTGACAGATTCTCGCGTCACAGAAGCTGTTGTGGAGATCTACAAAGTATGTGTAAGTCTGTACAGTGAAAACAAAACCACAGCATTTAGAAATACATTCACAAGCATTTCAGAACCAACTGACCTCAAGTAAACATTTACACACAACAGGAACAAAACCGACAGCGTTATAAAAGATGCCAAAGGCAAAACACAGTATTCTTTGGAAATGGAAATAGAAATCAAGCAAGGCAGCTGTGACGATATTCAACTCAAATCACTTCGTGTTACCGCAGAGAATACCATATTCATGTAGCATGGTATTTACATGGGACGCCAAGGTACTTCAAAGAATACCAGGGTATTGACGCAGTACTTTTTTGTAAGTGATTTTCAGCTTCAGAACTGCCACATGAGCCAACTGAACCAATGACTTACATCTATATCTGTGTCTGTTAGGGTAAATTATGTTCAGTGGACTTTTACCACAGTATTCAGACTGTACATTGTGTAATTATTGTATGTTATATTAATCCAGGAATTAATTCTGTGGCTTTTGCTGAATTTTAAGCATTTTGAATTCTAATCGGGGAGGCCGGGGCTAGTTGTCACATGGTAAAAAGGTTTTATGTAAAGTGAAAATAGCCTGCACCAATGTTTTTTTGTGTTTGTTGCTGTGTTTTATGTAGATCGTATTACATATTTCAAACAAATGACTTTTTAACATCACTATCAGCAGGAGGTTCCCTTTGAAGTAGCGTGACAACATGCCCCATATACACTGTAAAAATGATTTATTGGAGTATGTTTTACAATAAATATTATTTCAGTCTTTCTACTTCCAAAAGTAACATTTAATTCAATGCTACTTACCAATTCCTTGTCATTATTTGTGAAATTAACTAGCAATTTCGGAGTGAAAAGTGTTTAATTCTATACCAATTGTTTTCATAAGTTAATTTTTTTTCTCAAATGCATGAATTGATAAAATGTAAACCATGCATGCAATGTAATTCTCCTCGGTTAAAAGCATTTTCCACATGCATGAATGTAAATTAACTATTTTTCCTGAGCAACAGTGTTTTGTATGTAAATAAATCAGTCCGGCATAAAAATAAAAAAAATCACTGTGTGACAACTAGCCCCACACTTTCAGAAATAAAGGTACAAAAGCTGTCACTGTGTCATAGCTTTTCAAAAGGTACACTTTTGTACCTATTAGGCTCAAATATGTACACTTTAAGTACTAATATGTGCCTTTAAGGTACCAAATGGACCCTAACACGTGACAGCTTTTGCACCTTTATTTCTGAGAGCGCATCTGTCCAGCACAAGCAGCAGATGACCAGCATTAAAGGAGCGATAGAGAAAGACTGCGGCGGCTGAGATGGAAGACGGATGATGTAAACCAACTATCCTCAGATGTGTGAAGTGCTGTAGAACACATACGGATGATTTCTACAGGAAACATATGTTAAATCCGGTCTCAACCAATAAAACAAACTACAGAAGGCAACAGAACATCAATTACATCAGAACGAGGCCAAACGACACGGTGCATTTCTCATGTGCTCAATTAGTGCATTCAAACGAGTATTTTTCCCTGTTTAACGAGCGAGATTCAACTAACTAACAAACTAACTAAATGAGTTCATGTTCAACTTTATACTACATCTGGCCCTCATGTTTTCTGATGGCATGTTTTAATAAACGAGATGATGCCGAATGATTGTGAAGCAGACATTATATTATTAAACGCATACTTTTGTTGTTACAGAAATAGTTTTAGAAATTGCTTTGGAAGGTTTAGTATCTTTTAGAAAATCTAAAATATTGGCAGAAAATAGGCTTTTTTTATCATTATGTCAAGAAGCTGTTAATTTACCGTATGAAATTAACTTTAAATATACACATTTACTAAATATTCCTAATTTATTGACATGCAAATTATTAATTCAGGGAGTAATAAAAACTGTAAACTTGAGAGAAAGTGATATTTCATACTTCATATGTACTTGAAGTGAACTTCCTAACCATGGTAATTAATTAAGGGAATATTGTGATCAACATTAAGTGACCTGGTTTAGAGATTGTGAAGTACATTCACAAGTGAACATGGACGTCATGATACAACAGAGACATGATTTAAAGGGACAGTTCACACTAAAATCTCAATTCTCTCACTATTTACTCACCCTCAAGTCATTTATCATTAAACAACGACTTATATTTCACTGATTTTATCATTTCAGAAGACTTGCAATATGGTACCAAGTCAAATAAACTAGCTTTTTATAAACTAGTATTCCTAGCAATGCTAAGGTTTTGGGTTCGAATCCCAGCGAAAGCAAGAAACTATCAACATGTATTGAATGTAGGGCAGCACAATGAATTATATTTTAATCGTAGTGACGATTCCTGCTTCTCCTGATTTATTAAGCATAATCATTTGTGATATTTGTCAGCTGGTTATTTATCCAGAAAACATTGAATTTTAATTTGGGCTTCCTTGCATTGGTAACAAGCCTCCACAAACGGTTGCCAGATCAAGATTTAAATCCTCCATTCAGAGCTTTTTTTCATAAATCGATACATTTCTTTCTCGCGATCGTTTGTTCTGTTTTCTGGGACTAAATCTGTGAGCAAACCCATTCAGTAAAAAATAAAATTAATTAATTAATTGTTTTAAATATAGGCTGCAAACATATGCAGCAGACAGCAAAGCTTAATGATATTTGAACAACTGAAAATGATTTTTTTTTAAATTAAAATATATTGTGTTTACCAAAATAATGTATTACATGGGAAGGAAAATACATTTCAAATCTCACATTTAGGCTTTATTCAGTATTTAATTTTCTTCAAATGTGATATGTATGTGAATGGATTGAAATATATGGAAGGCAAAATATGTTTTTAAATGCTTTTTCTAAAGTTATATTTTAGCAAACATATTTTTTGAAATATATTTCAACATTTCACTTGATTTTATTTGATTATTTTTGCTGTATGGGAATTATGTGAGTTGACATTCTCTTAGTTTGTGCTTATGTCAGAGTACAATGATTTTGATTAAATGTAAAAAGTAAATAAATAAAATGAAATTATTAATAACCATGACTGTATTCTTTGAGCAAAATAATTGCGATTATGCATAAATGTATCTTCATGATATTGTTATAGTGCTTTTGTGTAGTTGTGGTCCTTTTGGAGCTTGACAGATGCAAAAACTGTCCTTGTTTGAAAAACACTTCTTCTTTTGTCATACGGTTTGGTGCGACATGAGGTGAGTAAATAACGATGGGATGTTTGCGAGACTTTTGAGTGAACGATCCCTTTAACCAGCTGACGATGTGAAATCAATGAGACGTCCTTAAAGACACAAACACACCACATACGTGTCCCTGGAGCACAAAAGCAGTCATAAGCAGCACAGGTATATTTGTAGCAACAGCCAAAAATACATTGTATGAGTCAAAATTATCCATTTTTCATTTATGCCAAAAATCATTAGAATATTAAGATCATGTTCCATGAGGATATTTTCTAAATTTCCTACCGTAACTATATCAAAACGTAATTTTGTATTAATAATATGCATTGCTAAGAACTTCATCTGAACAACTTTAAAGGTGCTTTTCTCAATATGTAGATTTTTTTGCACCCTCAGATTCCAGATTTTCAAATATTGTCCAAACCATACATCAATTGAAATAATATTTAGTTGGATTTCAGGTGATGTATACATCTAAAAATTCTAAATATTTACCCTTATGACTGGTTTTGTGGTCCAGGGTCACATATGAAATGCTAGACTCTCCCAGTGTCTCTCGCGTAAAAATCCGTCCTTCTCCAGACATGAGCCGGTGGATAAGCAAGTGCTCGGCTCACAGAAGCCACTGCATTGCATCTTCAATGCGTCGTGCTGTTTCCACCGTGGAGCCGAAGAGAAACGCTGCGTTTTAAACACGCAAATGCAGTCCGGTGCGCGTTTGCCAACGGTCCCGAGGTTTACTTTGGGCCGGACCATCCTCTGTCTGCGTAAGCGCCGTCTCCGGTGGCGGAATGAGGCGACGGGGCGCACAGATCCGAGTCCGTGTCCGACTCGCCCTCTGCGATGTACGGCTTGGCTTTAGTGCAGCGCGACACGCCGCTTAAGTAGGCGTTGTTGAGGAAGTCCAGGTTCTCTTTGGACTGCGAGATGCTGAAGCCGCTGAAGGAGCGCTCCAGTTCCTCGTGGTCCACCGAGGGGATGGATATGGACGTGTCGCTCTCGGCTCCGGCCTGCTGCTGGGAAAGAGCCAGCGGGCGTCTATCTTCGGTCCGTGATGCGTGATGCTGTCCCGCCCCGCGAGAGCCTCCGTTGCGCTCGTGGGGCGGAGGTGGCGGGATGCGTACTAGCGAGGGGTCGCCCGTGGGTGACGTTCCCTGCGTGGGTTCGGGGCGGCTGTGAAGGTGCCAAGACGTTGAGGGTGGGCAGTGGTGGTTGATGCAGGTCGATGGTGGCGGGTCGAAGTTCTTCTGGCCCGCTGAGCTGTTGGAGCGGATGATTTTGGTGATGGAGCCGCTCTTCTGCATGTGCTCCATCGGACTAAGGTACGGCGGCGCCGGGTCCGGCTCCTTAGAGGCGAAGTAAGCATCTGTTTCGGACTGCGGGATGCCCATGCGCTGGACGTAGATGTTGACCAGGAAATCCAGCTTTCTCTCCATTGACATCACCTAAAAAAGGGAGATCTGATTATTTGTTTTGCTTAGAAACACCTGGGATCAGTTTTACTAACAGCTTGTGCCAGTCCAAACCGTCTTTGGCATTAAAGGGGTCAGCGGATGCCCATTTGACATTTTGATGTTGATGTGATTCTTTAGGTTCTTAATGAAAAGTCTATGCCATACATTGGCTAAAATTTCTCAATGGTAGTGTAAAACAACACCCTTTTTACCCTGTCAAAAACAGCTATGTTGTTAGTGACCCGTTTCGGTGCATGTCCCTTTAAATGCTAATGAGCTCTGCTGACCCCGCCCCTCGCTCAGAATCTCAGAACAGCCTGAGAAAGCGATTATTATTATTGGGGATTTAAAAAAAGCTCTGGGTGGATATTTATCATTATAGGGTGGTTGTGTACACACACTGCCAACACACATTTATGTCCAAACAACATGTAAAAGTGAATTTAGCATCCAATGACCCCTTTAAAATCGTTCTGTCAGGATTTACTAAAGACGTGCAGTGAATAATTTTAGCTGTAAAGGCATGGACACAGTTATTTTAGCGCCTGACCTGACTGAATATGCATTTATAGGAGTTTTTCCTTTCAGATGCAACATTTACTAATGTTTGCACTACTTATAGCCTATTGTGCCATTATTTGACGACCAAAAAAACTATTTTTGCACTGGTAAAAGATAGAGTATTTTTTTCCACATGTATTAATTTATTGGGAATGCCAGAAGAACACATTATCCAAACATATTGTTTGCCAAGCCATGTAATTTGTAATAAGCTTCAGCAAATAAAAGACGACGACTAGGAGTCACAGAACACCAGCTCTATTAAAACTTTATGCAATCCTTCCTTTTTTGACCGGTTCTTTTCAACATACTGGGGCTTCTTTATTTCTTTATTTGCGACTATGCTAATTTGCGCTGTGCTTGGTATATTGCATTGGTCGGTGTGTTAATGAGATGTCTGTGTTCTTTAATTTGCACGGTTGTCAGTAAATCACCTGCAGAAATGTTCACACCCACCGGCGCTGTTTCGGAGTTGCGCTCTCGTGCTATTTTGCCCTGTTTAGTAAATCTGGCCCTTGGTTATTATTATGAGTGAATCACATTAAAGTGAGCTCATCTCTATGCTATACTGCACTAGTCAAAGATGGCTAAACAAACAAGCAGAAGCATTTTGTTTTATGAAAATCGACCAAAATATTGCTTAATATTCACAGGAGCATCTGCATTTTTTTTTTTTGGTAGGTCTATGTAGCTTGTTAATTAGATTTACTTCATGATAATGGATATAATAAATATAATAGCCTGGTAAATCTCTCAAAAAGTGTCCAACTAATGTAAAAAAAAATATATTAATACATAACATGACATTTTTTGTCATGATTCAATGTTAATTCAATACATTAACATATTAATTATGATTAAATATATATTTAATACATAAATTAAACATTCAAGTTATGATTAAATAATTTAATACATTGATTAAAAACATTGTTCAATATATAACAACACATTATAATTATGATAAAAAATATGTGATACATAAACATTATACTTAACATTTAAAAAAAGGAAATTATGCTTAAAATAAAATACAAAAATTCAGAAACACGGGTATTCAGAAATACGTTTAAACATACGTTACTATATTTAGTTTTTCTTATTTTTGATGTCACTTATTTTGGAAACAATCTCTTAATGTTTTATAACATGTTTTAAATGAATTTTCTCTCATGAGTGAATACTTCCTAATTTAAAGAATCATTGTAAATGTATCAGTAGCACAACTGAACATGATTAATATGTATATATCAGTAAATCAATCAAGCAGAAGCAGGTGTGACCGACCTGCTTCTCCACCTTCCCAAGCCGTCCCATCATGCTGGGGTCTTCTGGCAGCTCTGCGTCCGCCGTGCCTTTAGGACGGTCCTTGTCTGTTAGTGCAGGACCTCGACCGACAATCTGATCGACTCTAACAATCAATTAAAGACATCAAACAGCTAGAGTAAAACTTCATAACTCATCAAACTAGAACATCTGTTTGAGGAGAAAATCAGTGATTCATTACACAGTAAACACAGAAATACATTTTTGCATATTCACCAATTGTTAAATACACAAGATCTTCTTTTAAAAATTATAAATATAAAATGTTTATATATATTTATAATTGTATATATACTTACAATAACATTTATTTGACATATTTTGTTCAAAATGAATCAAATAATATTTATCTTACATGTTAATTTATCACATTGTTATATATCTGAACCGTTAGAATAATAACAACATTCATATGAAAGATGTATGAATTCTTAACTTTAAGAAATAATACACCATGTATTGTATCTTAAAGCACAAAGCAGTGTTGAAATCAATGAATGCATGCAGAGGGAGGGATATGATAATGAGGGGGCGTGTCCAGACGCAGACAGACAGACATGATTGGACAGAAAGAGTCAGGCCGTTTTCTGTTGATATTTGCCCCTTTTGAACAATGTGTCGAAGTATCTTTAGTTGCATATTACAGTATGAGCTGCACATCTGACACATTGTCCAAAGCTGATGGACTACACTAGCATAGTGCGTCTGATCCGAGACACTCCGTCTAAATGTGGCATCGGATGTGTTGTTTAGCTGCTTTAAAAAAAGAGATCGGTGCGAATCAATCAAGCATGAAGTAAAAATACTGTGCAGCATGTGGCATGCCTGAATAAAACACCATGCCGACATGCATACGCCAAAACAGCGATGCTAAATGAAATTAAAGTCCATTCAGACCAGTGCATCTCCATTTGCTGCCATCTCCACACAGCGGTGCAGGCAAACTAGCTTAACCAGTTTTAGTTCAGCTACATGACTAGTAACTCACCGAAGTGTGGTATTTGGTTCCCCTCGACTAAACGTCTCTACACAACCCTTGGGTCACAGCAAACAAAGGTCATGAAGTGAATTAAGAGCTGATTATCAGAAGCCGCCGGGAGCGTTCAGGCTTGATGCAGTAATAGACTAGTTAGTTTACGCAGCTCAGTTTCTACTAGCCATGTAGTCTGAAACAGAAGCAGGTTTCTCGCTTGGTCTCTGGAGCGAGAGAGATCTAACCTAGAAGACAACTGGGGCGACTCTTTGGTTCCTTTGGTTGTACACTTCTTTTGGCGAGGGGTGCTGAGGTCCGGAGGACCCAAAATCATATCTAACCTGGCAAAGCAGATAGAGGACAGCAGAATGACGTGACACGAGCAGCGCAAACCCAAACCAACAACAACAAACCCTCCAAATATATTCCAGACATTACCGTAAAAAGCTCTCGCAATTGCTGTCAGCGATCAACTGGGATACAAGTATGCCAGTAATGTTTCCAAAATGTTATAAGCAGGAATATATTTACATGTCAAATCATAAGCACATTCATTTATTCATACAGGAGGACTAAGACAAGACGTGTTGATGTGACTGTGCTGGATTATTAAACTGTTTTAGACAGAAGTTTATGTGCACTGGAAAGTGCTGTTTTTATTGTGTCATGGGTCTATGGTGAGGACTTGGGTTTTATTTGGCACTGAAAAACTTTAATACAATTATTCAACCAAATATTAATAAATAACTCCAGAAAATATTAATAAATAATAATAAAATATAGAATTAAATAACAAAATATTTCAAGTTTAAATATTTTAGATAAAATATTTTCATCATATTTAATTTTTGTATTATATAAAATATATATTTGTATATATATGTTGGTTTCATATGGCATTGAGAAGCTTTAGTATTATTTTGACCAAACTTTCAATTAATGACTCAAAAGAATATTAATAAATATTATAATTTAACATGTATTTATTCATATACATTAATAAATAACAAAATATTTAATATTTCAACATTTTATCTAATTAAACAGAGTAATTGTATTTATATTACATATTTTTTTAGCTGTTTTAATGTTTGCATTCGAGACATGAATGCTGTATTTGTTTTTAAATTGTATTATTTATAATTTAAATGTGTACATGCCACTAAAAATCATAAAATACTTTATCTACTAAAATATTTTCATTACATCTAGACTGTACAAATCTTAAACTTTATTCAATCTTATTTTTATATATTACAAGGTACACATATTTATACAAATATGAATTTCTGAATCATGAATATCACATTTTCAAAATGTCACATTTAATTCAATGTTTTACTTGCCATTTATTAGTATTTATGAAATTTAACAGCAATTTCTGAGTGAAAATGTTTTCAAACTA
This sequence comes from Schizopygopsis malacanthus, assembly GCA_027474115.1. Taxonomy (NCBI): domain Eukaryota; kingdom Metazoa; phylum Chordata; class Actinopteri; order Cypriniformes; family Cyprinidae; genus Schizopygopsis; species Schizopygopsis malacanthus. Next base: position 1,313,127 of record CM049877.1, read on the forward strand.
AATCCTACATCAAAGTTTTTTAAAGTATAAACTGCCTTATTATTTATTTTTTAATACAATGTATAGATTCATCCAAAAAATAAAATAGTCCCACATCATTATTGAACCCACATATGCTGCTCTGAACTGCTAAAATATCACGATATTGTATCTCAATAAATGAAATGTACAAACCCGATTCCCAAAAAGTTGGGACACTGTACAAATTGAGAATAAAAAAGGAATGCAATAATTTTCAAATCTCATAAACTTATATTTTATTCAAGACCGAATAGATAACATATTAAATGTTGAAAGTGAGAAATTTTGAAATGTCATGCCAAATATTGGCTCATTTTGGGGTATTCATGAGAGCTACACATTCCAAAAAAGTTGGGACATGGTAGCAATAAGAGGCCGAAAAGTTAAATGTACATATAAGGAACAGCTGGAGGACCAATTTGCACTTATTAGGTCAATTGGCAACATGATTGTGTATATCAAAAGAGCCTCTCAGAGTGGCAGTGTCTCTCAGAAGTCAAGATGGGATTGAGGATCACCAATTCCCCAATGCTGCAGCGAAAAATAGTGGAGCAATATCAGAAAGGAGTTTCTCAGAGAAAAATTGCAAAGAGTTTGAAGTTATCATCATCTACAGTGCATAATATCATCCAAAGATTCAGAGAATCTGGAACAATCTCTGTGCGTAAGGGTCAAGGCCGGAAAACCATACTGGATGTCTAGTACGTATGACTGTCATGTCTGACGGTGAGGAGTGTGTGAGGAGAAGACAGAAAGAGGAGCAGCTCTATCGCTCTTGCCTGGACTGCAGATTTTTAATGCGCGCCAGCATGTCCAGATGTCCGGCCGAATACTGCTCAATCACGTCCATCACGTCGTACGGCCGCAGACTCTCTTTAAACTTTCTCTTGGACACCATGAACCTCATGATGCTGCAGGGACACACAATCACACACATGATCACGCTTAACACTGAACACAAACACAAAGAAGCTTTCGAGAACACATTTCACCCAAAAACATTCAGAAACAAACAAGAAAATAGCTTTGGATGAACTATATGTAGTTCTAAAATCATGAAAAACATAAATAACTGAAATAAAATGGCTAGTTTATTACTTGAAATAAAATCAAATAATTATGTTTTTTTATTTATTTAATCTAGTTGCCAAGGCAACATTTATAATTTTCATTGTTTAATATTTATGTACTAATATATAATATAAAAATATATATTAAACCATATTTAAATAAAACAAAAAACAATAAAAATGACAGAAGCACACAGCAAAATTACTAAATGTTAAAAACTTATTCAAAGCATTAATAAGAAATATAATAGCATCACAATCATACTAACAATCATAAAATAACACGTATTTATTGTGATGTTTAGTATGACTGAGATGCTATTACAGTCTTCACTAATATTTTGAATTTGTTTTATTTTCATATTTCTCATTTTAATTTGAACGAAAGTTTTCATAATTTTGTTGTGGTTTGTCTTTTTTTAAATGTCTATATTTTTAATACATTTTTATTTCAGCTTTAGTTTTAGTTATCTTAGTTATATTTAATTTGATCATGTTAAATTAAATAAAAGTGACAAATAAAATAAGTTCAATATAGAATAAATTAACCAAATATAAAAAAATAAGTTACAATAAAATAATTATTTTTTTTTTAAATAAAGAAAATATTATTTTATGGTTTTAGTTTTGAACCACTAGGATTTTTACTTTAAATATTGCAGTAAAACATAACCTGATCATATTTTTGTGATATTTTACTTCATAACTGAGTCCCAGACGCTGATCTATTTTTTCAGGCTTGATATGACCTTCAATATTCAAAATATCTCATGCATAATCTGAGCATGATCTGAGCAATGAAAGTGTGAATGTAACGAAGGATTCAAAAGACTGAATGTAACACGTTTTGTAAAGACTGAGTTTATGAGGTAATATTATGTGATGCAGACTGCTGTAGTTTTATCAATAATATTACTCGCTGTCTCATCTTTGCTTACCACACGGCCCTGATGGTAACTTTTAGTCCCGGCGTTAAATCCTGAGGGACAAACTCACAATGGCAGCTCTTATTGTCATCAACAATGTCTTCTCCGGGAAGGCTGGCTTCTAAAAAACACAACACGGACAGCAGGACTCTGGAGTTAGTGCACAAACCCCCTAAACCCTCCAAAAACCTCAACCGTTAACTCGGTTAACTAGCTCAGTCCCACACCAGACCGGTCAGTGCAATGCGTCTTTATAAAGCTACGAGACGGGCATTAGTCCAAGACAACCGTGTGCTGAAGACATACAGTGACCACACAACACACCTGGACACTTAAACTGAGTATACATCACTGAATCAGATAATACGATATCAAATCAAGTGCTGGTTCAATGGAACATGTTAAATAAGTTGGTTTAAAATGATAAAAACTGTAAATAAATACATAAGGACACACACAAAAAATTTGTTTTTTGAAAATTGAAAACTGAAAAATCTCTGGCTTAAAATGATAAACAATTAAAAAAAACATAATAAAATAAATAAATAAGGACACTAAAAAAATTGATTTTTTTTTAATTTAGACATTGCTAGCAAATTTCAGTAATGCTAGCTGGTTTAAAATGATAAATAAATAAATAATACAGACACTGAAATTGATAACAAATATCAATTAAGTAAAAAAATATTTTCTGATGAAACACTCCAAAATAATGTACTTTGAATATTTTAGTAAAAGGTATTTAAACATTAGTGAAACATGTTCATAGTTAATTTAATGAACTACAAGTACATGAAGCATCAAACTACTTGTGAAATTGTGCAGATGTGATATTTTGTATCTAATGCAGTGACATTCTGACACGTTTAAGTGTAACTTAAGTCCAAACTGTTTTTGAGGCTGCTGTAAAAGCAAACAGCAATGAACTTTGCCATACAATTACATGAATAATTCTTTCAGCAGACTGACCTTGTAGAAATACCGGCACATCTTTGTCAAAAGACGTGATTTAATGAAGTGTTTGACTATAAGTGAATTAATAAAGCACTGAGGCATCTGCCAGATATGTTAATGACCACATTGCAATGCTTTCTTCAGTTTTAAATCAGTTTCTAGAGTATTGGTAATTAATCAAACTTTACTCAACCAGTGATACCTGTAACCATCATTTAATGTTATATGGGTCATGTTTTCTTGATCAAAACAGATCTGTAACGATCTGGTAACGACTCTCATCGGTTGAGAATCACTGATTTAGAGTCATTAACAATTAGAGGTATAGTTCAACCAAATCTGAAAATGTGCTGTTCATTTGCTCAGGCTTTTCTTCAGTAGAGCAGTAAGACAGTTTTGACCCTTGATGATTCCTGATGTGAAAACACAAAATTAGCAGCTGTGGCTCCTGGCGATATATACCGAGGTCTTATGAAGCGAAACAATCGGTCTGTGCAACATTATTTACAACATTATTACCTGTAATACAGAGCCTCAGGGCAATGTGGAAATACAATTATTTTCCATGACCTGATTCTTTCAAACGGCATGGCATATAAAGTGAATAAACTAGTCTTCATCAACTCACTTTTTACATAAACAATGAGAAACCATAAAAGCGTTCACTTTTACAAACTGAACCGTTTGGCTGAGGCTCTGGAGTACAGGTAATAATGTTGTAAATAATGTTCAGTTTCTTGCACGGACTGATTGTTTCGCTTCATAAGACCTCAATATATGACCAGGAGCCACAGGGATTTATTTTATGTTCCTTGATTTAAGAGTTTTTTTTTTTCATTGATTTTATCTATAAATCTTCTTTATTGTTCTACTGAATAAAAAAGGCAGCTACATCTCGGATGGCCTGAGGGTGAGTAAATGAACAGCTAATTTACATTTTTAGCGTGAACTGTCCCTTTAAATAACAGTAACCAGCCCATCTTCTTATAATCATGCAAAACGCTGATTGCATCGGTTATTTTGGGTCACAGTTTCTTTCTCCCGTGTTCCCATTAGTTAGCACAGACCGTCTGGCACAGGACATGTCGTACAAATAAATCAAATAAACCACAGAGCCTTAAAACAACCTCCTCGAGTGAATAATAACGGTCTGGCACCAGTTTAATGAGGTTGACTAGTCGTTCCACAGCTCTGTGGTCTTCATTAGCTTTTCCTCCTCAGGACTAACTAGTTCTCCTCACATACGAGTAAAAGAGCAAAGTTTGCAGCAGTAGTTCTAAGGTTGGTAAAAAACCGAGCTCCTGTTTGATAATCTCTTACAGATTAACCCTTCAATTGCTGCGATAGTTTGGGGAGGAGAGATGGTAATAAAGTTACAGAAACAACAAAACCGACCTGCTTAAAATCTGTAACTTCAATGAACAATGGTCATAATAATGAAAGATAAAATGCATTCAGACTTTTCTCTGAAGGTGAACCCGATTGAGTTCTAAAGCCAGATTTTGTTGTGCAGTTATCCAAAGCGTCAGTGCTTCAAATAAACGATTCACCTTCAGAGAAATAACACACTCTTTCTTTCATGAAGTGAAATGTTCAGATACACATACTCAAAGAGTGTCAGTTTTTTCTGCACACTAACAAGACATCAGTATTGTGCCATAGTCACAATCAGTATCATTGTATTGTGTTGTGACCCTATATGGTTCTTGAGTTAGATACATTTGTTTATTACAGCACCACCTAGGGGCTGAGGTACACTAAATTGGTACACCAAATTTCATGATGATCACACGATCACATTTGACATAATAACTGGCTGATGAAATCACATGTTATTATATAGAGCAACAGTATGATTGTGTGATATGGAGAAAGTATTGGGGGACACCCTCTTCTAACGAACAGGTTTGACTACTTTAATGCAAATCTTAATGTTAAAGCATATAATGATGTTATAGGGAGTTGTGTGCTTCTAAATTTAAAACAACAGTTTGTATAAGGCAATGTTCAAAATTAAATGTGTGACTTTAAATGTAGACCTTGAGACACAAACTCATCACCAAACACTAATGACTTGTACATTCATTATATGGACAAAAGTACTGGCACCCCCTTCATTAGAACAGAAAAAGGCACTTACAAAACTGTGGCTACAAAGACGGAAACATAATTCATGTATTTAAAAATTGTATTTCCATCTCGGTTGCAACAGTTTTGGAAGTGTTTAAAAGGACTGTACTGTATCCCATATGTACAAGTCATTAGTGTTTGGTGATGAGTTTGTGGCTCATTTAAAGTCACACCAGAGGTGTTCAGCTGCTTTCTGCAGACCAGTCAAGTTCTTCCACACTGACTGAATCATCATTTCTCTTTGATTCTTGTCTTATACACAGAGACACTGTCATGTTAGAATAGAAAAGAGTCCTGTCCAAACTGTTGCTATACAATTAGATTTCCTTAGAATATCATTATATGCTTAAACATTAAGATTTGTACTCATGGAAATTACTAAAGTAGTCAAACCTTTCATTAGAAGGGGGTGCCAATACTTTTGTCCATATAGTGATATTGCTCAATTAATGGCAAAATAATGAAATACACATTCAGTAAAACAGATTGATTGTTTGATATTGCTCAATTAATGTATTTTTATAAAGCATGTGAGATAAGTCAAATGTTACTCATAGCCAAAGCAAACCCGAAGCATGTTTGCAGACTGGTAGTTTGACTGAATGTGGTGCTTTGGTTTTAAGCGGTTGAATGGGAGCCAGACTCATCTGGATTGCCTGACCTGGAGAGTTCCTGTGTCTCAAATCTTCCTCTTGCATCTCAATGAGCACTTTAGCATCAGCATCCAACATAGAAACGGAAAGGACAGCATCAGGATCCACATTCATCAGAAAAACGAGGGGAAAATCATAAACACACACATGGATTACAAAAGGTCAGCTTTCCACAAGCTGCCGTCCACTTGATTCTGTCAAATAGTTTCATTAAGTTTCATAGCTGACTGCCTTTATATTTAATCATCTGAAACTGTACATTATTAAATGAAAGGTCAAGGAATCTAAAAACCACTTACGTTCAAATAAGCAGTGAATTTGCACTTTGTGGAAAGTGTGACCAAAGCACAGACTTTTTCATAAATTATATTTCAATATTCCAAAACAAATTCAGCCTAATGATTCAGGCCAAATGTTATGATTGGCATGTAAAAGAATATATATTTATGCCATAATATATGCCATGAAATCATATACTGCATTCATACCAATCATAAAACTAGCTTATCTTAAATAGCTTACATCAATTAATAGCACATTTTAGTTAATCAAATAATTAGCTCATAATCTTCAACTCAAGAACTTTCAGTTTCTCCACAAAAAAACTGTCAGCAAAAGCACGTGACTCGATTATACTAAGATAAATTTGATGTGCACAAATAACGCAGACGGAAAGAATTACACCGATCACAATACAGCACCGCAAAAATACCATGCAATGGCACAACAGAAAGACAGAATAAGAATCCTGATGTGTGCAACTTCAAATTAATCTAATTTCTGTCCTCATGCTTTCTCCTACAAATCTCAATGCAACTTATTCAAGTGAACGTGGACATGTCTAGCCAGTTTAAAACAATCTCAAACACAAGACCGGTGTATAATTCCTCAACCAGGCAATAGTTTTCACATTGTATCAACTGCAACTTCAAATATACAAACTATAACGATGGTCTTGCACTTCATGATTGATACTTGTTGCATTTGAATCTACGACTTTTAACTGTGATGAGTAACATTCTGTAACATTCTACAACTACTATACTGTAACATTCTGTAACAACTGTAACATTCTACAACTGCTATACTGTAACATTCTGTAACAACTGTAACAACTGTAACATTCTACAACTACTATACTGTAACATTCTGTAACAACTGTAACATTCTACAACTGCTATACTGTAACATTCTGTAACAACTGTAACAACTGTAACATTCTACAACTACTATACTGTAACATTCTGTGTATGTAATATTCTACAACTACTATACTGTACATTCTGTAACAACTGTAACAAATGTAACATTCTACAACTACTATACTGTAACATTCTGTAACAAATGTAACATTCTACAACTACTATACTGTAACATTCTGTAACAACTGTAACAAATGTAACATTCTACAACTACTATACTGTAACATTCTGTAACAACTGTAACAAATGTAACATTCTACAACTACTATACTGTAACATTCTGTAACAACTGTAACAAATGTAACATTCTACAACTACTATACTGTAACAACTGTAACAAATGTAACATTCTACAACTACTATACTGTAACATTCTGTAACAACTGTAACAAATGTAACATTCTACAACTACTATACTGTAACATTCTGTAACAAATGTAACAAATGTAACATTCTACAACTACTATACTGTAACATTCTGTAACAAATGTAACATTCTACAACTACTATACTGTAACATTCTGTAACAAATGTAACATTCTACAACTACTATACTGTAACATTCTGTAACAACTGTAACAAATGTAATATTCTACAACTACTATACTGTAACATTCTGTAACAAATGTAACATTCTACAACTACTATACTGTAACATTCTGTAACAACTGTAACATTCTACAACTACTATACTGTAACATTCTGTAACAAATGTAACATTCTACAACTACTATACTGTAACATTCTGTAACAACTGTAACAAATGTAATATTCTACAACTACTATACTGTAACATTCTGTAACAAATGTAACATTCTACAACTACTATACTGTAACATTCTGTAACAACTGTAACAAATGTAACATTCTACAACTACTATACTGTAACATTCTGTAACAACTGTAACAAATGTAACATTCTACAACTACTATACTGTAACATTCTGTAACAACTGTAACATTCTACAACTACTATACTGTAACATTCTGTAACAACTGTAACAAATGTAACATTCTACAACTACTATACTGTAACATTCTGTAACAACTGTAACATTCTACAACTACTATACTGTAACATTCTGTAACAACTGTAACATTCTACAACTACTATACTGTAACATTCTGTAACAACTGTAACAAATGTAACATTCTACAACTACTATACTGTAACATTCTGTAACAACTGTAACATTCTACAACTACTATACTGTAACATTCTGTAACAACTGTAACAAATGTAACATTCTACAACTACTATACTGTAACATTCTGTAACAACTGTAACAAATGTAACATTCTACAACTACTATACTGTAACATTCTGTAACAACTGTAACAAATGTAACATTCTACAACTACTATACTGTAACATTCTACAACTACTATACTGTAACATTCTGTAACAACTGTAACATTCTACAACTACTATACTGTAACATTCTGTAACAACTGTAACAAATGTAACATTCTACAACTACTATACTGTAACATTCTGTAACAACTGTAACATTCTACAACTACTATACTGTAACATTCTGTAACAACTGTAACATTCTACAACTACTATACTGTAACATTCTGTAACAACTGTAACATTCTACAACTACTATACTGTAACATTCTGTAACAACTGTAACAAATGTAACATTCTACAACTACTATACTGTAACATTCTGTAACAACTGTAACATTCTACAACTACTATACTGTAACATTCTGTAACAACTGTAACAAATGTAACATTCTACAACTACTATACTGTACATTCTGTAACAACTGTAACAAATGTAACATTCTACAACTACTATACTGTAACATTCTACAACTGTAACTATACTGTAACATTCTGTAACAAATGTAACATTCTACAACTACTATACTGTAACATTCTGTAACATTCTGTAACAAATGTAACATTCTACAACTACTATACTGTAACATTCTGTAACATTCTGAAACAAATGTAACATTCTACAACTAATATACTGTAACATACTGTAACAACTGTAACATTCTACAACGGTCAAACCAGGACCAAAGTGGACAGATACAGAAGGCAACCCTGGATAAGCGCACCGGAACGCGTTGCTTTCCCTCACCTTCTGAGTTCTGGCGGGACGCGGCGCCTTTGAAGCGGAAGGCATGTCTGGCTCGACTGCGGTCGCAGAAGCTGAGGCTCTTGGGTACTTTAGAGGGACTGTCCTCGATGCTGTTGTCAGCGCTGGGAGAGCGTCGCAGGGGCTGCTGGCCCTGAGGAGAGTTCTTCCCTTTGTTCGCGGAGTTTCTCGGGCTGGAGAACACACGCTCTTTCAGGCTCACTTTCTGACTGTGAAGGGTGGAAGAGTGTGGAAGTTAGAGACTGAGGGTTTGCAGATGCTTTAGTTATGATGTTAGGAAAAAGTGCTTGTGTCAAGCACACTCACAAACTATTGAAACGGATCTGAAAAGTTAGACAACTCCACTATAAGTTGACATTCACCCAGGAGTTTTACCTGATTTGGTCAAATTCATGTAGCATTTGACGCATTCTGATTGGTTGACACATATCAAGGATGTTGATTAATTATTATGATTGCAGGGCTATGAAATTAATTCCATGTTTATTTCACAAAACCAAGCATGTCTTGAAACATGCATAAATGAGTAATTTTGCAATGCATAACCACCTTGAGTGTGCATGAATTTTTCATTAATTCAAGAGTCTGTCCTTCATTTTGAGTGCACACTAGAAATCATTATATTTACAATCAAAACAATATTTAAGCCTAAATATAAGTCAATAAAGGTTATAATAAAGTGTTTCCTGTAGAGATTCACTGTCTTCACAACATGTGTTTCAGTGTTTTGTTGAAACGTGGGCTGATGTATTCATGTGCATTTGGCTTATTAAACACCGCACACCTGTCTGCACACAAACAAGGTCAAACTAATAAGCGCACACGCACACACACACACGCACACGCACACGCACGCGCACACACACACACACACACACACACACACACACACACACACACACACACACACACACACACACACACACACACACACACACACACACAGTGTCCATTGATGTGGACATGCATGGACTGACTAAATATTTGCACACAAACATCGTCAATGAAACACATCCTGCACTGATGACACACAAACGGACATGATGCATGCAAAAGAAAGCATTACAACTCGCATTTAACATCTGTGGTGCCTGAGAAATATTAGATCATGTATATGTACGGCGCATGTGATTTTACTAACCTCGGAGAGGGTTCTGGTTGGGATTCCTTTCTGTGTTATCAAACAAAATCATACTTTTTAAATGCAATGATAGAAGTCCTTTCACAAACTAAACACTATCTAATAAATATTAAAATGTATCAATTTAGTTTGAAATGGCGTAATGCAATTCATTAACACATAATTCATCTGAGAGAATCAGAAATAAAAGTGCCATCTTCCATCACCTAAAGGAGAGGCCGGATTTGCTCTTGAGGTTTCTCAGCAGATCGAGCTGGTTCAGAGGAGGGATGAGTCTGGAAAAACACACAGACGTGTGAAGAAGAAATGCTGCGCAATGCTTATGTAAATCTGGACAGAAAAATCGACAAAACACTAACAAGGTACTATTAATAAATACACCGCTGACTGTGAGAGGGACAGAGAGAGAGAATGTACAGGACAAAGACAGGAATTTGCTTTTCTATGTGTGTTTTATTTATATACATTAGATACACAACGAACAATCTCTTGCACAATATAATGACTTTTTAAACACAGAAAAAGCTGACTACAGAGAAAACCTGAAGTTTATGATGCACCAAATACTCTGGGAGGATTGTTCAAATCACTAAAATAACATGAAATATGAGCACTAATATAATAGAAATGCCTCATCTAACAAACAAAAACAAATAAGAGATTCGTTTGCTCATATTTGCGTTTTTGGCTCAGCAGAGAATAAGATCAGAGAGATGTTTATGTTTTGGAAAGATTTTTTTGCTCTGAATTTTTGGCGGAATTAATTTAATAAAACAGTAAAATTGTGAAATATTATTACAATTTAAACTAGCTGTTTTTATCTGAATATATAGTTACATGTAATTTATTTCTGTGATGCGCACAGATCATTTCTCCAGTCTTCAGTGTCACATGAGCTTCAGAAATCATCATAATATACTGATTTAAATGTCTTTACTGTCACTTTTGATCAATTTAATGCATCCATGATGAACTATTTTATTGTATTTTTTTCAAAAACAGATTTTAATTGAACAGTCTTTGTTTCTTAAACTCCAATCATTCAGTGCAATAGATGCTACACGTCCATCAATAACAGCGGAGGTGTGTTGTATTGCACGAAGCACGTCATAAACACATGATTCTAAAGCTTTTATGTTCATATACTCTCTCTTACATTTATGCTTTTAGCAGACGCTTTTATCCAAAGCGACTTACAATTGGATTCAGGTTATATAGTTTTCATTAGTATGTGTGTTTCCTGGGAATCGAACCCACAACCTTTTGCGCTGCTGACGCAATGCTCTACCACTGAGCCACAGAGGAACACAGTCTCTTATGACTCAAAAGCAGCATTAGCTGATGCAACACATTACATATGACATGCAACATCACATTCAACATTTGACATCAAAGTGTGAGCCTGTGATGCATGAATAAAACATGCCATAGGTATGAAGGGAGGTGTGTGTCCAGCACCGTTGACCTTCACAGTCTGCACAGAAACAGCCTCAAAGGTCAGTGAGCAGATCGACACAGAGACGTCTGAGGAGATCTCATCTGACACACAGAGGGATGCTGGGATAGAGAGAGAAGTACATAAACCTACCTGTACATGGGCACGGATACGGTCCTCTCGTAATAGTCCCACGTCGAATAGAGATCCGTGCGATTCAGGTTTGTGGCGTAAAACCTCCAGGCACCCTGAGTCATAATAAAATATAATATGATTAGATAATTCACCTAAATATTCAAATTCATACAGGTTTGAAACAACATGAGAGGGAGAACATAACGACACGTGAGCTGTACATGTAATAACACAGTCTGATAGTTTGGTTTGTTTAGGGAGGTTTGCTCAAATTACCTAAAAATCACCAAAAACAAAAAACAATTTTATTTGCTCATCATCATTGTTTGGGCTCAGTATGAGATCAGATAGATTTTTATGTTTCTGGAAGAGAAAGATTTTATATTTTAATTTATTTAATCAAAATACAGTCAAAACTGTAAAATTGTGAAATATTATTACAATTTAAAATCGCTGTTTTCTATGTGAATATCTGTTACACTTTAATTTATTTCTGTGATGCGCAGCTGTATTTTCAGCATCATTACTCCAGTCTTCAGTGTCACATGATCTTCAGAAATCATAATAATATACTGATTTACTGCTCAAGAAACATTTCTGATTATTATCAATGTTGAAAACAGTTGTGCTGCTGAATATTTCATGGAAACCGTGATAAATTTGATTCTTTGAGGCTCTCAGTTTCTCACTTGTTGAACTAATTCAGTATTGTTTCGATGTCGATGACGCTGAGTGTTTCTGGGACGTTGAGGTGAGGCGTGTTGTACCTGAATTAGGCCGGCGGCTGGATTTCTGCGCTTCTCGAAATGTTTCTGCCGATGCTGTTCCTGAACTTTCAAGGCAAACCCAGAACCCAGAATCCCCTGCGGAGCGTGAAAGAAACTTGGTTAATGATGATTGGACCCAGTTCGTCTGTTATTCTGCTCTATAATGGAGTGTCACGACATTAAAGGGGTCATATCGTCTGATAAACTGCTCTTTTATTGGGTTCGATCTTTCCCTGAGCTCTAGTTAGAAAGTTTATCAAGGTGTTTGCAGCACAGTCAGTCTAATCATTCCACCTTCTTTCTGAATATTTGTTGTTATTATTTGAATATTTAAGTTTCTGCTGTCAAAATATCCAAGGAGTTTTTCATCTTAGATTGATTGGATGATCTTTTCGGACTTGGGAGGATATCCTACAACCCGAGATCATTTTTGTAACACTTTACATTTACATATATTATTCATTATAAAAGTATTTTAATGCATTGCTTATTCTTTGTAATGCACCATATAATCCACTGTAAGATCTCATAAATAACTGCAATCACATTTATAATACTTATCTGTCATCTGTTGCACTTTTAGAACATTTATTTCATTAAAATCAATTCAATTGTAAGTCTCTTTGGATAAAAGCATCTGCTTAATGAATAAATGTAAATTTAAAATCATTATAAATTACACATTTCTATGAAAGCCTGTTTTTTGCCTCAGAATTAAAAATGAAGGGAAAAAAGGGAAAAAGTTAACTGCAACCTCTTTTCCTCGCAATTATGAGTTTGCATCTTGCCTTTATTTCTCAGAACTGAGTGTCTGAATTGTAAAATAAAAATACGTATTTTATTTTTTTTTATGCATTTTATTTATTATTAAATAAATATATATATAATTTAATTTGTATTTTATTTAGAATGGCAACATAAAAAGTTGCAATTATTTTATGTATTATTTTATTTTACTTATTTTATTTTTAATTGTGAGATTTAATTGCAGGTGAAAAAGTCATAATTTTGAGTTTATATCTCGCAATTCTGAATTTTGAGATAAAACGTTGCAATTACCTTTTACATGTTTTTTATTCTGTTGCAGAAACAGACTTCTAGATGTAGCAATTAAAGATGTATAGATGCATTTTGAATTTTAAAAGTATTTATGAAAAGATATAATGCATTATAATGTACATGAACACCTTTATAATAACAATTTTAAACTACGGTTCCAATAAATCTGAAACGATGAATCTTAATTCATAGATGTGTTTACATTAGAGCAGAACAGCAATGAAGAAAAACACATTAAGCATCCAGTGGGATTGTTTTAATCTGCAGTGATCTGATTCAGCGTCTGCTCTCTCAATTAAAAGCCTGTTCGACTCGATCTGTTCCTTTCCTCTGGACTCCCGGAGACTCACCGCAGGCAGAGCGAAGAAAGACACGCCGATCAGGGTGAAGGTCGCCGCGAGGAGACGTCCGTTCCAGGTTATGGGATATTTATCGCCGTAGCCGATGGTGGTCAGAGTGATCTGTGGGACATTGAGGGAAAATCAGTTCAGATCCTGCACAGTGATTCAGTCATTGTCATTGACTGCTGTCTGAGGAGCCTGAATACAATGATTTAAATGGGTCACATTTCACACCAAAAAAAACTAAGCACAAAACAACAAGAACACGCACGCACGCACACAGACACAGACGCAGACGCAGACGCAGATGCAGACGCACACACACACAGACAGACACACACACACACACACACACACACACACACACACAGACAGAGACACAGACACAGACACACACACAGACAGACAGACAGACAGACAGACACACACACACACACACACACACACACACACACACACACACACACACACACACACACACACACACACACACAGCTGGTCTTTGCGCCTATGCCTCATAAATATTTATTGTACATTTGTACGTATAAACTAACATATATATATATATATATATATACACACACACACACACACACACACACACACACACACGTACATACACATACATATATCCACAAATATTTACAATTTACACTTACTTATAAACATTGGCTATTTGCACTTCGTTAGATGCTAACTGCATTGTATTGGCCCTGTACTTGTACTCTGCACTATGACAATAAAGATGAATCTAATGTAATCTAAATCTAATTTAAAAAGCATATTTGCAGATCAGTCGGTTTTTTAGATTAGGATTAAAAATGAATCGAGTATTAATTAAGAATACATATACATGCATGATTATTCCCATTAGATTCTCATCATATATTCATACATAAATGCTTGATCATTTGTTATTAAATATGAAATGAAAATATAACAAAACAAAAAAAAATTAATGTAAAAAAATATCTAAATGAAACTATAAATACATAAAGTGTTTATTTTGTTTGTTTATTTATAACATGATTTACACTTTTATTAACATTCAAAGAGATTGATTAATTAATCAGTCAGACAAAATCAAGTAACACATAATAGAAATCCTTTTATAATAGTTCAGATGATGATTTACACAGAACTGCTCACACAAGAATCAAATCAGAAATATAAATATTAAAACTGTCACTAAATTATGCAAGAGCACGAACTCAATCCACACATGATTCCTCTGTGATCTTTCTGAAATATCATCTCATCAAACTCAACGAGCGATAAACATCACTGCATAATTAATAACCCCCACAGACGCGCTCGTCTTCTAGTCCTGTGTGCAAACTCTGAGTTTATTTCCAGAGGAATCGACCCTGAGTGCTGATGAACTCTGTAATAAAGCTTGAATATGAAACCCAGCGATGCAGAAGCGCTTACACAACGCCGAGTGCAAGAAAACAAACGCTGTTCATCAGTCCAGAAATGAAGTAGTGAATGAAACACATCTTTGAGCTCAAGAAATCATATCGATCTCAGACCGTATTATGAGAGATTACTTCAAGCATGCGAAGGCCTTACCAGACCCCACCAGAGCGCATCGGCGTAGGTCTCAAACATCTCGTTTTCATCCTTCTCAGCGAGATACACCAGGAACGAGGCCAGGATCAGACACAGGAAGCCGATGTACCAGGCGGTGATCAGTTCCTGTTAAACACAACATCACTAAATGTCCATATCAAGTGTCTTCTCTGAGGTTTGATGCAGGTTTATAAGTCAACAGCACATGAATGATGACGAGGATGCACTAAAGTGGCAATACTGGGTAGCTGCATAATATTAATTATGCTAAACTTTAGGTTTTGCAAATGCCACGTCTGAGTGTGATGCACTGTTGTGGGTTATAATAGTTAATTACAGTTTTGTACAATCATTTTTTGCACTAATAACAGATCCTTCATGTCATTTTTCAAAACACTGAACACTTTTTCCGAATGCTTGGAAACAACACACACGAGCCAAATATCTTTTGTTCATTGAACTAAAATCACAGATTCAAAATAACACAACTTAACATCAAAGTATTAATATTTCAGAATGCAGCTCTCGCATTACATCTGAACTGAGAGTCTATTCATGTCATTATAATGATCTAACTATCAACTGATACGACTGCTCAGAATGCTCTGTAACGCTTGCATTACTCTTGAAGCATAGTTTTTATGATGAACAACATTACGAAAGTGAAGCAACTGAGGACTGAGTATGTCCACCCCCCACTGAATATGATTTTGAGATCACCCCCCACTGAATATGATTTTGAGATCACCCCCCACTGAATATGATTTTGAGATCACCCCCACTGAATGTGATTTTGAGACCACCCCCCACTGAATATCACCCCCCACTGAATGTGATTTTGAGAGAATATGATTTTGAGATTGAATATGATTTTGATACCACCTCCCACTGAATGTGATTTTGATACCACCCCCCACTAATGTGATTTTGAGACCACCCCCCACTGAATGTGATTTTGAGAGCTGAATGTGATCTTGAGACCCCCCTCACTGAATATGATTTTGAGATCACCCCCACTGAATATGATTTTGAGATGAATATGATTTTGAGATCACCCCCCACTGAATATGATTTTGAGATCACCCCCACTGAATGTGATTTTGAGACCACCCCCCACTGAATATCACCCCCCACTGAATGTGATTTTGAGATCACCCCCCACTGAATATGATTTTGAGATCACCCCCCACTGAATATGATTTTGATACCACCCCCCACTGAATGTGATTTTGATACCACCCCCCACTGAATGTGATTTGAGATCACCCCCCACTGAATGTGATTTTGATACCACCCCCCACTGAATGTGATTTTGAGACCACCCCCCACTGAATGTGATTTTGAGACCACCCCCCCACTGAATGTGATTGTGAGATCACCCCCCACTGAATGTGATTGTGAGATCACCCCCCACTGAATGTGATTTTGAGACCACCCCCCACTGAATGTGATTGTGAGATCACCCCCCACTGAATGTGATTTTGAGATCACCCCCCACTGAATATGATTTTGAGATCACCCCCCACTGAATATGATTTTGATACCACCCCCCTCTGAATGTGATTGTGAGATCACCCCCCACTGAATGTGATTTTGATACCCCCCCCCACTGAATGTGATTTTGAGACCACCCCCCCACTGAATGTGATTTTGAGACCACCCCCCACTGAATGTGATTGTGAGATCACCCCCACTGAATATGATTTTGAGATCACCCCCCACTGAATGTGATTTTGAGATCCCCCCCACTGAATGTGATTTTGAGACCAGCCCCACTGAATGTGATTTTGTGACCCCCCTCCTCACTGAATGTGATTTCGAGACCACCCCCCACTGAATGTGATTTCGAGACCACCCCCTACTGAATGGGATTTTGAGAGTTTCTCCACATGGAGGTGGAAGGTTTTCAATAAATCCCCTCACAAACAATCCCTCTTCTGCCATGTCCAATGTCAGGCCTGTATTTGCCATACCAGAAGAGTTTTTTCAAGATCTTTAGTTAATGAAATCCATGATCCATTATGATGTGGATGAGAACCTGTGGCCAAATCCACAAGACAGGGTTGATTACTATTTAAGTTTAATTTGTCAGTTTTATGTCAGTTTTAGCTTTTATTGATTTTGTTTACAGCTAACAAATTGTTGTGCTTCAACTTAAACTTAAACTAAAATTTAAGCTCCTCATCTAATACTTATATATTTTTAGCTTAAATGAACAAAATTAGTTTTAGTTTCATTAGTAACAATCATAACGCTGATATGATATGAACATAATCCCAATCAGTGAACATCCCAACACTAGCAAACTCCCGAAACAAGCCAAAGAAGAACTAGTTCAGAGTTCTTGCTCGGTCAGCATGTGTGTTTCTCCGCTCCTGCAAATACACCTTCCTGTGGATGCTAAGAAATGGGACACGGCTCAAACACAGACGCTGGAACTGCGAGTCATTACAGACTGAAAACTGCACCGTCAGCGCATCGCCCATCTTGCCCTTGAGAGAGAGAGAGACCTGAATGAATGCAATGGCCAGAGTCTGATGCACTGGCCAAGGACTGGCAGGAGTGTGCTTCACTTTCTTTAGCAGCAGGAACACCTGAAAGAGTGGATGTCATAATAACAAAAACTCATTTTGGTCTGTGAATGAGAGAAATCAGCAAACAGTGAGGAGTTGGCATGAAAGTCTCTTCTGCTCACCAATGCTGCATTACAAAAGTCAAAAATAGAGTAAAAACAGTAATATTCTGAAATATTATTACAGTGTAAAATAGCTTATAACTTGAATATTTGTTAAAATGTCATTTATTGCTGTTTTATTCAGCATCATTACTCCAGTCCTTCAGAAATCATTCTAATATGCTGATTTGCTGCTCAACAAACATTTCTGATTATTATCAATATTGAAAACAGTTGTGCTGCACAATATTTTTTTGGTGAAAACCATGATGCATTTTATTTTTCACGATTCTTTGGTGGATAGAAAGTTCAAAAGAACAGCAGAAAACTTTTGTAACATTATAAATGTCTTTACTGTCACTTTTGATCAATTTACTGTCTCCTTTCAAAAAACCCGCACTGACCCCAAACTTCACTTTGTTATGAATGTGGCATATGTTTATTTGTTTGAGAATTTCATATCATAAAGTCTTAATTTTTCTCACAACACAACATAAACTGTTTCCTCTTTAAATGAATTTACTCAAGCATGAATTATTAATCAGACTTTTTCACGGACGGCTTTCCTTTCCTAAAACTCATTTATATTTCGGGATGTTTACTGTGAACATGCAATTTCTACACGCATCCTAAAATGTGTTTTCACCACCAGGACAACAGACGATGCTTTCACAGAGCACAACACAGCCGAGGAATCACACAAGATGGAGCTGCACCACGAAACGAGCCGAGCTTAAAATAGATTCTCTCTGAAACGACCGCTGAGGAACATCAGGGCATGAGATACAAGCAGACTATCTCTGGAAATGTTTGTTTAATGTACTTTAATGCATTGAGTTGCCTTACAGTTCCCAAATGCATTGAGCTCTATTAGGTCAAGCATCATCCTCATCATAAACATTCTGGCAGAAGTTATGAACAAATGCTTTTATAACATTAACAGAATCTCATTTGTTCAAAGATATGTGTGGCTGGATGCTTAAAATGCTTAGACTTTTGCAAGAAAGTCACACGTTATTTTTTCTTTAAGACTGGACATAACTTTTTATAGTCAGTTACATAAAAACGTGGATAGATTCATTTGAATCTGAATAAGTTCCTCAGACTAGTTCTTCAGACTCAGTCTTACATACTATGTTTATTCAGCCGGCCAGCCTGGTCTTTCATAACGTTCTCAAAAAATGACCACAAAAACATTTTAATTGCATATTTGAAACATTATTACTTACTACACTGTTAGACATTTCTGTCATTTCTACAGTTATTTACTGTATATCACCCAGTATTATACAGAAATTCCCTTTACAGTAAATAACTGTAATACCCTTTGCATCATGGGAATTTAATGTGATGTCAAACCCCACATACAGAGATTTACTGTATTTTGTTAAATACTACTGTATTTACCGTAACGGCCTCTTTGGCACAATTCTATTGAGGTCATTTTATTTTCCTCATTTCTTATATTTGGATTGCCCTGACCTTACACCGTGTCTACAACACCGCAGTAGCTTGGGACTGACCACACTGGATGTGTTACATCGCTTGTAATGATTGGCAAATACGTTTGTCCTTGAAGTCAGAAACAGAGTTTTAACATTACGTTAAATGTGAAATTTTGTTCAGGTGTTAGAAGCCTAGTTAATGTTGGTCAATATTGAGAAAATAAACAAGTTTTATTAAGAAGGTTAAACAAGTTTTATGACTAGCTGCCTTTCTAGCTTTAGAATTAGTTTGTTATTATTTTTAATAGATTTTAAGGTTTACTGCAGTTTTTGTATTTGTGTTTTAAAGGCAACTGTAATGAAGCATCAATAATGAGCAGATACTCTGAGACTGGTAATTCATGGAGAGAGAACAACATGGTTTTGAGAGGTTTGTGTATTTTATATGGGGTTTGTCTTTTAAAAGTGTGCTTGTTTTTCTGTCTCTAACACAGTGGATGGTGAGTAAAGGTGGTGGCCATGTTTTGGAACAGCACCTGGATTTTGCAGACGGCTATGTATATTTCTGAGGATAAATCCAGAGGATACAACATGCACTGCAAAACGTCCTAAGACCGGAGAAATGGTGAAGATGCACTGTTCCAGCATTGGGAGACTATATTTAACTATAGTGTTATACATGCAATGTTTTAAATAAAGGATCTGATATTTTGTAATTATGATGTCTGTTTTAATTGAATGCCAGTAGTATCTACGCAGAGTAAAAATTAAATGAATTCTATATAAAAATGATAAAATCTAATGAAATCTATATTAAAATGAATGAATCACAGTAGTATACCGAAAAATTGGATTTGTACAGTTTTCTACTGTAAATATTAAATACAGTAACTTACTGCTACCAGTAAGTTACTGTAAAACCCTTTGAATTGTCTAGTAGTGTACTTGTTTCAGACGCTCAGATAACATTCAAAAGTAACATTCCCATTTAAAGTAACACTCAAAATTCAAATTCCAATTTAAAAGCAACATTCAAATGTAACACTCCCATTAAAAATGAACATTCAAAAGAAACATTCAAAACAAACACTCAAAAGTAACATTTCATTGGTTTAAATTTGTTTTTCTGTAACATTCATATAACCAATAAAAATGTTTTAAAAACATAACAAAATGACCTGGATGCTGTAAACGTTCAGAAATGTGAAATGGGAAAATTAGCAAAAGGTTCTTAGAGGTTCTTTCAACTAAGCCCATTTTTCCTAAATCTTCAAAGCACAGCCAATGATAACAACACAATTTGCATTAATGCAATATTCTGTCTGTCTTGTTTCTGTCAGTTCTCCATCTGTGACCGCGTGCCCTGCATTTACAGTATGAGTTTGTGCCTTGCCAAGACTTATCGATCGCAAACCTCCAGCTAACACTTCATCAGGATGTCTCATTAAGCACTTTGGCCTTTCCTCCTCTCCTCAACACAGCCACAGCGAGCCAAAACGACGCATCTGACCTCTCAAACCCACTTCAACCACGAGCAGGAGATGTTGGGCTTCACAAAAGACACATGACAGAACGACTCTAAAATCTGCTCAGCAAAAGACCTCATGAAGTAACCAGAACAACAATAAACCTCTCAAAATCATATTTGGTCTATGTGCAATATTTCTTAAGGGCAACTGAAATGGGACTTTGCCGTTTGGAAATTAAGTTTGTGTATTGTTGATTCATGATTCAGCTGCATTGTTTGAGGGCACAAAAAGACTTTAAAATATGTTTTAAAATAACATGTAATTACATTTGCTACTGAAACATGTCCATAATCTGACATATTTTTACATGAGACAGGATATTGAAGCTGAAAAAGAAAGTGATGCTTTGCTACATTTTGAATTTAGAATTAATTTGGAACAACATGCATTGATCAATCTTTCACAATAATAATAGGAACATTCAAATGTAACACTCCCGTTCAAAAGCAGTCCTCAAATGTAACACTTCTGTTCAAAAGCAGTCCTCAAATGTAACACTTCTGTTCAAAAGCAGTCCTCAAATGTAACACTTCCGTTCAAATGAAGTTCTCAAATGTAACACTTCTGTTCAAAAGCAGTCCTCAAATGTAACACTCCCGTTCAAAAGCAGTCCTCAAATGTAACACTTCTGTTCAAAAGTATCACTCAAAATGAACATTCCATTGGAACGCCGTGCATTGATGAATCATTCACAATAAGACTAGGAACGTGAATTAAGAAAGTTAACACTGATGTCATGTTGACTTTAACATTTGCATGGATATGTACTGATATTACCATGAATTGCGTTTACTTCTGATGACACGTGCAAAATAAGACCAGATGCATGTTTTAAGTAAATAGGGTTGACTTGATGAGCGTAATGAAATGCTTTATCTCGAGCCAATAGAGCTTTATCTCTTATGAAAGCCCCTCAGTGAATATTGTGAATGCCAGAATGAGGGATGAGATTTACACGAGCATATTGGAAGTGTCTTCGGTTACCTTGCTGTGAGCGTAGACCACAGAGCCCAAGAGCTTCCAGGTTCCCCCCCGCCGGTCCATGCGGATCATCCGGAGAATCTGGAGGAACCGGAGACTCCTGATGGCAGAGGTGGCGAACACATTCCCCTGCGTTCCAGCGGCCAAAACTGAGATCGAGGCGATCAGCACCATGATGTCTGAGGAACACAACAGCAATTGACCAAACTAAATATACAAGCATATCATATATTAATGTGAAAATATGCAAATTCACATGCATATAGCTAGTGACTTCATGCATACATGCATTCATTTTATAGAGGTACCAATAAAGTGTATAGTAAAAATTTTGAAATATTATTACAATTAAAAATAGCTGTTTTCTATGTGAATATATTGTAAAAATTCAGTCAAAGGTGTATTTTCAGCATCATTACTCCAGTCTTCAGTGTCATAATCCTTCAGAAATCATTCAAATATGCTGATTTGCTGCTCAATATATATTTATGCCTATTTTTAATGTTGAAAATATTTGAGCTGCTGCACATTTGTTTTGCGGAAACTGTGATACATTTTATTTTTATGAATAGAAAGCTTAAAAAGAACAGCATTGATTTTGAAATATAAATATTTTGTAACATTACACGTCTTCACTGTCACTTTTGAGAAATGTAATGCGTCCTTGATGAATAAAAGAATGCATTCAAATATTACTTTGGATTTACTTTGACTATTTTCACTCAGAAAATTGATTATACATTTCATTATTATTAAAAGAAACAGCAAGTGCATGAGATTTTGAAGTAGAAAGACTGAAATAGCTGTAATTTTCCTGTAAAATGCACTCCAGCAATCTTCATTTACAGCTTTTAAAACTCATTTGGCAGGCCTTCGTAAATCCTCACCGATAACACAAAAAGGTTTCCGGGAGAATTTTAATCTTCCCCTCCATCCTCTGTATCGACAGCAGCATCCTGCAGACCAGATCCTCACGATGTATTCCACTCCGAAAACAACAATGGTTACAATTTCCTCCAAACACACAGACAGACAGACGTCATTAGCACGAGATCAATGCACACATGTTCAATCAATACCGCTGTGATATTACATACCAGGATGTAGAGGGCGTCTTCTGAGCTCTTCTCATATTCTCTGATGGTGGAGAACACGGACAGAACCAGACAGGATAAAACCAGCAGAAAACTGAAATGACAAGAGAAGAAACTGTTTACCTGGTGTGCATTGCATTTGCATGTGATCTGTGCAACATAAACACAAATGCATGTATTAATAAACCTGATTTTATTGGCATAATGAACGGCTTTATTTGATCTAAAGCTGATCAGGTTGCACCTTTTAAGGTCTCCAAAAGGAATTATCCAGCAAATAGAGACCAAAAGCAAGTTTATCGGTGTAATCTGTCCTTCAAATGCCACATTAAAGTGGGTAATTGCATTGCTGACACTGTTTTTCTCACCGTCTCTCTGTCAGCGTGAGCTCTGCTGCGGTTCTTTAAACTCAATACGAATCCTGCAGAAGTGCTGAGCTGGCTGCTAATGGTGCTCAGCCGCAGAGGGATAGCGGGATATCAGGCTGGAGCTAACACACGCTAGCCCTCCACGTGACCACATTACACAAACTATACTGAACTAAATTAAAAAAAAGTAAACGCAACACTTTTGTTTTTGCCCCCATTTGCCCGAGAATTAAATGTTCATTTCATGCCGTCTACAGCTGAACTCAATGATCCACACCAGTCCAAGACTTTTTCTATGAACAAATAATTTCAAAAAGCCTATTTCTCTCGTCATCCTCAAATGCAATTGTTCACAAAGCATATCTGTGTAAATCTGTGTCCCGGTAGTGAACGAGATAATTTGCATCCGTTGTGGATCCTCGGTGTGGTTACAAGGTGTGTCATATCAAGAGAGAGATGCTGATTGATGTGCCATTCACAGTATGATTACACGGCCCCATGTTGCACAGGTGTGTCTTAGGCCAGGACACAATGAATGTGTGGGAGACCACTGTTACAGTAAATCCAGCAGCTTACACCGCAGTGGACCAACATAGACCATTGCTCAACATTACATTATACAAATATATAAAAGTATAAATATATTACATATATATCAAAAAACTATACTGTATACTTTACACAGATAATGTAGGCCTTTTTGTGTTCATGAAAAAGTCAATCTTTCATATAATGGGGGCATTATAATACACATGCACATACACATATGTTTTTTATAATTATACGCTAATATTATATTGAGAGAGCAGTATTAAATCACAAAATTAGTTAACTTAGAAAAATATTAAAATCTATATAGAGCCAATTTTTCATTAGAAAATAAAAAACATTTCATAGTGCAAAATTTATCATGTTCCTTATTATATTAGTATGTATTCTAAGGTAATTTTCATATACATTCAACGTAACGTACATACAAAATAAATATTTATTAAAATAAAATTATATTTGTTATAAAGAATTATTTATATATTTTGATTTCATATAATTTTAAAAAAATATATATTTTTTTTAAATATACACACATATGTATTACACATAATAAAACATTGTATTACATATAATAAAAAAGGAAAAATTTATGTAGTAGAAAAATGATCAATTTGACTTCCATGTATTATTTTCATAATTCAATTATAAGATCTTTCTCTAGTACAGGCTGACTTTATCATCATGATAACAGAAGAATCTCATGTTAGAGGTTCATGGAAAGGTAAAAACTCATATTCACACCGGTTCAGTAACAGTGATTGATAGTGATGACTCTGTACTGATAAATGACTCTCATTTCTGTGGTCTGTGGATGGACACGGTGCAGGAGTCCTACAGTACATTAATGCATTAGTTAATATAATCTAACAATGTTAACAAAAATGTATTGTTCATGGATAATTAATGATAATTCAAAGTGCATTAACTAATGTCAACAGATATAACTTTGATTTTGAAATTAACTAACAATGAGTTCACTTGAACTAACAAGGTGTTACCATGATTTTTCAGTCAAATGCATGATCATAAGATCATATCGTCTGTAGTTTGAGCTGTTCTTTCACAAATGCATTTAAAAACCTACTCCTTTCACTCCAAGAGAAGTCTGTTAATATGAAGGAGTTTTCACAGATGCATATTTTAAAACGTGCATTGTATTTTGTTGTGTTTAGAGTAATGTTCTGCCAGGACATGATCATGTGTTTTGTTAATAATGTTGATAAATGCACAGATAGTGATGAAATAAAAAGCTCTTCTCTATCACGAATCCCTTCTTCACTCTTCTGTCTTCACACACACTGATACTAACACTTGATTTCACAGCGGGTCTGCTGTGTTACGGAGTCCAGTCCGTCCAGAAGTCCTGTCTCTCCGGCCCGGCAAACAGCCTCTGTCCAGTGGATTAGATGACAAGACTACAGCTCTAATTATAGATTATCGACCCCGAACAAAACAACCACATCGATACAGAGAAGAACCATCTCTCTCCTCCTGCTGAGAACACCAGGGACGGGAATCTTTCACCGTACGGGTTTCCAGTGGGACCAAACGGGCTTCAGGTTCAGTTTAATGTGTGCATTCCTTAATACAGCAAGCGAAGCAAGGCAAACACACACATTATGAGGTGTATATTACATATGTGTGGTTATCCTCCTCTAATTCTTCAATGTGTGCATTAACACTAAACATGAACCTTAGTCACCATGTTAAGACGGTGTCTTAAGAACTAGTTTGACCAACTAGCACTTGCCAAGGGGTAATCAGCCTACTTCTCCAACACAAATAAGACCAATCTACCTTTTCATAACTGAATTAAAAAAAGTTATGACCAGTCTTGAAGAAAAATAATTAGATGGCTAACTAGTCTAAACAGTTTAACATGTGTGGTTACTGCTGGTTAGAGCCAGTCTAACCAGTGAATACACAAGATTTGGTCAACATGATCTTTCTGATTTACCTGGTTAAGATGATAAAGACTAGTATATCATCATCCAAAACACTACATATGATGTGACAGCAATACTGGACTTTTGAAAAACAAACTATGAATTGTATCAGCATAGTTTATTTAGTCAAGGTGTATCATACACACTGCAACAAATAAAATAAATAATTATATTCTTTTTTATATATTTTTTTTATTTCCAGTTAATATATATAAAAAAAAATGCAACTATTTTATTGTGAATAAGTAAGCCTATTTTTTGTCTTACTGAACTGGCAGATTTTTTACACTTGTTCATACTTAAAACTAAAATAATACCATTAAAAAACATTTTAAACAAAATAAACTTTAACTTAATTTATTACAGCTAGTTGCCAAGGCAATATTTCTCATTTGTCATTTTATTTTTTAGTTTAACTTGATGTACTAAAATAGTTAAAACTAAAACTGGTTAATAAATAAATATTTATACGTGTGTGTGTGTGTGTGTGTGTGTGTGTGTGTGTGTGTGTGTGTGTGTGTGTGTGAGTGTGAGAGTGTGAGAGAGAGTGTGTTGTGTGTGTGTGTGTGTGTGTGTGTGTGTGTGAGAGTGTGAGAGAGAGTGTGTGTGTGTGTGTGTGTGTGACACACACACACACAAACTCACTCACTCACACTCACTCACTCACTCACTCACTCACTCACTCACTCACTCACTCACTCACACACACACACTACACACACACACACACACACACTCTCTCTCTCACACACACACACACACACATGTACATTAGCGTGCTCATTAAACCTCCTGCGTTAATGTTTCTTTTCTAATGTACTGTTTGATTCAGGAGTCGTAGGCCTGATGCTCACCTGATTACAGTAATTACAGCTGCTATGAGACTAATGACGTGCTGCTCATGACGAGACGCTGCCGCTCCTCACAACCCTCGGAAGACCTGGCAATATAATCATAAACCTCAACGGTTTACTGAAGACGCCGAAACACAGCTGAGTGAAGCAGATCCATCCAGATCTCCGAAACAAGAGAAACAAGACGAGAGTAATAATGTGATTTAAAACTCGTGATAAGCACCCAACACACTTTACTTATCATGAACATGATTAGACGACTTCAAACAGAAGAGCAGGGAAGACCTGCAGCAATAGTCACTCACAGATCAGCACTTTGGACTTTAGGAGTTAAAACTTAATGAGTTAAACACTCATATAATGTCAAATCTAATTTGCCTCGCACTTGTGAAATAGATGAGTTCATTGCACTATGAAAGCATACTGCAGCTTTCAGAACTGAAAACTCCTCAAAAACAACTTATTGATGTCAAACATTTAGGAAAGATCCTCACGTTTACATGTCAGCAGCATCACTTTGGTGTGTATAATCTTGAACAGTACAGTCGCAGTGGGGTAAAAGTACACTAATGTTTCTGAAAGAAGTCTCTTCTGTTCACCAAGGCTGCATTTATTTGATCAAAAATACAGAACAAGAGTAAACATTGTTAAATAGCTGTTTTGTATGTGAATATCTGTTAAAATTTAATTTATTTATCTGATGCGCAGCTGTATTTTCAGCATCATTACTCCAGTCTTCAGCGTCACATGATCTTCAGAAATCATAATAATATACTGCTCAAGAAACATCTCTGATTATTATCAATGTTGAAAACAGTTGTGCTGCTTCATATTT
>CM049877.1:1345930-1388430 GCA_027474115.1 Schizopygopsis malacanthus
ACCAAACAGATAAACAGTGAAAAAAGCATTATTTGTGTATAATTTCTAGAAATAATGACTCAAAAACTGAGGTGTGTGAGTTCAGATCAATGAGGCCTACGATCAATCATTTACAAACCGGAATAAAAAAAGAAACTAATTTATAAAAAAGATTGAATCCAATTTGTGGTAATAATATAGCATGAAAATCCTCTCCATGCAGGTCACAATGACTGTAACGTGTTTGTGCATCATTCTTTAACTATAAATCCATTCTTTTATGACCCAGTGTCAGAGTTTTATATGTGAAGTGAGTGTAAACGCATCGGTCTGAGATTCACGGGAGCTGTTCACATGCCGCGGTGCTGAAACCAGCGCCTCACATTGCCTTCAATGAGCCGCTCTCACGCTTAATTGAGTGAGATTAGATGTGGTCAGAGGGTAATGCTGTGAAGATACATGCACTGGTATCACCGTACGCTGGTGAGCACGGCTACATCTGCAGCTGATGTCACCAAACATGCTGTAAATACATCATTCAACCGACAATGGTACATATACTCTTAAAAATAAAGATGCTTCACGATGCCACAGAACAACACGGTTCCATAAAGACCCTTTAACATCTGAAGAACCTTTCTGTTTCACAAAAGCTGAGAAAGAGATGTGCTTTAAAAGACTGAATGGTTCGGTGCGGAAACAAAAATGGTTCGTCTATAGCATCGCTGTGAAGTACCTTTATTTTTAAGAGCGTACCTGATACATTAATCATGGTACAGATAATCACTCTGTGCCACAAAGTAATGCCACTGTATATGATTGTAAAGGTAATTTGATGCATGGAAACTGACCATTTACATTAACATTTATGCATTTATTAGACGCTTTTATCCAAAGCGACTTACTGTGCATTCAGGCTATACATTTTTATCAGTATGTGTGTCCCTGGGAATCGAACCCATAACCTTTTGCGCTGCTGACACAATGCTCCACCACTGAGCCACAGGACCATATGCAGTATTTCTGTTTCAGTTCTTGATGAAACACAGTTTTTACAGCATGTTTCGGTGACGTTTGTTTGTCATTCTGCCTTCAGTGTTTGGCTCTGATTGTTCCCGATGTTGATCACGGGTTAATAATACAGATCCAGATCTGGATGTGGAGAGAATGAGAAACAACGCAGCGTGACGTGAGCTCTGGACAAGCCAAGACAAGGGAATGTGAAGCTAAATCTCTTACAAGCTTGAAATGCGCCTCTAAATGACATTCGATTAGCTTCACAACACACTGTGAGCATGAAATCTGAGCATGAAAAGATTCTCTGGGTAAGTAATAACTATCAATATCACAAAACAAGCTTTCAGAGTGATATAATCAACCACCAAAAAGGCACAGAATCATATTCTGTTGATAAAACAATCTCCCGTTAAACATCTGTATAACTGCGTTAGATGCCAAACAGAAGCATGCACATTTACTGCTAAACAATCCCAGTCGTGATGATTCATTTACCCTGGATACTACACTGAAATATGAATACCGTTAAACGTTTAAAGCATCTTCTCAGACAGATATAACGAGCAACCAGAAGCTAAATGCACTATCTTCTATTGCAAAAACAAGTACACATCACATCAGTGTTCCTCCAGAAGAACAAGAGCCTAAAGGAACACAATCATTCATTTCAGTACAAAAAGGTTCTTTGGACATATATGAGTCTTAATGCCAACTATTCACATAAAGCTTTAGACAACCCTTTACACATCATCTTCTATTAATACAGTAGATGACAAACATGTAAGTGCTTTTCCTCAAAGAACAGAAGCCCAAAGAATATCACGCCTCAACACAATGATCGTGACAGGGGCAGATCTGGCTCGAAACTGAACAATTAATCTTCTTAGAATGACATAATAAGCAACCAGAAGGAACGGCATCATCTTCTATGTAATAACTTCTGTCAAAAGCATGAAATGCATCAGATAACAGTCCATTGTTGTGTACCATCCCTTATCTGTTATGAGCAAGAGCCCACAGTCCCAAACAGAATGATTCATTGGGTACTTTAGGTGTGAATTCATATAAACAAGGCTTATTTAGAGTGATATATTACACTGAAATACAGCAGATAACCGCTGTCATGTATCATGAAGAACAGAAGCATAAAGTCCCAAACAGAGCGATTCACTGCATTATTAACACAGAATAAACAGAGGAAACGTCTCATCATGTACGCTGTAAACGTGAAGAGCTTCTCTACAAGGAACACACGACGATGCTCATGAAAGGGTTCTTCTGGCTCTAAACACAACTATTAACACCATTACCTTTATAATATTGCTTTAGTCTCCTTAGAATGATATAATGAGCAACCGGAAGGAGTTGCAGCATCTTCTTATAAGTTCTGTAAAATGCATGACATGCAGAACAGAAATACAGCAGATAACAGTTCAGTGTCATACTACAACCCTTTACCAAGGAACCACATCCTCAAGACCCGAACAGAGCGATTCACTGCAGTATATGTTCCTGGGAAGATTTAAACAAAGCATTATAACAGAAGAAACAGAAGTAAAGTCACATCATGTTCTATCACTATCTCTCCAATCCTGCCACCCTGTAAAGGAGAAGTGCTTTTCTACAAGGAACACAAGACGATGTTAATGCTAGCGTTCTTTGGGCAGGTCTGGCTCTAATCTGAACTGTTCATATTAAAGAAACACCAACGATCCCTTTTGTTCGATTGGTACAAAGGCGAAACAGAAAGCAGCCCTTCTTCTATCGACATCTCATCAAAAGCGGGAAGATGCGCCTCCAGAAGCTCTTTGTTTCGGCCAGTGGATACTCACACGTAAGCGTGGTAGATGAACGCCCATCCGCGAGGTCTCTCCAGAACATTGTAGAGGAAATTCTGCAGGCGTCGGTAGAACGCGTTGCGCTTCGGCGGCCTCTTCCCGGAGATGCTGGAGCGCTGTTTGCTCAAGATGCTGCCGCGCTTCGTCGCATCCGCGGCCGCGATCAGCAGCGCGCCGTCTCGGCTCGATTCCGTGGCGCCCGCCTCCAGCCCCACGAAGCCCACCTTCAGCTTCTTCTCGGCCTGCGGCGCGGGATACACGCCGCCGTTTCGGGATTTCTGCACCATGCCGGAGATGCTGCTGTCGTCATGGAGATCCGCTGGTGCGGATGCTGCGGTTCTTTCGCCCTTCGCCAGGTGCGAGCATCACTGCGAGAAGCCAATAGGGACGCGAAGACGATCTGCAGCCTACCTCTCTCTCTCTCTCTCTCTCTCTCTCTCTCTCTCTCTCTCTCTCTCTCTCTCTCTCTCTCACACACACACACACACACTCCCCTCTCACTCTCTCACACACATTCACCCCCCCCCCCCCCCCTCTCTCTCTCTCTCACACACACACACACACACACACACACACACACACACACACACACACACACACACACACACACACACACACACACACACACACACACACACACACACACACACACACACACACACACACAGTAAGTAAGTAAGTAAGTACATTTTATTTATAGAGCACATTTAAATTCAGCTTACACTGACCAAAGTGCTGTACAAAACAATCATAAGATACAGTAAAGTATAAAATAAAATACAAGTTAAAATCCAAGATAACAATGTTAATCCACAAATTAAAATTCAGGAAAGGCCATCGAATAAAGATGCGTCTTAAGTCCAGACTTAAAAACAGAAATAGACGGAGCACTCTTAATGTCAGGTGGCAGCTGATTCCATAGCAGTGGAGCAGCTACTGCAAAGGCTCTGTCACCTTTAAACTTAAGTCGTGACCGTGGGACATATAAAAGAGCTTTATTAGCAGATCTGAGGGACTTAGGAGCAGAATTAAATGAGATAAGATCCGAAATGTAAGATGGGGCTTGTCCATTAAGTGCCTTAAAAACAATCAACAAAATTTTAAATTGAATTCTAAAGGAGACAGGAAGCCAGTGGAGCGACGCTAAAATTGCAGTGATGTGATCATGTTGTTTTGCACCAGTTAACAATCTGGCTGCTGCATTCTGGACCATCTGCAAACGAGCCAGTAAAGATTTGGGAAGACCTAGGTATAAGGAATTACAGTAGTCCAATCGTGATGTAATAAATGCATGAATAACTTTTTCCAAGTCTTGAAAGGAAAGTGTTGATTTAAGTCTAGAAATGATTCTCAATTGATAGTAGCTGTTTTTAACAACTGAGCTAATTTGCTTTTCAAGGCAAAGCTCAGAGTCAAAAATAACACCTACATTTCTTGCATGTGACGTAACATATGGAGTGAGACTGTCTAAGTTACTAACTATAGAATTTCTGATTTTAGAGGGACCAAAAATAATCACCTCAGTTTTTTCATTATTTAACTGGAGGAAATTATTCGCCATCCAGATTTTAATGTCCTTCAAACAGTCCATAAGAGGCTGCAGAGAATGTCTAGATTTTAATGGAACGTATAACTGAGAATCATCAGCGTAGAAATGAAAAGAGATTTTATATTTCCTAATCATATTACCAAGTGGAAGCATGTACAGATTAAAAAGTAGGGGCCCCAGAATGGACCCTTGAGGTACCCCATAAGGGAGAGAAACTGATGATGAGGAAAACTGTCCGATAGCCACTGAAAGTGTCCTGGATTTAAGATATGACTTAAACCACGATAATGCTGTATCCTTAATACCTACCCAATGTTCAAGGCGTGACACAGACACACACACACACACACACACACACACTCTCTCGCTCTCATTCAGGTTTGACTCTGCCCAGAGAACTAGTTTTGTTGTTGTGAATGTTATTAGACCTGTTTAGGTTTCCAAGGCGAGCATTTTATATCATATCGATTTTTGTTTTTGTTCTGAATCCATATTTAATAGATTTCTGTAATTGCCTATAATGATGTAATTAGCTCGCCCTGCTTTATCTCAAACCCTCTAGAAACAGCCTTCAGACTAGCAAGACCGACTTAGGCTGAATTCTATTATCAATGTATTTATTTTTGACAAGCATTGTACACTGACTTCATAGCCATACGTGATGTTTTTCCAAATCCAGGTTTAATAGATAAATGAATGCCCTTTCTGTAATTGGCTGTAACTGTTTATTGAATTAGCTGGTTTAAGTTGGTCACCCCTGCTTGTTCCCAAAACCCATCCATTTATTTATTCATTCATTCATTCATTCATGTATTTACTATCGATTATTTTACAGCAGTAAGGAATGCTTTTCTTTATCTATTTTAGGTTTGCACTTATATTGCATGGCCTGTTTGGGGTTTTCAAAGGCTGTTTCCAAATCCAGCTTTAATAGATAAATGATCTTTCTGTAATTGTTTATGATTGTTTTATAAGCTGGTCATCCCTACTTGATCTCAACAACACTCTAAAACTATATCTATTCAGGAAAAAATCTGTAATAATAAGTAAGATTTGTTTGACTATTTATTGCATGTTTAAATTGTTAGGCTTGATATTTTTAGAGGGCTTTGGGTCCAGTTTGGCAAATAAATAGACTTTAAGGAAATGAAACCAGTTAATTTAGATGTACCAAAACAATTCTCATGTTTGGATTAGATATATATTTTTCTATCTTTAGGATGAAATATGACTCGGACTGAGCTCGGACGATTGAATCCATCCTTAAGAAATCATCTGCAGTCTGATGCACGTCTAAATCCCATTCTTCTTCTCTGCAGTGGACAGTGATGTTGAGGTGAGCTGACGTCTCACACAGGAGAATATGACAGTATTAATGGATGGATGTATTATTGATCACGTCTCAGCTCTCTGTGAGAATCAATGACCCAGCAGCACATTCACTTCTCATGAGAGAAAGCTTCAAAATACTGCATGAGATCTTCTGACGAGCACGAGGAGACCTTCAAGACAAACGGACCAGAAACGCTTCGATCCTTCATCAGTGTCTGTTTGTCAGGACGGAGGAGATGAAGAACAAACGCAGCGCTGCTTTTCTTCTCTTCTGGGGAGTGTTGTCATGACAACATCTCAGCTTCAGGTTGTGTGTTCATCATCATCATCATCATCATCATCCTCATCATCATCCTTACAGTACAGATGATGATGATGATGATGATGGAAAAATGCATTATTAATCATAAAACATCACAGATTCGGTAAACACTGCAGATGGTCATATAAAAAAACACTTACTGTACATATACAAAAAGGCTTTGTTGAGAACTAAAAAGAGTCATTTCAGTTATTATATTTTGTGAGGACAAGCATTATTATTTCAGTGTTGACTTTTCGTTTCTTAAAGCCTGACCTTTAAACCCTGAGAGTGTTGCACTGACAGATCGATCAGTGCTTCTCATGCGCCTCAAAACCATTGAAAACAAGACCAAACAAGAAGATCAAACAGGAGAAACTTGAGCAGAAATCACATTCTCCTTTGAATTTGTTCAAATCTCGTTTTTATTTAATAACCAAGGTTCTCGTGATCGTTGGCAACCTGATTTAACGTGTGAGGGAATTTACATTATATTATTTTACATTACTGAAAAGCTGTTACACACACACACACGCAAACACACACACACGCACGCACACACACACGCACGTACACACACACACACACGCACGTACGCACACACACACACACACACACGCACGTACGCACACACACACACACACACACACACACACACGAAGTTGTATAGTAAACTAGTAGTTTCTATAGTAAACTAGTCAACTTTAATATATGTTACCAGTGGCGTGCACAGGCCTCCGGAGGGGGGGGGGGGGTGGCATTACGAGGGCACAATCACAGACCGGGGGGGGGGGGGGGGGTCATGATTCTTTGTCATGTTGGTTTTTCTATTTTGAAGCTGTTTGAGCATCACAGCCAAACTAGTTTCCCTATTATAAAGACAAAGACTTTCAATGTAGCGAAATATAAAAAAGGATGGCAGATATTTAGGCCAAAGTGGGTGAAGATAAAAATCGTTGTCATTATTTTATCTTTGTTATTAAAAACGAGAACAAAGACACACATTACAAATACACATAATATACAAATAAAATAAACCGTGTTTTAGTTTCAGGTACAATAGGTGAATTTAGCAGAGCATTCAAGAAACTGCATGAACAAATATAAAAATAAAACACTATATAGATTGATTCCTATTAAAGAAACTGTATTAAAGTTTTTCAGTCAAGACTAGTGATCGGGAATCATTTGAATCAGTTCGGGACCGTGGAGCGCGAATCATTTGAGTCAGTTCGGGACCGCGGATCGGGAATCATTTGAGTCAGTTCGGGACCGCGGAGCGCGAATCATTTGAATCAGTTCGGGACCGCGGAGCGCGAATCATTTAAATCAGTTCGGGACCGTGGAGCGCAAATCATTTGAATCAGTTCGGGACCGTGGAGCGCGAATCATTTGAATCAGTTCGGGACCGTGGAGCGCGAATCATTTGAATCAGTTCGGGACCGCGGAGCGCGAATCATTTGAGTCAGTTCGGGACCGCGGAGCGCGAATCATTTGAGTCAGTTCGGGACCGCGGAGCGCGAATCATTTGAATCAGTTCGGGACCGTGGAGCGCGAATCATTTGAGTCAGTTCGGGACCGCGGAGCGCGAATCATTTGAATCAGTTCGGGACCGCGGAGCGCAAATCATTTGAGTCAGTTCGGGACCGTGGAGCGCGAATCATTTGAATCAGTTCGGGACCGTGGAGCGCGAATCATTTGAGTCAGTTCGGGACCGCGGAGCGCGAATCATTTGAATCAGTTCGGGACCGCGGAGCGCGAATCATTTAAATCAGTTCGGGACCGTGGAGCGCAAATCATTTAAATCAGTTCGGGACCGCGGAGCGCGAATCATTTGAATCAGTTCGGGACCGTGGAGCGCGAATCATTTGAGTCAGTTCGGGACCGCGGAGCGCGAATCATTTGAATCAGTTCGGGACCGCGGAGCGCGAATCATTTTAATCAGTTCGGGACCGTGGAGCGCAAATCATTTGAATCAGTTCGGGACCGTGGAGCGCGAATCATTTGAATCAGTTCGGGACCGTGGAGCGCGAATCATTTGAATCAGTTCGGGACCGCGGAGCGCGAATCATTTGAGTCAGTTCGGGACCGCGGAGCGCGAATCATTTGAGTCAGTTCGGGACCGCGGAGCGCGAATCATTTGAATCAGTTCGGGACCGTGGAGCGCGAATCATTTGAGTCAGTTCGGGACCGCGGAGCGCGAATCATTTGAATCAGTTCGGGACCGCGGAGCGCGAATCATTTAAATCAGTTCGGGACCGCGGAGCGCAAATCATTTGAATCAGTTCGGGACCGTGGAGCGCGAATCATTTGAATCAGTTCGGGACCGCGGAGCGCGAATCATTTGAGTCAGTTCGGGACCGCGGAGCGCGAATCATTTGAATCAGTTCGGGACCGCGGAGCGCGAATCATTTAAATCAGTTCGGGACCGTGGAGCGCGAATCATTTGAATCAGTTCGGGACCGTGGAGCGCGAATCATTTGAATCAGTTCGGGACCGCGGAGCGCGAATCATTTGAATCAGTTCGGGACCGCGGAGCGCGAATCATTTGAATCAGTTCGGGACCGCGGAGAGCGATTCATTTGAATCAGTTCGGGACCGCAGAGCGCGAATCATTTGAGTCAGTTCGGGACCGCGGAGCGCGAATCATTTGAGTCAGTTCGGGACCGCGGAGCGCGAATCATTTGAATCAGTTCGGGACCGCGGAGCGCGAATCATTTGAGTCAGTTCGGGACCGCGGAGCGCGAATCATTTGAATCAGTTCGGGACCGTGGAGAGCGAATCATTTGAATCAGTTCGGGACCGTGGAGCGCGAATCATTTGAATCAGTTCGGGACCGCGGAGCGCGAATCATTTGAATCAGTTCGGGACCGCGGAGAGCGATTCATTGGAGTCAGTTCGGGACCGCGGAGCGCGAATCATTTGAGTCAGTTCGGGACCGCGGAGCGCGAATCATTTGAATCAGTTCGGGACCGCGGAGAGCGAATCATTTGAATCAGTTCGGGACCGCGGAGCGCGAATCATTTGAATCAGTTCACCGCGGAGCGCGAATCATTTGAATCAGTTCTTCATTGGAGTCAGTTCGGGACCGTGGAGCGCGAATCATTTGAATCAGTTCGGGACCGTGGAGCGCGAATCATTTGAGTCAGTTCGGGACCGCGGAGCGCGAATCATTTGAGTCAGTTTTTTCTTTATTTTTTATTAAACAGTACAAAACTTAAAATCATTAACACAGTAGGCTAAAGTATAACAAAACACATAAAATACAAATCCTTTAAGAAAATGAAGCATGCTTTTATTATGGGCTGTAGGCCTATGGTTTGATTTGATTGATGTTGTGCTGTATGACGTCAGAGTGAACGCTCGTGAATGCAGCATTAGAGCAGCTCGTGATCAGATAACACACAGAGTCGTGAAGGGTTCATTAGGAGCTTGTTGTTGGTCTTCTTTAAGCGTGTTGTATTTGCTGTTCTTGCAGTCAGTGTTATATTCCAGCACTAATGAAGCGTGTCTGTCGCGTTCTGATCTTCATCTTAAACGGTATTTCTGGAGCTCAGTTGCTTTGGTCTGTTTTAATAAGCAAAAAAAAATATTGTCTTATATATACTTCTTTGATTATGAATGTACCTACCTGGGATGGTGCCCTACGCAAACAGCATACACTGCATATGGTATCGTTCATATACACAGACCGGGCCGCAAGGGCACTTTAGCGTCGGACCTCAAAGGGGCTCGAGCCCCAAGTCCTTCAGTGTCAGTAGAAATATTCCATGTGTAGTGTCACAATTACATATGATCTCAATAGACAACATTCAATAATCATACAAATTAGAAAAAAATCGTTGCTTTAGGTGGAGTATGGCAATAAACTATATAAAAACCAGATAAAAAATGAATAAACTAGATACAAACCAGATACAAGTTACCTCTTTAATTTTTTTATTCTGTGACAGAAACAAAAACATCAGAATTGTGAGATTTAAACTTGCAATTGTGAGAAAAAGTCAGATTTGTGATATAAAAAGTTGTATTACCGTTTCATTTTTGTTCATTCCGTGGCAGAAACATGCGTCCATAGAAAGTGTCTGTAGACAGAAAGTGCAGCATACGGCATCAGATGCTTCCAAGCGGGTAAGACGAGCACAGGACGAGAGCCAGAACCTCACGGGCCACGAAACCTTCTGCTGTCCAGAACAGAGCGCACGATTCAGATACGGAGCGCTTCCATGGGACACGAACCCATACCATGTGCAGTCCGCTTGTTTGAGAGCATCTGCCCAGTGCATACACGTACAAGCTAATCAATATTTATCAATATATATTAAACTAAACTATCATTATTTGTCATACTGTATATTGTAAATATTTGTCTTGTATTCTGAAAAATGTATAAATAAATAAATCTGCCAATGGGGTCAGTAAAAAATAAGCTAGTTTCTCCTAGTTCTATTATTTGTATTTTTATTTAATTGGCAAAAGTTAAAAAACAAGACTTAATATCTTGTGTCATTGTTGCTTGATAAATAAATTAATCTTGGTTTAAAGTTTAGATATTTAACAAGATTTCATAAGAAAATTGAAGTTAAGAAATCTGGGGGAACAGAAGTCATATGTTCACTTAAAAACAAAATATTAAACAAAATATTAAAATATGAATAAAAGCTTCCAGCATCATTTATTTGCAATGAAACTTTATGATTAAGACATATTTTGTGTGTGTGGTGTGTGTCTCTCTCTCTCTCTCTCTCTCTCTCTGTGTGTGTGTCTGTGTGTGTGTGTGTGTGTGTCTGTGTCTCTGTGTGTGTGTGTGTGTGTGTGTGTGTGTGTGTCTGTGTCTCTGTGTGTGTGTGTGTGTGTGTGTGTCTGTGTCTCTGTGTGTGTGTCTGTGTGTGAGTGAGTGTGTCTCTGTGTGTGTGTGTGTGTGTGTGTGTGTGTGTGTGTGTCTGTGTCTCTGTGTGTGTGTGTGTGTGTGTGTGTGTCTGTGTCTCTGTGTGTGTGTGTGTGTGTGTGTGTGTGTGTGTGTGTCTGTGTCTCTGTGTGTGTGTCTGTGTGTGAGTGAGTGTGTCTCTGTGTGTGTGTGTGTAACCCAATAGCAGCCTCTATAACAGTGAGTTAGATATTCTTCTGCAAACTGTTTATTCCTCTTTTAGCCAAAATATCAACTCAAGCAATCTAGAACGGCCGTGTTATAATCACATTATCATCATCATCATTAATGACACATCCAGGGTTCACGGGTCGCCAACATGACTGTGTTTTGTAAGTAATGGAAGAAACTGTGGCGATGGACCTTCATCTGAGCGGCCCTCGAGAGCCGGCTGCGTCTCTTAATCAGACCCTACCTTCCCATTCTTCACACTGCATCACCGCTGTAGTGGATGGCATAGATACTGGACGGCCCCACTCGGACCACAACAGTGGACAAAGCTTTGCTACACTTTGATTAGATCTCGGTGGACTAACATAAGCAAACTGTCCAATGCCATCAGATAAAGATGCCAGGACAATAGCCAGACACCTCTTAGAGGACAAGAAGAAGAGCTTCGGCACAAAGCCGGGGAAGAACAGGACTCGTCACTGGTCAAACTGCCGTTTCTGCCCTTCACCCCCCCCCCCCCCAGCCTGTGACCGCCATAAAAGTTATTTAGAGACTTCAGACGCAGCAAAGAGAGATCATACAGATCCATCCAAATCCTAGGTTTTCAAGCCATAACACTGATGCAATCTACAAATAAGAAGAAATAAGTATTCTCCGCCACAGCGGTGTGTAGTGCAACATCTTACACAAACTCAGCTGTTAATGGACAAATCAATGCATGCATTACAGTTAAAAAAAATGTTATTTTGCATGACAGTGACACTTTGCATTCTGTTATGAATATCAGTGGTGAATGTTTGCTGAGAATCAAGTCTCTCAGTATTTCTGCAGCACACTGTGAATGGAGAGGATGGATCACACACCCGACTGCGGCACCTGTGACCCTGTTTCAGTCAACAGCAGCTCTGTATGCTTTAATACTTCACTACACGTTCATTAACACAGTACGTGCTATGACCTTCTGGGTAATATACGTGTAGGACTGCTGACACACATCTGGTGCAGGATACGTGTATCGTGTGCACTGACTCTGTATACTTGTGTTTGGTGGAAATATGTGTGTATTATGTGTACTAGAGCTCGGGTACAGTCCGTGGAAACAAGTTTGGGAGAATGAATCTGAGCTCATATTATGTACTGAAGATGATGATCAGGATTTTCTGCATGTTAAGCTGCTTCATTCACTGAACTAAAGTCATTTTCAAGCTCTATTTTGTTTCCCATTCATGGAAACAGACGTATACGATGAATGTTGGGTAATAATTACATTTCATCTCCATAAAGAGCTGCATAAGATAACCGCATGATTAATGAGAGCTGCCGAAACGAATAATAACACGCTCACCGTAAAGCATCCACAGCCATTCTCTGATAAGAATTTCATTAAAATCTTTATTCCATTACATGTGTTACATTCAATGTTCGTTTGGACACATATATGATGGCATAAATACAAACAAGCGTTCATCTGTTGTGCCGTCCCAAATCAATAGTATAAGATGAGTGAGCAGAACTTCACACCTGCGCATATTTACATAGAAAGTCAAACTTTATACAAAGTCCATGCGTCAATATTTACACGGAAAAGAGACGCCTCCGAGCAACCGGCTTTTAGTTTGTTCTTACAAAAGAAACGCAGCGTTAACAGGGAGCTTCGTGACCGTGTGAATCTCTTCATCAATCAAAACTGGCTCTGTGTTTGGGTGACGTCTGCATTCAAAGGCTTTTATAATGCAAAAGTGATATAAATAAACACAGGCCATCCGGAATAATGATGGAAACAGGAATATTTTACATCGGTTATTCCTCAAAAAGAGTCAAAAAGGTGAATTCAGTTTGATAGAAATGCTGAATAAATGACATGTGGCCAATGAGAAAGTGCCAGAAACACAATAAAAGAACAGAAATAAATGATAAGCCCTTATGTCTTTCGACTGAAATGCAATATGAGTCGAAGTAAAGTAGCATCATGGTGAGGATCGGTGTGCTGAAAATCCTAGTGTCTCTGCTATTAGCACTTTAAACCATCAAACATGAGACGTGAACGAGCATATCTCTGTTTCTCAGTCGTTCCTCATCACCTGCAGACTTCAGAAAGCACTGAACTAATGATGAAGAGCGATACACGTGACCTGAAGAGGACGAGGAAGATGCGACTGGCATCGGATCATCGGCTGCTGCTGGAGCTTAGTGTTCATTTTCATAGTGCTTTAGAGGAA
Organism: Schizopygopsis malacanthus; assembly: GCA_027474115.1. Taxonomy (NCBI): domain Eukaryota; kingdom Metazoa; phylum Chordata; class Actinopteri; order Cypriniformes; family Cyprinidae; genus Schizopygopsis; species Schizopygopsis malacanthus. The sequence continues at coordinate 1,359,264 of CM049877.1, forward strand.
ATTGCTTCACGTGAGGACGTTCCTTCAAACAATAAACATGATGAAGTAAAATATCATTCATTGTGAAGTACAGTAACAGGGTGAGTCTCACCAAACCGGTCATATTTCACTCCAAAAATCACAAGAAATCAGGAAGAAAATAAAGCCTGTTTTAAAGACTTTAAGACTGATATTAATTGACTTTCTCATAAATCCAATGCATTTCAAAAACAGGGCAAAAAATAATCATGTATTAATTAAATTAAAGTATACATCATGGTGGTACTGCCTATTAATTATGCCAATTTAAATAAAAATGTACTACAGTATGTTTATGGTATTACAGTAATGAAAACCACATTTGAGGATAATGAACATTATTCTTTATAAATCATTATTATTTATTAATTTTGTCATTATTTATTATAAAGAAAAATGCGTGTATTCATTTGGGGAGGAAATGTGCTGAAAATGCCATGAAAATAATGTCACCAATAATACAATAAAAACAGGCTTTATTTTCTTTATGCAATATATATATATATAGTGGGGTGAAAAGTAACCATGACAAGCTTTTGTGAGATTCATAGGAGACTGTTTTCAGATACAGACTGATAATCATCCTGTCAGGTGGGCGCTGATAGTGTACAGGTTGAGCTGAGCAAGTATTTGGCCAAATCAATGTAAAAAAAACACAATTTATCCAAAACTACCGGCTCGAGTGCTGATGAAATCCACCTTGGTTTGTGTTGGTTTACGGGTCGAGGCTCGTCTCACCGACCTCCAGGAACAGCGAGGTGTAAAACTCGGGCTCTAGCTGTTTGTTACGGTAACGGTTCACGATTTCTGCGATTTTCTGTTTCCGCCGCACGTGTGGCGGGCTGTAAGAGTCGCTCTCGAGACGTTTCCTTCGACACGCGTTTATTACAGTCTGTCGCACCAGGAATCCTGGAGAGGGTGAGAGAACGACAAATTCATCACTGCAGACTTCATTTATAACCACAGGACACACACACACACAGGCACAGACACACGCACACGCACACAGACACACACACACACACACACACAGACACACACACAGACACACAGACAGACAGACAGACAGACACAGACACACAGACACAGACACACACACACACATGCACACAGGCACACACACACAGGCACAGACACACAGGCACAGGCGCACACAGACACAGGCGCACACAGACACAGGCGCACAGAGGCACACGCGCAGACACACACAGACAGACAGACAGACAGACAGACAGACAGACACACACACACACACACACACACACACACACACACACACAGACACACACACACAGACACACACACACACACACACACACACACACACACACACACACACACACACACACACACACACACACACACACACACACACACACACACACACACACAGACAGACAGACACAGGCACAGACACACAGGCACAGGCGCACACAGACACAGGCGCACAGAGGCACACGCGCAGACACACACAGACAGACAGACAGACAGACAGACAGACAGACAGGAGACACACACACACACACACACACACACACACACACACAGACACACACACACACACACACACACACACACACACACAGAGAGACAGAGACACAGACACAGATACACACAGACACACGCAGACACACGCACACACAAACGCACACACACACAGACACACACACACACAGACACATACCCAGTGATCTCCTGCTGACCACCGTGTTGTCCACCAGAGGAATGACCATGTTGAATTTGCCCATAGCACCGTGCAGTTTGATCCGAAACAGGCCGGTCTTCAGCGGATGGATGAATATTATGGGAACGTCCTTCTCTGAGGAGTTGGACCTGAGAGAGAACATGTGTGATGTAGGGGTGTGCGATATATATATCGTAACTGTTGTTTTAACGATTTGACATTAGCGAGTCTTTTGCTAAATCCATTCAAAACACCCAGAGTGCACGCATATATCAGTCCTACGTGAAGTCTAGACTAGAGCGAGTGCGTTCTTTCACTGCATGATTCAGTCTGTTAAAATACATCTAGAATAATAATCACAAATTCAAGACATGGGGGACAGAGAACGTATATATTTAGACCACTTCATAAAGCCTAGTTAATCAATTTTACACGAGGAGTGCCGTTTTACAAATGTGGTATTGATGTTTTACAACAGTTCAATAAACAAAGTTAATTAAGAGACTAACGTTTTAGACACCATATTGTGCTATTTCAACAACAAAAATACTTCCAAACACATTTTTGCGTCTCTGAGCGACATGACGGCGTTTCGTTCCTGATTTAATCAACCGTTTAATTGATTCGGTTCAATCACAATGACTCACTTATTAACAGTGACTTGCTGCCACCTGCTGGCGGTTTGAATTTGACATTTAAAGAATCTCTTAAATCATTTCAAATATCAGCATTCAACTTTTATGTTTAATATCAAAACATTATTTATGCATTAGTATTTGCAGGTTGTATATATGCATCTAAATGCCGCTTCAGATGTAGCTTCTGTGTTTCCTCTAAATTGCAAAGATTAATTTTGTTAATACTGATTTAATTTGCTTGGCAACAGCATAATTGTCTTATTATTCTAATTCACTGATTAAATGTAAGAATTTGACTCAAAAGATAATGGACACTTTTAGAAAAAAATGCTTTATAAAAGCTAAAAACGCCAATTAAAAGGTACAAATCAATTTAAACTTACTGGAAAAGATTAATTTCTAATCAGTGTGAACTGACCATCTCACAGAATATGAAGAATATCAATAACTTTAGGAGTCTGCTGTCCACGGAAGCCCTGAAGATACCAGCAAAATATCGTCTAATTATCGCAAAATCCCAGAAAATATTGAGATATTATTTTTTGTCAATATGGCACTGCCCCAGTGATGATAATGTGTTACCTGGAAGTGCTGCTATTGACGGCCGTCTCCACGCCGGTGCTCGTCTCCGCCAGTAACTCCGACACGGGAAAGTTCTCTGAGAGACACAGGCAAAGGTTCATGTAGGATTCACTTCAAAAATCAAAACATTCGATGTAAGTGGAAAACACGTTACCTATGTCATCGTACCGCTCAACCCACACGACCAGCACTTTGGTGTCCGGTCCTAGCGGCGGTATCGTCCTGCCGGGCGGCAACTTTCTGCTTTTCACTGTCGGGGACTGAGCGCAAGAAATAAACATTATACACCACCGGTCAAACGCATGGAATAAGTGTCTTCTGCTCACCAAAGATGCATCGGTTTGATCAAATATACAGTACAAACTCTGACATATTATTGCAATTTAAAATAGCTGTTTTCTATGTGAATATCTGTCATTTATTTCTGTGATCAAAACTGTATTTCCAGCATCATTACTCCAGTCTTCAGCGTCACATGATCTTCAGAAATCATAATAATATACTGCTCAAGAAACGTTTCTGATTATTATCAATGTTGAAAACAGTCGTGCTGCACAATATTTTTGTGGAAACCGTGATACACTAGCATTCAAAAGATTGGGGACAGTAAAATAAAAATTGTATTAAATAAAAACAAAACTTCAAAAACTATTACTATACTTTTATTCATTAAGGATGCATTCAATTGACCGAAAGTGACAATAAAGTCACTTATGTTACAAAAGATATATATTTAAAATAAACGCTGTTCTTTTGAGCTTTCTATTCATCTGTGAATCCTGAAAAATAAAATTAATCAGTTTCCACAAAAATATGAAGCAGCACAACAACTGTTTTCAACATTGATAATAATCAGAAATGTTTCTTGAGCAGCATATTATTATGATTTCTGAAGATCATGTGACACTGAAGACTGGAGTAATGATGCTGAAAATACAGCTGCGCATCTCAGAAATAAATGACACTTTAACATAGATTCACATAGAAAACAGCTATTTTAAATTACAATAATATTTCACTTTTTTACTGTATTTTTCAGCCTTGATGAGCAGAAGAGACTTATTTTTAAAATATAACCAAGAACTTTTAATTACAAACTATACATAACTCTATACTCTCTCTCTATGTATGTATGTATGTTCCTGTGGCTCAGTGGTAGAGCATTGTGTTAGCAGCGCAAAGGTTGTGGGTTCAATTCCCAGGGAACACATGTACTGACAAAAATATGTATAGTCTGAATGCACTGTAAGTCGCTTTGGATAAAAGCGTCTGCTAAATGCATAAATGTAAATGTATGCATGTAAGAGAATAGCAGTCAAGGACAAATGTGTAACACTGAGGCTAATAGTTGCAATGTGAAAAGATGTGTCTCGCTGCCAGATGTAATCAGACCAATACACTGCCTCAGGACTGATCTGAAAGCGGAGTTACTCGTTGTGCGGGTCCCATGTTGTCGGAGTGATTGGGGAACAGCTCCAGCGTGAGGTTGGGCTGCTTCAGTAAACTGGGTAACAGCTCCATCTGAGAGTCCGAGTCTGCCGTCGGGAAGCTGTGCTCTGATGACTCGGCTACGGCAGGAGTGAAATGAACATTTGTCATATTAAATAAATCAATATGAATTCATTAAATGGGTTAAATGCATTAAAACTAATGTAAAAATCAATACTCCATTAATAGCACTCTGCAGTGTGTTAGAATACACGCTTTCTGTCTCAAATTCACGTTTCTGTTCAGCCACAAATGTAATAAAACCTGAAAGTGAAAGTGTTTTAATACAGCATGCAGGAACTGTTTTACCGGACGAGTCGCTGAGGGACGGCACCACAAAGGCGATTTCTGTCAGAGCGTCTGCGTAATATAGCACCTGCTTCTCTCCGTTAAACACACCGCCGCCAGTGTCCCCCAGAGTCCCTGAATCATCTGCACACGCACGCACACACACACACACGCACATAAACACACGCACAAGCACACACACACATAAACACACACGCACGCACACATGCATGTACACACACACACACACACACACACATAAACACACACATAAACACACACACGTATAAAAATAAAACTGAAGTTAAAGAAAAACATAAAACATAAAAAAGCACAAAACTACTTAAAGTTTTATTATATATATATATAAACTAATAGACATTTCAAAAGCATATAACAAAATTTAAATAAATGGAAAATAATAAAAATAAAAGCTAATTCAAAATTGTTATAAATACTATAACAGTACATAAATCTTTCAGCTAGGAAACGTGTGTGTGCGTGTGTGTGTGTGTATGTGTATGTGTATGCGTGTGTGTGCATGCGTGTGCTTGCGTGTGTGTGTGTGTGTGCATGTGTGTGTGTCTGTGTCTGTGTATCTGTGTGTGTGTCTGTGTGTGTCTGTGTGTGTATGTGTGTGCATGCGTGTGTGTGTCTGTGTGTGTGTCTTTGTTTGTGTGTGTGCATACCTGGTGTCTGTCTGTGTGTGTGTGTGTGTGTGTGTGTGTGTGTGTGTGCGTGTGTGAGTGTGTGTGTGTCTGTGTGTGTGTGTATGTGTGTGTGTGCATGCGTGTGTGTGTGTGTGCGTGTATCTGTGTGTGTGTCTGTGTCTGTGTGTGTGTGCGTGTGTGTGTCTGTGTGTGTCTGTGTGTGTCTGTGTTTGTGTGCATGCGTGTGTGTGCGTGCGTGCATGCGCGTGCGTGTGTACCTGGTGTCTCAGCGCCGTTGGATGTGTTGATGGTCCAGCTGGTGAACACACTCCCTGTCCATCCCGGATGCTGACCGACCTCCACCGGCCATCCCAGAGACAACAGCAGCTCCAGGAAGTGAGGCTGTACATTTGCAGACGACTCCACGTTCCTCAAGATCTGCACACACAAGCTCATTATTATTAAAGCCCATTTATGCACACCTGTGACATCAGCTGCGTTCCTGCTGTATTAACTCGAGCACTTTCACAGCAAGGTTTCACCTCTTGGCTGCTCTTCTGTCCAGCTTTCATGTAGAAGATAAACACGGTGTCACACGGCCGGGACGGTAACAGGTCCAGGTAGCCAACGTCGTCAAAAAAGCCCGGCACAGACGAGTCCAGAGCGATGAGGTGAGGAGGCAGCCGACTGTTTCCAGGCTCCTGAGAGAACACACACACACACATACACACACACAGACACACACACACACACACAGACACACACACACACACACACGAGACACACACACACACACACACACACACACACACACACACACACACACACACGAGACACACACACACACACACGAGACACACAGAGACACACACACACAAACACACGAGACACACACACAAACACACGAGACACACACACGAGACACACACACACACACACACACACACAAGACACACGAGACACACACACACACACACACAAGACACACAGGCACGAGACACACACACACACACGAGACACACAGACACGAGACACACAGACACGAGACACGCAGACACACACGAGACACACAGACAGACACACACACAGAATGTGTGTTTTATATAAAATAAAATCACAAATACGATGTTATATTGTTTAAAAATATTCTTATATATATATATATATTTAAAAAAAATAATTCACATAATTGTACACAATATTTACCAAAACTAGAACTGATCAAAAATACTGGCTGATCTGTAAGAGAGTCCGATCTCGTACCTTGAGCGCCTCTAGTGACAGGAAGCCGAAGTGCGAGAGAAAGAGGCGGGCCGTCTGGAAGTCTTGAGCGGGAGCCGGCGGTTTACAGTCTGTCAGCGGGTCTGGGAAGGGTTTGTTCCTCCATAACTCCTCTGTGTGGTGCTCCAGTTTCGTCTCGTAATCTATCTGCTTTCCCATCACGGATCGCAGCTTGTCGTGCTGCTGCTCCAACTGAAACACACACACACACACACACACACACACACACACACACACACACACACACACACACACACACACACACAGACACACACACACACACACACACACAGACACACACACACACACACACACACACACACACACACACACACACACACACACACAGACACAGAGACAGAGACACACACACACAGACAAAAAAACAGACAGACACACACACAGACACAGTGACACACACACACACACACACAGACAGACACACACACACACACACACACACACACACACACACACACACACAGAGACACAAACGCACACACACAGACAGACAGACAGACAGACAGACACACACACACAGACACACACACACACACACACACACACACACACACACAGACACAGACAAACACACACACAGACAGACACACACACACACACACAGACACACACACACACACACAGACACACACACACACACAGACACAGACAAACACACACACAGACACGCAGCGAGGATAAATACAAGACCATAAATGTACCTTTTTTAAACATTGTAATCTGGTCTAAAACATGCTAAATGTTGAAAATGTTCTGATTCTTTATTGTCGTTTATTTGCACTTTAATCTATTTGAAACTATTTTTTATTGTGTGCCGTTTTATGGTTTTAATGTATAGAAATTCTTCTATAAGTAACAAAAGTTACTAAATTGCTATTAAGATAGCAGCACTTATTTTGTTCATAACTTAATTCAATAAATCTTCAGCAATTATCATGATGTGAAAACTAGTGTGTCAAGTGTGTAATACTAAAGCGGACACAATGTTCGGAGGCTGTTTTACCTCTTTATTCACAATGTCATGGAGATCCGGGATGCTCAGGTCGGCTTTCACAAACGGAATCTTATCCACCTCCTCTGGGAACGGCCTGTGCTTGACGTTAAACCGAATCCCGACGTCGTTTTTGGGAGCCGGGCGGCTTTCAGGAACAAACACTTGCTGTAGAAGTATAATCATAACGCTGCTCATCACATGTGCTGAATGAAATCTAACACCCGTTTCTTACTCATTTTGGGTGCTGACTGTGAGTGCCAGTGCCTTACACTTTCTCTCAAAATACGTGTATTTTATAGCATTTTTGCTAAGGTGAAGAAGTCAAGTATTACTCCTTAATCAGCAGAAAACACCAGAAATACATGAGTCCTGTCTTCATCTGAGCCAGATTACAGTGCTTTGTTCAATTCTCAGAGCATTTTCACATGTGTGACATTATTTGATGCCTAATCCTGATTTCAAGGTTAGAATTAACCTTGGCTGGAGACAGAAGAAAATACAAACATGAGCCTGATCTGTTCTGCTTCATCTGAGGGGTGTTTTACATCCGAACAGCCACAGACAATTAGATTTGATGAAAAAGCTTATTTACTTCTAAACTTCTTTGGCATTAAATTGAGTATTTAAACAGATTTTGCCACAACTTTACAGATTATAGGTTAAATGATGCATTTAAAATACTTTGTTGTGTCATTAAAATCAAACATTTTGACAGCTGACTGCTTTATTTTGAAAAATCTTCATTTTTATTTAGCAATTTTTTTTTTTTTTTTTTTTTTTTTTTAAATTTGTATAATTTAATAATTTTTTTAATCATATTTTTTAACTCCGCATCATCAAATTAGGTAATATTAGGCATTATTTTGCAAATCAGCAGAATTGTCAAGAAGCAGATCATTCCCAAATACTGAATCCGAGAAGCCACATTCTCACAGGTCATTTTAATTGCTTCTGATTGGCCACTGAAAGCGTATCTACGTTCTGATTGGTGGTTGAGCTTGCGTCTTACCTTCTGATTGGCTCTTGCTCCTCGAGGCTGATGGAAGAGCTGCATTGTCCACGCGTGTCGACCAGACATGCCTCTGATTAACATGGTGACTGACGGACAGGGGTCTGCTGACACAAACGCATTCATCAGAAATCAGAGCTGAAGTGTACCGGAGGAATGAGAAGTGAAGCGTGTCTCTGCTCTCACTCTGCTCGTTTCCCAGCGGCTGCTCCAGCATGCCGAGGATGACGGAGTTATCCAGGACGAAGTATCTGAAGTTGCTGTGGGATGTGGAGGTGAGTCGGGAGTATTTGATCAGCGTGTCTTCATTCAGCAGACTGCAGGGCGATGCGGGGCCGCTGGGAGACGGGAACGCACCTAACACCTGCATTATACTGAAACATACAGCGACACAAATCAGAGGCAGGCTTAAAGGATAACATCACTTCCAGAATAAAAATCTCCTGATCATTTACTCACCCCCATACCATCCAAGATATTCATGTCTGTCTTTCTTTATTACGTTTTTTGAGGAAAACATTTGATAAATGTTTTGTAGAGCTCTTTGAAGCTGCATTTAAATACATTTTTGACCCTGAAATCATTGGCCACCATTGAAGTCCACTATATGGAGAAAAATCCTGGAATGTTTTCCTCAAAGAACGTAATTTCTTTGCGACTGAAGAAAGACATGACCATCTTGATGACATGAGGTGAGTAAATCATCGGGAATGTTTGATTCTGGAAGTGATCTTATCTTTAAATATCACAGGAGAGAAATGAGAGGCGGTTTATGATGACGCTCACCATGATAACGTGGCCTCGGCAGCTTCTTTGACCCTCATAGACGCCGGGTTGTGCTCTTTGTCACCTTTGTACTTCACTTCCTGTTCGCTGGTTTTGGACTTACTGCCCGAGATGCCCAGCTCCACAATTTCCAACACCTCGATCAGACAATCCTTAAAGACACAATATAAACGCATATGATACAGGACTGGGATCATAATATTAAACAGATGAGTGGCCAAAACAACAACAAAAATATCTATTTTTTCAGACTTTTAATTAAAATGTAATAAATGTCCTGATATTTATGCATTTAAACATATTATACTGTTAAAAAAACTGAAATAATCTGGATAAAAAATTCAAGGCGTGTTTCCCACAATTTTTTTTTTTTTATATATATGCACCAATATTCATAAATTATGCGTCTGTTAATAAATGTAAATAAGCTACGGTTAAATTAAAGAAAAAAATACTTTCATTCATCAAGGATGCATTAAATTGCTCAAAAGTGACAATCTACAATGTAAGAAAAGATTTTTGTTTCTAATCAATACTGTTATTTTCAACTTTCTATTCATCTGTGAATCTTGAGAAATATAATTAATCAGTTTCCACAAAAACATTGTGCAGCACGACTGTTTTCAACACTGAAAATAATCAGAAATGTTTCTTGAGCAGTAAATCAGTATATTATTATGATTTCTGAAGATCATGTGACACTGAAAACTGGAGTAATGATGCTGAAATACAGCTGCGCATCACAGAAATAAATGACACTTTAACATAGATTCACATAGAAAACAGCTATTTGAAATTGTAATAATATTTCAAAATTTGTACTGTATTTTGAATCAAATAAATGCAGCCTTGCTGAGCAGAAGAGGCGTGAATATCTCACTGCTGCTCTATTTAAGAAGCTTAATAGGTAAATCAAAAGCGGCATGAAATCATCACAATATTTCTCAATATTCATGTACAGCTTGCAGGTTTAAGCAGCCTTAGGCAGTTGTATTTGTCATTGAACTAAATGACATTTGGCAGCAGATATAAACGGGAAGTTAAATATTGTAAAGCGTCTGCTGATGTGGAAGTTTGATTACACATGGCAAGCGTTGTTTTTGGCTTCGTTACCGATCGCTGGTGCTCAAGTTTCTGAAGCTGATGTACCTTCTCATTGAGCATGTCGGGGTGTTCTGTGAGCCACACGCACAAGCAGTGGAAAGCAGCGACGATCATGGAGTGCAGATCTCTGGAGTGAAGCGGAGCCGGACGACTGCACTGATACACGATATAACTGCACACGGAGCTGACGGCACGCTTACGATCCGACGACTCCACGCTCACCTTCACCTGGACGGACCACACAAACAATATACTCAGGTTCATACACTACACAAAGATGGAGAAGTGCTCCAAAAAAGAGGAATAATTATGCTTTTCGATGTTTCTGAAGAAGTCTCATGCTCACCAAGGCTGCATTTATTTGATGCAGTAAAATTGTGAAATAGAATTACAATTTAAAATAGCTGTTTTTAATGTGAATTTAAAATGAAATTGATTGCTTTGATCAAAGGTGAATTTTCAGCATCATTGCTCCAGTGTCACACGATCTTCATAAATCATAATAATATGCTGCTCATGAAAATTTCTGATTATTATCAATGTTGAAAACAGTCGTGCTGCACAATATTTTTGTGGAAACGGTGATATGTTTTATTTTTCAGGATTCACAGATGAAAAGAAAGTTGAAAATAACAGGATTTATTAGAAACAGAAATATTTTGCAACATTATAAATTTCTTTACTGTCACTTTTGAGAAATGTAATGTATCCTTGCTGATTAAAATAATTAATTTATTTTATTTGAAGACTTACTGACCCCAAACTTTTAAATGGCAGCGTATCACAAAAACAAGAAGCAGAAGAATGGTTTTCAACATATAATAATAATCAGAAATGTTTCTTGAGCAGCAAATCAGCATATTATTATGATTTCTGAAGATCATGTGACACTGAAGACTGGAGTAATGATGATGAAAATTCAGCTTAGATAACAGAAATACATTTTTCACAATTTTTACTGTATTTTTCAATAAATAAACACAGCCTTGGTGAGCAGAGACTTCTTTCAAAAACATAAAACATTGTAATTATTGCAATTGTATATGCACTGGCTATAAACGTATATAAACTCTAAATCTGGTTTTGTCGGCGTACCTTGGCGAGGCCGGCCAGCAGCTCGAGAGCGGCCAGAGAGATGCTCATGTCGAGTCTCCACTGAGAGTTGAGTCTCTGGGTGAGCAGGTGGATGCTGCGGATCAGCAGCCCGGCCGCTGTGTCTGTGTGGAGAGCTGGGATATAACACACAGCACGCCACAGACAGCGGGTTAGTAACACACACACACACACACACACAGACGCAAGCCAGGCACAGATGCATGTGACGGCAGCCGTAAACCACACACATGAACACAAGTCACTAGTCACAGACACTGATGATCTAGTCCAGAGAAATCATAATAACAAGCCGCGTTAGCCTTCATCTGACATCATGCTTGGAAAATAAACAGAAGCATTCATTATGCAGAACAGAAGAAATATCCACATTCACTTGCAGACAGAGTTTTAAAATGTGCCAGTGATGTGTCTTTATCTTGTTGTACGGCACATCGGTCAACTTTGGTTGCGTTTAATGGTGCTATATAAATAAAATTGACATTAAATGCACCATCAACATGTTTGACAAACACCGTGGTACTTCTACAAGCATGCATGACATCACATTCCTCGGATGCACTTTATAAATGCTTTAAAAAGAAAAGCACAGCTCTTCATTTTTGGGTGACACTTGGTACCTCTGTGGTCAAAAGTGACCAAAACCTTAAAATGTCAGCTTTTTTCTTTCTTTCAGAAAAAACAATGTAATGTATTTTTGTGCAATAATACTTTTTGATTATATATTAGAATTTGGAGGAACTTTTATGATACTATGCAATATTTATACACTTTTTTTTTTTTAATGAGCAAGTTTTTTCAAAGATACTAAATGTTACTTTTTGATCCTTTAATATATCTGAATCATGTCTATGATTTTTTGTGTTCACATATCTAATGCGACAAAAGTCACAGATTAAGCAAAACATAATAATTCTAAACGTTAATTTTTTCAGTCGGTTCCGACTGAAGAGGTCCAGAAGTCTAGACAAAAACATAATAGTTATTGTTTACATATTGACTAGTTTATGATATGTTTACGGCGGCTTTATGATGCTTTCACTGAACGGAAAGAGTTCTCCAAATGTCTTGTGCTCCACAAAAATAAATGGTAAATATATGGTTTATAGAATCTGTGAGTCACTCTGTTGATTAATCTTGGCTTTACTTGAATAATTAAATGGGTGAAATCTTTTACATTTATGCATTTAGCAGATGCTTTTATGCAAAGCGACTCACAAAAGTTAGAGGTTCAAACGGCTCTAATGCTTTGGTCGGTTGTGCACCGTGTCCCTCTGGGCTTACCGTAGTCCCTCAGCAGGGCCTGCGCGGGGCGTTCGCTGTCTGGAGTCGTAGCCTCGGAGCTGCCTGCGCTAGCGTTGCTGATGCCGCTGTTATTACGACTGTGGCTCTTAGCCAGAGAAGTGCTTCCGTCCACGCTGCCCTACACACAGCAAAGACACAGTGGCATTTTTAATTGATGAACTGTGATTGCTCTTCATCTGCATATCACCTTGCTGACACTTCACATCTATTACAAGCTCTCTCTGAACTCATAATAAACAGACAATCATACCACTTCAGCTTGAGCACCAACAGACTCCAACAGAGCCGAATCCTGGACGATATTCAGCATCGCCGCTGTAAAACAGACACGCATGCGATTATTATTGACACGTATCACTGATAAATGTGCAATAATCAACAATTCACAAAAGTGTGATTTTAAAATCACTACATACTGCTTTTATGGCTTCTATTAAAATAATTGAATACAAATAATAAAAACATGTTTAAATATTACATAATATGATTAATTAGCTTTAAAAAAAATATTGTAACAACAACAAAACAACATTAATAATATGATTTTTATTACTATTTTGTATTCTAAAATAATACAAAATATTGGTATAATTAACTTTTATAAAATAATGTAAGAATAATAATTAATATAGTTAATCGTTCTATTAGAAAAATTGATAACAATAATAATTATTGTTATTTTTATGTTTCTAATATAATAATATAAAATATTAATATAGTTAATTAGCTTTTATAAAATAATTTAACAATTATAATAACTAACAACAATAATAATTATACTTTTTGAATATAATAATCTAAAATATTAATATGGTTAATTAGCCTTTAAAAATATTGTAACAACAACAACAATCATAATATGATTATTATTACTATTATTTTATATTCTAATATAATACTAATATGAAATATTAGTATAAATAATTAGCATAAATAATAACAATAACAATTTTGGAATGTAATACAAAATATTAAAACTTAATATTTAATTAATTAACTTAACTTAATTAATGGCTGATGAACATTTATATATAATATACATATATATATATTATTTATAAATGATACATTTTTCTATATCAGGTATCAAGGGTTTGAACAAGGCTCATCCAATCAGGTTTTAGAGCCTGAACTATGTTTACAATATTTCAGTAATATGTCTATTTCAGTAAAAGCACATATTGAACAGGCAGCGTACCTAGTATCATCTGAGTATTGATCGAGTCCGTCTCGGTTTGCAGGGCGCCAATCAGAATATTGACCAATCGCAGCTTCAGGGAGAGGAAGCTGACCGCCTTGTCATGAAGAGAGTTGTCATCATTGCTGAATTTCCCTTCCAACAGAACCTGCAAATACAACCACAGCCTATTAAATGAGCATTTTAAGTTACGGAGAAAATGACTAAATGCTGAAGCTTTGCACCTCTGATTTGACGTTGCCAAAGTGGTGAGGAAAAGGAAGCATGGACAGCAGGATATGGATGGAAGCTCTTCTCAGCTCAGTGGGGTTCACATACGACTTAAACTTAGACAACTCTCTGTAGGCGCAGAATAAACGTGCATTCAAATGGAGTACGTAGACATATTCTGCACATGAAAGCATTGCTCACCGATCCGGCAGGATGGTCTCCAGTGCAGATATGAAGTAAGGAACCACTACATTGATCCCTTTGAGATCGGAGCAGAACAGAGCCGAAGAGTTGAGGATGATGCTGGCTAAAACCGGCCTGCAAATGAAGTCCGATATCTGAAGACCCTGGATGAGGACCATGTAGAACCTGCCAGAACCAGCAGAACCAGCAGATACAGAGCACAGGTACCAGTCAAATGTTTGGAAGAATTACATAATAAATTACATTTTACAATCTATGTGCATAGATAAGTTATTTTAAATTATTATAATATTTTACATTTTTGATTAAATAAATGCAACCAAAAATGTAAAATATTATAATAATTTAAAATAACTGTTTTCTATGCGAATAGATTGTAAAATGTAATTTATTTCTGTTATCAAAGCTGAATTTTCAGCATAATTTCTACAGTCTTCAGTGTCACATGATCTTCAGAAATCATTCTAATATACTGATTTGCTGTTCAGTTATTATCAATAATTACTGGTGCTCAATTATTAATAATGGTTTTTACTATTATCAATGTTGAACAGTTGTGCGGCTTCATATTTTTTCAGGATGTTTTGATAAATAGAAAGTTCAAATGAACAGCATTTAAAAAAAATATAGAAATACTGATAACAATTCCAATTCTTTATGTATAACGCATTATAAATGTATTCATAATGTACATTGTGATGCATTATATCTTTTCATAAATAACTGCAAATTTGTTTTTCATGTGCTTTAATGCACTTTCTAAAGGTGTAAAGCTATGAAAGCTAATTATGAAAGCTTTCTAAAGGTGTAACAATGAATATCTGCTTATTATAATGTATTATAACAGCGGTTAGAGTTTCTCATGAGATCATGCAATGCTTTATAAGCTGCATTACAAGCCATATTTAATGCATTAAAACTACTTTTATAATGCGTTATATATAAAGGCTTTAAGAAAAGTGTTTCATAGCATTATGTGACTTTTGATCAATTTATTGTGTCCTTTCTGAATAAAAGTTTCAAATAAATCCATCCTCGGTCAGTAAAAGAGACATGAAACATGTTGTAACTGTTGAGTAGTAGTGTAATGACTGAGGAGGGGAACAGCTGGTGATTACCTGGACAGGTACACTGGAAGTATGTCCTCTCCCGTCTTCTTACTGCAGAAGATCCTGCACAGCGTCCCACACGCTTCGGCTCGACCCGACTCGTAATTATCGGGAAACTCGTTGGCGTCGAACATGGGGTTGGACACCATGGTGTCCGTGGACATCTGAGAGCCTTTCCGTCTCAGTTCAACTCCAGCTTGAGTCGCCAGGGCTGAGAGAGAGAGAGAGAGAGAGAGAGAGAGAGAGAGAGAGAGACGGGAAGGAGAGACACAAACGCAAACACTCAGTGCCGCTTTACATGCGAGCCGCAGGAGGCCATGACAGGGATAACCGACAAAGAGATCTTCAGCCCGGCAGACGAGTAAAAACACCCAATCATTCGCTCTAAACGTGACTAAGATGCTATAAACATTAACATCAGGATTGTCTGTTAAACTGCTTTAAAACTAGTTGCTACATAAATATATTTGAATTGAATGTTAGTTTTATTTTTTTTAAATATAACCAATTATAGTTGATTATTTTGTAAGATATATGTCATTATAATAGCAATAATAATAATATTTTTCGAATACAATACAAAATAAGTTAATTAGAAATATTGTAATAATAATAATTATTATAATACCACTTCACATACGTCAAAACCTGTAACGCCATCAAAAGCATGCTGTTCAACAGATTTAGATTTTTAGGTCAATAGCAATAATTAATTAATAAATAAATTGCATGAAGTTTTATTACTGAGGCAAAAATATGTAGATGCATCGAAACGACTCATCTTTAAATGCATATGACCTTCAGAGAAGTAAAAATGTTGGACATTCTAATAATTAAATTTTAATTTTTTTAATATTTACAATACTGGCCAAAATAAATACTTATTTACAATAAGCTTTTTGGGGGAATAATTAACCCTCTTATACTCACCAATATTGCATTTATTTTATTAAAAATACAGTAAAATTATGAAATATTATTAGAATTTAAAATTGCTGTTTTCTATGAGACTATATCATACAATGTAATTTATTTCTGTGATCAAATCTGTATTTCCAGCATCATAACTCCAGTCTTCAGTGTCACATGATCTTCAGAAATCATAATAATATACTGATTTGCTGCTTAAAATTATTATTAAAAACTTAATTATTCCAAACTTCTGATTTAAATACTATTTGAAACCTATGAAAGTGAAAAACTCACTACGTTTAACCGTTATTACATATTATTCATAATTTGTAGCTATAAATATTCACGTTACAGAAGATGTATCCTTCCACTAAAAGAGTTTATTACACGTGTTTGACAGAATATCTGCTTAATTTAATTTGCGCTAGGAAGCGAGAGCTAATCTAATGGGTCTTTTGCTTCAGCAGCACGTTTGTATTGATTTAGGAGGAAACGATCTTGTTCGGATCACGCAAAATTGCATCGCAGTGCCATAAAGTTCAATCGTGTTTGTGAGCGAGAGCGCTGTTCAACATCTCCTGGTCAGTCTCCCTGTTATCAGAGCTGGACTTCATGTCAGACAAACGTTGATTAAAGGCCAATTTCTATAGTTCAGCATCCTGAATTAAGACAATAAGGCACAATATGGCTGAAACGAACTGCACCAACAACCACGACATGCAGAAATATCCATACAAAAACATAAAAACAACCAATGAAAACTGAGGAAATGAATCAAAACGCTAACAGAAAAAACTAAAGCTGTCAAATAAAGGCAAAGTAAGATTGGTAGGTGTGTTTCTTTGGAGAAGATCAGTTAGTACAGGTCCTTCAGGAGATGGTATGGGTAGGAACTGGTTTTAATGATGAGGGTAAGTTGAATCAAGGAGAAGGATCAAGCGCAACAAACATTCTCGGGTCACGTGATGCTCGGTAAACATCGGCACACCTCAGGATCCTGAATATTTGTTGCAGTCGAGCCAATGAGATTTGGGCAGCAGTCAAAACACTCCCCGGACCTTTAACTCAAGCGGTTTAAGCGCGAGTCTCTTGCCCCAAGAAAACAAGTACTGCAACAATGGACGAGTGACAACGAAAGAAAACCAAAAAGATTGAAGTGAACAAACTGAAATGAACCAAATAACTGCAACTGGGAAAGCTTGTGTTCCTACTTACAAGATTTATAAGAAAGAAGAATTTGGAAAAATGTTGCTGCAAGATAACAGAGATAAAATGGAAACAAATCAAAGAACAGCAGTAGTAGAATAACTATTCAGACTTTTGGTGAAAAGCTTTTGTGCTTTTAAAGACACAGGGAGAGCATTAGAAAGAGTTTCAGTTACCCATCATTCAAAGATGAAAACTGAACAGAAACAATGCATGTGAAGAAAAGATGTATGTTATTAACAACTTCACAGAATGACTTCAATCCATTCACTGCATAACAAATAAGACTAGATTGATGACATATTCTCAACAGTGTGATACATAAATACTGTCCAGGTGCGATGAGTGGAAACTAACCTAATCTAACCATGTTAGAAAGCTGAATGTTAACATCTACTTTCAGTGTAAAAACTAATTTGATTGACCAATTTCAATTAATTGATTGATATTTGTCTGATAACTATCATGTCCTGTTAAAGAAATCGTTTACCCAAAAAAATGAACATTTGCTGAAAACATTGCATCACTTGCTCATCAATGGATCTTCTGCAGTGAATGGGTGCCGTCAGAATGAGAGTCCAAACAGCTGATAAAACATCACAATAATCCACATCGCTCCAGTCCATCAACTGCAAGTTTGTAAGACACAAATCCAACATTTACATGTTTAACTTCAAACCATTGCTTCTGGCTAAAACATTAGTCTATAATATCGATATAATAAAGTCCATCTCTTGTGCTTTGGTTTTGTCTTGTGCTTGATCTGTGCAGATTTCTCTCCTGATTCAGACAAGATCACTTTTTACTAGAGGAAGCATTTTTATGTATTTAGCTGAAAGCAACGGTTTGAAGTTAAAAAGGTCTTCATGATGGATTAGTTTCAGCTTTGTGTTCTCCAGATGTTAACTGATGGACTGGAGTGGTGTGGATTATTGTGATGTTTTTATCAGACTCTCATTCTGACGGCACCCATTCACTGCAGAGGATCCATTGCTGAGCAAGTGATGCAATGCTACATTTCTCCAAATCTGATGAAGAAACAAACTCATCCAAGTCTTTGATGACCTGAAAGCAAGCACATTTTCAGCAAATATTCATTTTTGGGGTTAACCATTTCTTTAATACAAGTGCTTGCACCAGTTTCAAAATCCATTGACAAATTTATCAAAGGACAGTGCATGTTTTTCAGTTTTCAAAAATGTATTTTAAGTTAATATTGTGTTCAGTGAACATGACCTTGGGGTTGTTTGTGCCATGCTCCATTGTTTGAGATACAGGAATACAATTAGCTGTTATTAAACTGAAGTATAAATGCAATTTAAGGTCTCTATGTGTGACAAATCATGTCAGGATGTTCATGTACAAATATTAAAATAAATATTAAAACCTCTCCAGATTTGCAAGATCTCAAAATCCAGATAGATTTTTTTCACAACATCTACACTAGTGTAACAACACTGGAGATGGACCCTGAATGTGGTACAATCTTGCAGGTAGGAATATTTTATAAAAGAAAAGGAAATAAAAACACCCTCAACAAGTAAAATAAGTGAGAAATGAAAAACAAATGAAAACAGGGTGACCGTTATAACACCGATCACGGTCTTACCGGTCATGCTGCTGTCTCTGCTCAGGCTGGCGTGGAGTTTACAGTGAACCAGCGCAGCGTCAAACAGCCACTGGCCAAACAGATTGAGCACGCTGTTGACCTTCGGCCGGGTCGGCGCCGGAAGCGGCCGCGGCTCGGAGCTCGTCTGGTTTGGGCTGGAGAGCGGGGATGTGGAGGACGGCTGGTGCGACACTTTGGTCTGACCAGTCTGTGGAGTGGAGAGTAAACTACATGGTTTTTTAGAAGTCAACAATAAATAATGTGAAGCATTTCTGAGTGAAACAAGATAATAAATAAAAATACAGCTGCAAGCGGCGACTATTTAAGCGCTTTAAGACATTAAGCACATATGAAAAAAGATATTAAGTATTATTTAGCAAGCCTGTAACCACCTAAATCAATGATTGAAAAAAGCATTTTTGGCAAATTCACATAATTTACCATAGAAATCTGCCGATTTTTTACATTTATGACTGTTATAGCACCACCTATGCTCGGATTGGAGGAGTTCACAAATAAATGTCAAATATTTAAAGAGCAATTTGATCAACAGCAGTGGTTCTACAGGCAAAGCTGTTCAGTATGAGGAGATCGATCGTACTACATGAAGATCATGTGTATGCATGAGTATATGCCTTTTTTTTTTTTTTTTGCAATTTGAGGTCATTTACCACAGAAATAGTGTTTTTAAAGCAATTTGAACTGTTATAGCGCCACCTATGGTCCGATCTCTGTGAAACTTGGCATGCTTGTTTAGAATCATCGTTCACATGTTCTCACCAAGTTTCATAAAGTTTCGAGTTTTTGTTTAAGATTTATAGGCTTTTGGATATATTTGGACACACCCCTTTTCTAAACGGGTAAAGTTCAACGATTAATTTTGTTTGGGATATTGACCTAGAAAGTCCAGAGTACTGCAGTGGTTTTTTTCAACTTCTCAATCACTTAACAAATGATTCGATTGACAGCAGTGGTTCTAGAGGCAAAGTTGTCCGGAATGAGGAGGTATAACATATGATATGAATATTGTGTGTATGTGTGAAAAACCATGCAATATGCAATCGTTTACGCCCTTGAAAAGTGCGATATTGCCTCCCAGTGGCCGATTAAAATGCTCTCAGACCTCTAGGGCCATTTGTCAAACAGGCCCACCGAGTTTTGTTCCTATCGACCTCCGTTGACCATGACTAATAGGTGCTCAAACTTCAATGGCAGCCATGTTTTTTGAGATACGCAAATTTCCTTATAGACACTTGTGGCACTTTGGACCAAAAAAACTGCACACCAATTTTCATGTCGATTGGACAAACGGTTGCGTAGTTATAGCCATTTTAACGTTTATTTCCCTCTTATAACGCCGCCAAGCTCCACGACGATTTAGGAGTTAAGAGCGATTTTGCACTTTTGATCGCTGTAGCGCCCCCATCAGGCCAAGCCTTGGTAACGTTGTAGACGGTGTGAGTACCACCATCCCTCCAAGTTTCAAGCCTCTACATCTTACGGTTTGGTCTGCCTGATCAGTTTTAGGTGGAGATCGCTGATCCTTGGCCATTCAAACAATTATAATAGGGTTTCAGGGCTCCGCGCCCAAATCCCTAAAAAGCAAAAAGGCAAGGCAGAGCTTCTGTTTTTTATGGTCGTACCGTTGAGGTTTTGCTGGTTGTCTTGGTAACAGCGGTGGGGCGGTGCCTGCGGTTGTGAGGGGGTGTAGTGTTGGTTATCGTTGGGGGCGTCGGCATACTGAGCCGATTGACAGGTGTGGGCGGAGCACTGTCTGACCGGGGGCGGGAAATACCTGAGAGTCAAATCAAATGGAGAAGCAAGAAAACCAAAGAATTAAAACCAACAACATCAGAGATCACATCTGGATTCATATTGTCTAACGTTTATTTAATTATAGGACAATATCTCAGCAGCCCTGAAATATGAGAAAATGCTAAATGAAAGAGGCTTTTCATATGTTGCGACATCAGACAATCAAACATCAGATGCTTCTTGGATTTTGCCATTTCAGCATCATCAGCAAAGGCCAAACAATTCAGCTCTGTGAAACACAATCACTACACAAAAATGCAAATCTTGATACAGGCTGTAGAATAGATATTCTGAACCCCTTGTTGCATAAAATCATCATGTATATCCATGATGCTTCATGGCGAGTACTGATTGGGTCAGTAGTGTAAGATTCACCAACTTTAAAGGGATTATTCACCCAAAAATAAACATTCATCATCATTTACACTCCCTCATGTTGTTCTAAACCTGTACAACGTTCTTTCTGTGAAGTTTTCACTTCAAAAATGTCAAATGCATTGGTTCTCACAAAGCTAAGAAGGTAAAACTTAAATATAGCGCACAGATACATGGACCAACTTCATAGCTTTAAGTCCTGACTGCTTTTAAAGTATGTAAAAGAGCAGCGTAAACATTCTGCTAAACATCTCCTTTTGTGCTCCACTGAAAGAGGAACGTCACATGGGTTTGAATCGTCATGTCGGTGTGTAAATGATTTTCATTATCAGGTGAATTATTCATTTAATCCACACAATAATCTTGAATTCAAACACAGATGTCCCTCGCATTACGAGCCTTCATTTCACTGATTGAGAAAAAAATTAACAATAATGTTATATAATTAGATTTTTACTTTGCAAGTGATATTTAATAAAAAGGCAGACAAGGTTAGAAAGAATGTCGCATCATAATTCTAACCATTTTCTCCCATAACTATACATTATTGTGTGTTAAGTTCTTAATGCATTTTATTAAAAGGTGCCAGTAAAATACTCAAGGACACCATACAGTTGAATGATAATAAAATACAAGACAACAGTACATTAAACCAACAACATTAAGACTCATTTTGAGTTCATGACTGAGTTTTGCTTATAACGCGAGGGACACCCGTTCACAGCATTTCAAAACTTTTCAGAGATGCAATGAAACGCAACCACTAGAGACCAAGGCATCAGCATCAGTGCTGCATTTCCATACAGCATCCCAGCTCAGTTTGATTGGCAGTAAAACCTGAAACCCCTGCATTCAAATTTGGTTATTGGCCTAAAATCTGTGAGCATACTGATTGGCTGGCAAAGGAAACCGATCGCCCTCTTAACATCCTACGGTCCAGAAAGCTCCAGGGACATTTAAACCGAAAGAGTTGATTGATTGTTGCTTGTAAGTGTAAGTTTAGAGCCATTTCATCATGTACATCTCCACCTCACAGATGGGATATTAAAGAAACATGAAGTTGGAGCAGGACATCAAACGCCTGGTGGTCTGTTTTCAAATATCCTTCAGCGTATGTCAAAATCAAACTGACTGATTATGACTCAAATTCCATAAATAATATCCACTTCCTAGATGGCTGAGAAATATGCACAATGAAGATCTGCAATTTACAGATGATATTGATAATGCAGGGGGAAAGGACATTTCCTTTTAAGAGAGAATTTAATTGGACAAATGATAAATATATATATAAATATAATAATTATATATATCATTTTTGTTTTTTAAAGAGATTTTTACATTTTAAATGTAATATTTAGGAGACGCTTTTATCCAAAGAGACTTACACATGAGGATAATAGAAAAATAGATATATTTTAATTAATTTAAAATTAAAAAAATGTTATTTAAACACACATATGTGTGTTTTGTGGCACAATCTAGAATTAAATGATCCCAAAGCTACAGACAGCAACTAAAAGTCAAATGTAATTTCATGAGGTCTTTAACTAAGTGCCATTAAATGCCAGTTTGATTTCGTTTCTAAGCACAGGACAGCTGGAACAGAGACTGGATACCAACCAATAAGTATGCTCACATTCATTCTGGCCAAAGATTTACTCTTGCATGGGAGCAAAAACAAGACAATTAACAAGGTAATTAACAACGGATAATTGATTTCCACAACACACAGGGATTTTTGATCTTGTGTGTGAACCAAAACACCTCGCAAAATCTACAATCCTCATCAATCTCCCTCGTGATTAGTCAGAGGCGCGTTATCAAATACCATAAGACGGGAGTCTGTCTCGAAAAGTGTTCCGAGATACAGGAACACCTGGGAAAAAATGGGATGACACGGTAACCGCAAAAGGAAGATTTACAACATACATTATGAACAATTTTAGAAACTCCAACTAGGAGATGATTTTTTATTTCTGTCCCTAATCAGGATGAGCGAGTTGCACCCAAACACCTCCAGAATCAGTGTGTGGGGTAGTTAAGCCCACTGTTACTCACTAACTGATTGGGTTTGGTGTACCTATAGAGGGAAGTCTGTCTCGAATATTGCTCCTAGACACTGTGACCCCTGAGGAAACATAAAACAAGAGCGCTGAAGAAATGTTAGAAATGGACACAACATGCCAGGCTACTGAGAACAAACCACTCAGCATGTGCAGTTCTGATTAAAAACTAAACCGAGATGTGACAGTCTGGTCACGGACATCTAGCTCCCTATATTCATTCTCAGGACACTAAATATTCACTTAAAAACAAGAAATATCTGCTGCACTCAACAGCAGACGGAAATGTCTCATACTGTCTGTATGAACAAATGAATCAAATTAAGCTTATTTTCTATTCAGTTTAAATTCTGATTATAAATGCTTGAACTTATAATCATTAAACCAGACTGTGCTCTGCTTTCAGAATGAAGTAACAGACACAATGTAGTTTATAGATTGACTTGATTCCCTTTTTCCATCGAAACGGTGCTGATGCTCAACAATAACGACCGAAATTGAAATTATTCCTAGTTTTGAGAAAATATATTTAACAACCAAAGTAAATTATGTACACAAACTGGCTTTGATGTAACGATTAGAGGATTTTTATAAGAGTTTGAAAGAAGACTTTTTTTTGCTCAGCAATGTTGCATTTATTTGATCAAAAAAGTAAAATTTGTGAAATATTATTACAATTTAAAACAACTGTTTTCTATGTGAATTTAGTGTAAAATATAATTTATTTCTGTGAGCAAAGTTGTATTTTCAGCATCGTTACACCATTCTTCAGCGTCACATGATCTTCAGAGATCATCCTAATATACTGATTTACTCAAGAAACATTTCTGATTATTATCAATGTTGAAAACACTTGTGCTGCTGAATATTTATGTTAATTATTCCAAACTTTGATTAGCAGCACATTATGTAACAAATAAACTGTATAATCACATGTGATATTTGTAAATGAACTAATTTGAGATGGACTGTGAAAATAGAATATGTTGAGTTCATCAAATGCAACATTATGCAGTTGCAGAGCAGTTACCAGCAGCACCGTGTCAGAGGAAAAGAGGGCTAAGAGTGATAATGATGAGAACAGCACAGTTGTGTGAGTACCAGAAGAGGGCAGAGTTTCACGACACTCGACTTTCTTACAAACAGCAACACCTAGAAATGGAAAAACAGTCAAAGCCAGTGTTCATACATCACTGCGACAGATACAAACAGAACGATCGGGAAAATCACATTACAAACACTAAAACAACACCTGAGATTATGGGATGATTGCTGATTTAACATCATGCCAGCTTCCTTTACTATATCCACGGTAATTAACAAGTTGAAATTAGGGGTGGGGCGATATGGCAAAAATATCATATCACAATTTTTTTCAGAAATCATGATTTTATCACGATTCTATCATGTTGGTTTTACTATTTTGTAAGTTGTCTGAGGAATACAGCCAAATGTATTTCCCTTATTATAAAGACAAACCCTTTAACAAAAGAATGGCGGAAATTTAGGCCAAAGTAGGCGAAGACAAAAATATTTGTTATTATTTTATCTTTGCTATTAAAAAATAATTACAAATACACATAAAACAAACAGTGCTTTATTTCCAGGTGTATTTAGCAGGACATTCAAGAAACTGTATGAACAAGTATTAGACACTATATAGATTGATTCCTATTAAAGAAACTGTATTAAAGTAGTGTGTGATTTTTCTCTTTGTGTTTTATTAACATTAAAGGAATAATTCACCCAAACATATATTTGTTTTATTTGTATAGCATCATTTACTCACTGAATGAGTTTCTTTCTTCTGCTGAACATAAATGCTATTTTGAAGAACGTGGAAAAGCAAACAGTTAAAGTCAATGTGGACCAGCTACTGTTTGGTTACCTACGTTCTTCAAAATATCTTCTTTTGTGTTCAGCACAAGAGAGGGATTAATACAGCTTTGGGACAACATGTGAGTGAGTAACTAATTACAGAAATGTCATTTTAGGATGAACTATCCCTTTAATAACAGTCGGCTGCATGTTTAGTTCTGTCCCTTTAAGACCTGCATGCATCTAATATACAGGCACGCATACGTTTCTCTCTCTACCGTTTACTTTCATTTGATTTTAGACATAACCAACTGAGTCTATATGTAAAGCTCGAGTGTTTTACAGTATTAGTGCAAAAGATTAGTTCGCTCAGTAATCAGGCGCTGTTTAACAGGCTTTTTAGTGCGAGCGCTTCGGGTGTATGCTCTCAGAAAAAGCACACTTCAGAACAGCACGTGAACGAAACGTTTAACTGGCACATGCAAATAATATACTTTTGTGATTGTGAATAATTCCAGTGTCCCGTGAGAGTAACTCTACGGCTGAGTTAACACTGAAGTGAATGCGTATTAAGGATATTTCTTTAAAAAAATCGTGGAGACATTTTAATCGTCCATGATTTAAAATCATCATATTGCACACCCCTAGTTGAAATGTTAAGAAACAGCAATTTAAAAAGGTTTTTAAAGTTTACTTTGGATAATAATTACGAAATGGATTCAGGATTGACTCTGTTAAAAGTTTATTTGAAAGTGTTTGATGAGTAATATATTTTAAATCTGAGATTAATATATAGTGCAAAGAATAAAAACAATGTGTATATGTAGAGGCTCTGTTGCACATGGTACTGAACGATTACCATAGTATTTATGGAATATCACAGTAATACAACAACAGCAGCATCCAATAAACCAATGCACTTCATAAGAGAGGCTTGTACTGTGGCGCACAGATCTTACCGAGGAAAGCGTCCACGAGGCAGCTGACGCCCCTCATCGCTCTGAAGAAGATCTGAGGCAGCTGTTTGAGACAGGGATGCTGAATGACCTCGTGAGGAACGCTGTTTCCCCCCAGCAACTGCTCCTGAAACTTCGGGGTGGAACTCACTATGACGGGATTGCTCAGGTCCACGGGGTTACTGAAGAAGAGAGAGAGAGAGAGATAAACGAACAGCCCAGGTCAGTGATCATGAGCGGACCTGGATAGTAACCAGATGAAGTCAGTTCCACGGCAGACCTGAGCATGTGTAGAAATCGATACCACGTCTGAGACACACAGTCGTTGTCCATCTCAACGGGGATGAGGCTGGCGTCTTCCTCTGGCACTTTAAACGGAGGGAAGGACGGGCCGTACATGAACCGCAGCAGCCTGAGCGGACACCAAAACAAATAAGAAGAAGGTCAAACAAACAACAGCATCGACGTCAGTAAAGGAGCTGTCTGTTTACCGATTCCTGAAGCTCACACAGTCGAGCACGGTGCTAGCAATGCCAAGGTCCAAGACCTGATCAAAAGCATTTCTTAATGCAATATAATCACTTTCAATAAAGGCTGTCAATGACAATGACATGAGGGTGAATAAATTATTTGTATTTTGTATTTTTGGGTGCACTATTCCTTTAAGAATGTGCAAAAGAACATATCTTGCAAATGAAACTGCACAATAAAGCAGTTATTGTAAAAAAATTTCTGTTTTTGGACATTTTTTATCAATTTTGAGTGCATATAGTGCAATCTCAATTGGTATGATTAAATTGTTATACATTCAATTATTTTTTGAGCTTGTTGCCTTTAATTTGAACCTGCATTTCTGAAGGCACAATGGCTGTGTGTCACAAACAAGCATCTTTGCCACGGTTCTGACTGAGCATATAAATGTACCACCGAGACAAGTGCATTAACAATGAAAGGACCAAAGTAAACGATCAGCTAGACGCATAAGTGACCCTGGACCACAAAACCAGTATACGGGTCAATTTTTCGAAACTGAGATATATACATCATCTGAAAGCTGAATAAATAATCTTTCCATTGATGTATGGTTTGTTATGATTGGACAATATTTGGCTGAGATACAACTATTTGAAAACTATTTTGAGGGTGCAAAAAAATCTAAATATTGAGAAAATCATCTTTAAAGTTGTTCAAATGAAGTTCTTAGCAATGCATATTACATATCAAAAATTAAGTTTTGATATATTTACAGTAGGAAATTTACTAAATATCTTCATGGAGCATGATCTTAATATCATAATGAGTTTTGGCATAAAAGAAAAATGTATAATTTTGACCCATACAATGTATTGTTGGCTATTTCTACAAATATACCCAGAGACTTAAGACTGGTTTTGTGCTCCAGGGACACGTATGGGTCAAAGACAAGACGTCACATTTTGGTGTCTGCATCAAATTTAAAACAGGATTTTATATACATAGAAAGCATAATAAATCAAAGTAAAGTGTCTACTTTGTTTCAAATAACTTTTATGAAAAGAAATGTTAAAATACGTTCTAATTAAATGTTCATCGTCATAGTAAATTGTATTATATTTTTAAATGATTAAACTTGTTGACGAATGGGTAACACCTAGTGATCTGAAAGATAGCGGGAAAGACTGGTAAAGACTTAAAATGAGTTTTTAAGGCTGCTCTGGAAGTTTTATAAAGTCATCTAATGATTCTTGTTGTAAATAAGCCCGACCGGATTTTTTGGTACATGAAATATTGTTACACCGAATGTCTTTTTAGTGGGCGTCTCAGTAATTCCTGGTAAAAATATAAGATAGTCATAGTTTTTTGCTTAGTTGAAATCAAATTAAACAGGACACATTCTAATGTATGAAGAGAAAACGTGGTATTAAACATTTGCATTGATGCTTGAAAACCCCGTTTGGTCTTTAACCCTTAACATGTGCAGCTCAATATTGTGGAGAGATGATATTCTGTAGTGTCCCGGATAAATAAGCAATGATTGACAGAATTTAAAAGAAGCTATTATGCAGGCCTACAGTACCTGGACGTGAGAGCAGCGATGACTTTACTCCACTGCTCCACCACCGGAGGGTGATGTCTCCAGTTGGCCACCATCTCTCGGGCCGTCTTCCAGTAGGGCGGCGTGGGGAAGCAGCGTGTGCAGGCCAGAAACCAAACCTCAAACAGCACGCTGATCAACTTCTCTGCCAGCTTCTCTGCTATTCCACCTACAGGAGACACAACCAGCCAAACCTGTCAGACACGAGTGGAATAATGGCCTTGACACTCAGCATTTATCAATACAAAAACAGTGGGAACATACGGCACTTTAAGACCACTAGAAAATGCATGCGAGGGTTTTAAAAGCCCTTGTCTTTGCTGAAATACTTCCTTAAAAATGTATTGTACAGTCAAAATATGATTGGTTAATAAGTTAGCATGTGTAAACAATTAAAACATTGTAAAGGTTGGACATGAAAAACAAACTATGACAGCGCTTGGTGTAAGAAAACTGCACTTCATTGAATAAATAAATGCTAAATAAATGATCTCTTTATATTAATCTGATAATGCGTGGTTGATTAAAAAGAAAAACAGATTTTTTGATTGCAGATAAGCAGATTTTACACATTTCTGCACTCGTTATCTTAAAACAGGAAACACAATTACATCGAAGCAGGTGCATACCGCACACAAAATGCAGTTTGTTGAG
>CM049877.1:1393430-1423430 GCA_027474115.1 Schizopygopsis malacanthus
CCAACTCTGATATTACAGGAGTCTCGTCCTTCTAATCTAGACACAATCTGAGCGCTCTGCTAATATTAGAACACAAACTTTAAACATGGAGCCATGCCAAATACATCTCAAACCCTCGGGAATAACACTGCTTATCTGTTACACAGAATATAGACTACACATAGCACAAGAGATAAACGCACTCACACACACATACACAGAGAGAGATCATATTTCTATATATGTTTACATATATACAAGTACACACAAACACCACACACACACAAACACACAGAGAGATCATATTTCTATATATGTAATAACTACTAATTTACATATACATATATATAAGTACACACAAACACTACACACACACACACACAGAGAGATTATATTTCTATATATGTAATAAATACTACTTTACATATATACAAGTACACACAAACACCACACACACACACACACACACAGAGATCATATTTCTATATATGTAATACCTACTAATGTACATATACATATATATAAGTACACAAACACCACACACACACACATTTATAATTGTATATATACACAGAGAGGGAGCATGTATTTATATTTCTATATGTAATAACTAACTACTAATTTACATATATAAGTAAACAAAACACTACACACACACACACACACACACACACACACACAGAAGAATAGCATGGTTCATGTCTAAAAAAACAAGATGCATTACCATATAACTATGCATTTACATGTTAATCTAAGGTAATACAAAGAATACCATAATATTTACCATGGTACTTTTGGTCTCAGAGCAATTGTTACAACAGAACAATCTCTCACTGAACGATAAATAATAGTAAAATCTCGCTAAACAACATGTTCAGATGTTTTCAATTCGACTTCCGTAGCCGCTGTGTTATTTAGCCTCTGTGCTAACCGATCGGATACGAGCCAATGAAGCTTTAAACCTTAACACAAACGTTCACATTCATATTTACATATTGATTTTACGCCCTTAGACACTTTATATGCAAATTATACTCATTTTATCCCAGAGGACGAAACGCTACAGTCTGTTAGCAACCTCGCAAGCTAAGCTAACACAGACTGGTTCCCAATAGTGACGGGAATTAAAACCACTAATATATAGCTAAACGTTCAAACAGTCGAGAAAAAAACAAGATTACCGTCTCTGCGTATAAATAAACCAGACGAAATATTATATTTGCAGGTCGTTTTTTGGCGTTTCCCCAGCTGTGGCGCGAATCAATCAGATACATGTTTGTTTGACAGTTGATCTCGGTCTCACGAAGGCTTCAAAAACAAACAAATGACAGCTGTCAATCATCCCTTCTTCAAAGTCATTGACATTTACATATAAAAGTTAGTATTAAAGGTCTGTATACACTGTAGCAGGCCGCAATGCAGTGACTGTGGCCGTGTCTCAAAATCAACTACGCTCGCTTACTAGATAGCGCACTTGGATTCCAAACAAAGATGCGTGGATTCGGCTAAGTAGGCAGCTAGCATGTTTCCGTGTCTCCTTTGGGTAAGCAAGCAGCACACTTGGATATGGAACTATAATGCTCCAGAGTGCTGTCTACGTAGGCAGCTCGGTAGGTTTTAGAACGCGGCCCATGTGACAGTTCTCCGAACCGGACACAAAAACGCAACACAGACATATGAATAAACCGCGTTACCTGATTCAGTTCACATATCAATCAGTCGGTGTTTCTGGTGATTTAGTGGGGAAAGCAGGTTTGATCGAGCAGCATGTTTGTCGATCAGATCCGCTCCTCCATCGTCTGCGGGGTTTGGCTGGCTGCAGTGGCCGATGTGAACGAATCGTTCGTTTGAACCGATTCTTCAAAATGATTCAATCGCACAGATTCGCGAAGCGTTTGTGAATCACTCGACTCTGTGCTTTGAGGTGGATATTGGAATCATAAACAACGCCACAATATTTTCTGCCAGGTAAGAAATAAACACAATCCCAGTGCCAATATCAAACAGTATCAAAATCACACAACTAAATACAGTTTAAACAGCCAATTTTACATGTTTCGTCGAAATCACTGCGTTTTACAAACAGTAAGTAAAGTTAAACACTTGTCAAAAGGTTCAGAGTATAGTGACGATGACGTCAGACAGTAATACCACTGTAATTTGATGCATATCATTATTTTGTTATTAGCATATTCATGAGATAGGCATACATGCTAGCTCGGTACCTCTGTAATTTGATTAAATTAGCATAACATGTCTACATGTTCAAAATCTGGGCATTTCACGGCAGAAAAACATGTTAGAAACTTTACATTTAATCATTTAAACGCTTTTATGCAAAGCAACTTGAGGGCAGAGAAGCAATCAAAACAACATGAGAGCAACTATATAAACGTTTTACTTGTTTTATTCGCGAAATACCACTATAACACTCGAAAACAGCTGAAAATCAAATCTTCTGGGATCTCATTTGGAATATTTATCTTAATATCTTTCTGTGAGTGAGTGATGACTCAAACGAGTCGGCGAATCGTTTGTACTGAACCGGTTCTTTTAAACGAAGCATCCGAGCGAATCGATTTGTTCAAACGAATCTGCATCGCTCCTCCTTCAAACTCCGGAGGAGGAGAAAGACATGCAAATATATTTAGGGCAGGTGTTGAATGACACACAGTTGTGGGGGGTAAACTGTTTAGCTAAACCTAAAAGGTCACTTTGTTGGATTGTTTGCTGTAATCTGTTCATTAATGTGCTCTAATACGAATATGTTGGAAACAGCGCCCTCTTTTGTAAGAGAAGATCTAATGCGAGCTTTGGTGTTTTCCACAAATGTGTTTTTCTATTCATCCATTTGTCTTTTAGCTTTCAGTCAGAGCATGTTTTGGACCAAACCAAATTAACATAATGTTAATTATAATGACTTTTCATTCGCAATTCAAAGCAATCATTATCTTAAAGCCAATCTGTAAATATGCAACACAATAATCAGTTTAATGAGTGCATCATTTATTTAAAGTAGTTGTTTATTAAATGACTTAATTAAATCAATAACCATGGCAACTATAGTTGTGTCAATATAAAATGCAATTATTACTAGCTGCTAATTGTTGCTGTAAAACTATAATAAATCAGATAAATTGTGAATTATGCTTTTATAATCTTTTTTTGTGGCTACGTCTATTGTAGCTACAGTTCCTGTAACTAACTATAGTATTTAGTTTGACATTTATCAGGGAGAACAATGTAAACCGAGCATCTGAGATTTTGGAAGCAGTTATAATAGTGAAAAGTATTGTCCAAACCTCGTTGTCAGCATGATTTGGCATCTGTATAGTGGGCCCTTTAGACGTCAGAATCATTGGCACAGCACACAGCACTTAATATAGTAACCCGAACAGGCAGTCGATATCAATTATTGAGGAGGAGAGTATTTACTGCAGGGAGAAAGTGCACAGCTGTCTGTTGTGCTGAGTCTGAAACGGAGTGCTGTCTGTTGTCTGATGTTGTGTATCTCTGTGTAGTTTGGTCGTGTCTGTTGTCTGATGTTGTGTATCTCTCTGTGGTTTGGTTGTGTCTGTTGTCTGATGTTGTGTATCTCTCTGTGGTTTGGTTGTGTCTGTTGTCTGATGTTGTGTATCTCTGTGGTTTGGTTGTGTCTGTTGTCTGATGTTGTGTATCTCTGTGTAGTTTGGTTGTGTCTGTTGTCTGATGTTGTGTATCTCTCTGTGGTTTGGTTGTGTCTGTTGTGTATCTCTGTGGTTTGGTCGTGTCTGTTGTCTGATGTTGTGTATCTCTCTGTGGTTTGGTTGTGTCTGTTGTCTGATGTTGTGTATCTCTCTGTGGTTTGGTTGTGTCTGTTGTCTGATGTTGTGTTTCTCTCTGTGGTTTGGTTGTGTCTGTTGTCTGATGTTGTGTATCTCTCTGTGGTTTGGTTGTGTCTGTTGTCTGATGTTGTGTATATCTCTGTGGTTTGGTTGTGTCTGTTGTCTGATGTTGTGTTTCTCTCTGTGGTTTGGTTGTGTCTGTTGTCTGATGTTGTGTTTCTCTCTGTGGTTTGGTTGTGTCTGTTGTTGTGTATCTCTCTGTGGTTTGGTTGTGTCTGTTGTCTGATGTTGTTTATCTCTCTGTGATTTGGTTGTGTCTGTTTTCTGATGTTGTGTATCTCTCTGTGGTTTGGTTGTGTCTGTTGTCTGATGTTGTGTATCTCTCTGTGGTTTGGTTGTGTCTGATGTTGTGTATCTCTGTGGTTTGGTTGTGTCTGATGTTGTGTATCTCTCTGTGGTTTGGTTGTGTCTGATGTTGTGTATCTCTCTGTGGTTTGGTTGTGTCTGATGTTGTGTATCTCTCTGTGGTTTGGTTGTGTCTGTTGTCTGATGTTGTGTATCTCTCTGTGGTTTGGTCGTGTCTGTTGTCTGATGTTGTGTATCTCTCTGTGTGGTTTGGTTGTGTCTGTTGTCTGATGTTGTGTATCTCTCTGTGGTTTGGTCGTGTCTGTTGTCTGATGTTGTGTATCTCTCTGTGTGGTTTGGTTGTGTCTGTTGTTGTGTATCTCTCTGTGGTTTGGTTGTGTCTGATGTTGTGTATCTCTCTGTGGTTTGGTTGTGTCTGTTGTCTGATGTTGTGTATCTCTCTGTGGTTTGGTTGTGTCTGTTGTCTGATGTTGTGTATCTCTCTGTGGTTTGGTTGTGTCTGTTGTCTGATGTTGTGTATCTCTCTGTGGTTTGGTTGTGTCTGTTGTCTGATGTTGTGTATCTCTGTGTAGTTTGGTTGTGTCTGTTGTCTGATGTTGTGTATCTCTCTGTGGTTTGGTCGTGTCTGTTGTCTGATGTTGTGTATCTCTCTGTGGTTTGGTTGTGTCTGTTGTCTGGTGTTGTGTATCTCTCCGTGGTTTGGTTGTGTCTGTTGTCTGATGTTGTGTATCTCTCTGTGGTTTGGTCGTGTCTGTTGTCTGATGTTGTGTATCTCTGTTGTTTGGTTGTGTCTGTTGTCTGATGTTGTGTATCTCTGTGTAGTTTGGTTGTGTCTGTTGTCTGATGTTGTGTATCTCTGTGTAGTTTGGTTGTGTCTGATGTTGTGTATCTCTCTGTGTGGTTTGGTTGTGTTTGTTGTCTGATGTTGTGTATCTCTGTGTAGTTTGGTTGTGTCTGTTGTCTGATGTTGTGTATCTCTCTGTGTGGTTTGGTTGTGTTTGTTGTCTGATGTTGTGTATCTCTCTGTGGTTTGGTTGTGTCTGTTGTCTGATGTTGTGTATCTCTCTGTGGTTTGGTTGTGTTTGTTGTCTGATGTTGTGTATCTCTCTGTGGTTTGGTTGTGTCTGTTGTTGTGTATCTCTCTGTGGTTTGGTTGTGTCTGTTGTCTGATGTTGTGTATCTCTCTGTGGTTTGGTTGTGTCTGTTGTCTGATGTTGTGTATCTCTCTGTGGTTTGGTTGTGTCTGTTGTCTGATGTTGTGTATCTCTCTGTGGTTTGGTTGTGTCTGTTGTCTGATGTTGTGTATCTCTCTGTGGTTTGGTTGTGTCTGATGTTGTGTATCTCTCTGTGGTTTGGTTGTGTCTGTTGTCTGATGTTGTGTATCTCTCTGTGGTTTGGTTGTGTCTGTTGTCTGATGTTGTGTATCTCTCTGTGGTTTGGTCGTGTCTGTTGTCTGTTGTTGTGTATCTCTCTGTGGTTTGGTTGTGTCTGTTGTCTGATGTTGTGTATCTCTCTGTGGTTTGGTTGTGTCTGTTGTCTGATGTTGTGTATCTCTCTGTGGTTTGGTTGTGTCTGTTGTCTGATGTTGTGTATCTCTCTGTGGTTTGGTTGTGTCTGTTGTCTGATGTTTGTGTATCTCTCTGTGGTTTGGTTGTGTCTGTTGTTGTGTATCTCTCTGTGGTTTGGTTGTGTCTGTTGTCTGATGTTGTGTATCTCTCTGTGGTTTGGTTGTGTCTGTTGTCTGATGTTGTGTATCTCTCTGTGGTTTGGTTGTGTCTGTTGTCTGATGTTGTGTATCTCTCTGTGGTTTGGTTGTGTCTGTTGTCTGATGTTGTGTATCTCTCTGTGGTTTGGTTGTGTCTGTTGTCTGTTGTTGTGTATCTCTCTGTGGTTTGGTTGTGTCTGTTGTCTGATGTTGTGTATCTCTCTGTGGTTTGGTTGTGTCTGTTGTCTGATGTTGTGTATCTCTCTGTGGTTTGGTTGTGTCTGTTGTCTGATGTTGTGTATCTCTCTGTGGTTTGGTTGTGTCTGTTGTCTGATGTTGTGTATCTCTCTGTGGTTTGGTTGTGTCTGTTGTCTGATGTTGTGTATCTCTCTGTGGTTTGGTTGTGTCTGTTGTCTGATGTTGTGTATCTCTCTGTGGTTTGGTTGTGTCTGTTGTCTGATGTTGTGTATCTCTCTGTGGTTTGGTTGTGTCTGTTGTCTGATGTTGTGTATCTCTCTGTGGTTTGGTTGTGTCTGTTGTCTGTTGTCTGTTGTTGTGTATCTCTCTGTGGTTTGGTTGTGTCTGTTGTCTGATGTTGTGTATCTCTCTGTGGTTTGGTTGTGTCTGTTGTCTGATGTTGTGTATCTCTCTGTGGTTTGGTTGTGTCTGTTGTCTGATGTTGTGTATCTCTCTGTGGTTTGGTTGTGTCTGTTGTCTGATGTTGTGTATCTCTGTGGTTTGGTTGTGTCTGTTGTCTGATGTTGTGTATCTCTCTGTGGTTTGGTTGTGTCTGTTGTCTGATGTTGTGTATCTCTCTGTGGTTTGGTTGTGTCTGTTGTCTGATGTTGTGTATCTCTCTGTGGTTTGGTTGTGTCTGTTGTCTGATGTTGTGTATCTCTCTGTGGTTTGGTTGTGTCTGTTGTCTGATGTTGTGTATCTCTGTTGTTTGCTCTTGAATCTGGTTCGTTAGAAGAAGAGGAGGTTTGAATGCTGGTTTGCTTGCTTTTATATATTTTAATATGTACAAGTCAGAATAAACATGTTATTTGAATTGTTACATAAATATTATGTTACACTGAATTAAAATATAACATTATTTATACCAAATTTGGACATTTTATTCTCCAACAACTTTTTTGAAACCTTAAAAGTAGAGACTTTACTTACATTTAATGTGCTTTCTATGGACATAAAATCACTTTTGTCCATTTCTTTTGATGCAGACATCTTCATGTCTTTGACCCACATACATACTGCACACTACAGTCTTCTCCGGTATAAATATCTATTTTTACATTTATAGAAAAAACATGTGTAGCCTACATTGTTTGTTGTCTCTGGGATATTGTTTGGGTCATGTATGCATATTTAAATTAGACACGACTGTAGTGTGCAGTGTAGTGCACTAGATGGCAGCAAGCTCACACTGTAAACATCACATCATGTGAATGTATCTGTAGACAGGACTGTTTTCAGGGGAACGTTATCCTGCAGCCGGTGATGAAGAGATCCACCCTGAAACATGTTATCCTGGGCTTGTTATATTTACACAACGCTCCTATAACTGCAGGTGCTGCTCATACTCACAAACAGAGGAACAACATCACATGGAACAATAATGCTTGCAGTAGCAGAGTGTTATTCTGTCATTCTGTAAGTAAGCTATACATACAGGAAAAATTGTTAATGAGAAGTATATGCAAATTTGAGTTTGAGTGTGCAGAGAAGTACACTTGTTAGTGAACGGCCGTGCTTTTTTTCTATGATGAGTGCTGTGCATAAAACCCTGATTGCAATCTAACAGTGAGTTTCTTCTTTTCATCGTCGGTCCGACCCCTTTATTTAAATCCAACCTCCGTGTTTGTGTTCCTGCGTTTAGAAAGTGAAATCAGGCTATAGTGTCTCTTACCGTAATAATGCTGCTGTGCTCTGTACAGTATAGCTGCTGATTGCTGGAAAACACTTTGTTTGGCATGAACAGTAAAGTGTCTCGTAGGTTCTTCCCAATGTCATTGAAAATCCTTTAACTATATTCCAGTGAAATACAATAGGGCTGATTTTTATTGTAAGGTTGGTTGGCGTATTTTTTCTTTCAAATGTGTTGTCAGAATGTTTTGTTAATGTTCTCTTAAAGGGGTAGTTCACCCAAAAATGAATATCCGGTCATCATTTACTCGCAAACCTAAGTTTCTTTCTTCTGTTGAGCAAAAAGAAGATGGTAGACTTATAAGTGCACTACTGCCACCTATCTCTCAAATGGAGAACTGACACTCCTAAGTGAGATTGTAGATAGTGTCAGTGGTTAATGTGAGAGATAGGGGGCGGTAATGCACTCATAAGTCTGTGATCCGCCGTAACACATGAAGAAGACGCGTCATGCGCCGGTCGTTTCGTGTGAACGCTCTCAGAACAGTTTGACCGGGCGGTGGATCAGAGGTAAAGAACGATATAAATACTGTTCAGTTTCTTGCACAGACCGGTCGTTTCGTGTCTTTAGAGCTCAATGTATCGTCACGAGCCGCTGGGTTTAATTTGGTTTTGTCTGTGTATGTTTTTTTCTCTCTCAAAGCCGTGAGTCCCATTGACTGCCATTATATGAGTGACAGACTGCAACGGTTTGAGTTAAAAATCCTCGTTTGTGTTCTCACCTACATCTTGGATGCCCTGCAGGGGGTCAGCAGATAAACATCAAAGTTTCATTTTTAGGTGTACTATCTCTTTAAAAATGTGTTTGTCATTGAATCATTCATTCAAGAGATTTGCTCAAACTCTGAATCATCCAGTAATGAAACAAGAAGTGAAGTATTTATGAGTCATTGAATCATTCATTCAAACCACTTTTTCAGAATTTAATATAAACAATTGGTATACTAAATATATTATATTTTAAATACATGTATATTAAAATGTTTAATAATTCATTCAAATTAATGAAACACTTTTAAATAGACTGCAGCAATAATATTTTGTCACGTTATTTAGTTTAGTTCAGAATCATGATCTCTGTTTGAGACAAATAAAAACGTGATTCTGAATTTATCCAGAATTGTCAGTTTTTTTTAATGTTCTAAAAACGTTTTTCTAAGAATGTTAAGTTAACATTCCATTTGATCTTTTGCAAACATTCTGGAAAAGTAATTTTTGAATGTTACCTAAATGTTCTGAAACATGTAACACTTAAACAATGTTACACGAATGTTCCGTGAATGATTTATACATAACAGTTCTATGCTGATGTTTCGAGAACCTTATTAAAGCTCAGATAACTTTGAACAAACATTATATTCACATTACTGGAACAATATTCATAACTCTGAGAGAAAATTAGCCGAAAGTTCTGACGTGTACGAGAAAGACCAAACCTGATATAGACTCACTCTGAATGCAGACTGCTGGATGCTTATATTTGATATTAATATGTGACGTTGTTTATGGGTCTGGAGAGAGATTCATTCCTGTTTATTAAAGTGTGTCATTTCTGTGGCTGAAGCACCATCAAATGTAATGGCAAAAATAACTAGGCTAGATTTGACATTTCCTGAAGAAGTTTGCTTCCATGATTTTAGTTTTAGGTGTTTACCAAGAAGTGGAGTGCTAGAGAGGGTCATATAAAGATGGAAGAGATGTGTTTTTAGCCGATTCTTAGATGTGTTTTTAGCCGATTTTGCATCAGCAGAACAAGTTACATGCCTATATTCATATTCAGGATTGAGAAGTGTGAACAAATTGAATAAAACCAAACATATCTTGTTCACATTTTCTTGAAACTCTTTCTAATTTTGTTTTGAACTTTGCATTTTTAAGTAATGTGCATTATAAACGGCATTTCATATTGACTTGAAGTCAGTATTGTAGCATTTTGTTTGAAAAAACCTCACCTTTTAAGGGCTGGAGTGTATTTTTTCAGCATTTTGATTCTTAATGACAGCCATCGGCGAGAGAGGTTAAATGCCCGGCACCTAAATCAACTCCATATATAAGAGAAACACTGGAGTACAGACACTCCACGTCCAAGGCCACTGAAAGCTTTTCAATCGCTCTTAAAATACTGCAGAACGCCACTCGCTCCTCGTTAATTGCCTGTTGTTTTACATCCGATGCTGTTGTCTTGGCAGCGGCAGGACGGCGAGTAGGACCGAGATAGTCATAGCTCTGGGGAAGATGAATAATACAATAACACTCATTTAGAGACACGGCCAAATGAAAACAAATGCTACAAAACCCTGAAGGACAGAAAGGAGAGTTTTTCTTTTTAAGATTGGGATGTTCACTAAGCCATGCATCACTGTTATATTAAAGTTATTAATATGAACACTGTGCACGGCACAAATGATCTTCTTACTCAGTATTCTTGTCTTGTTTTTCAGTAAAATATCTAAATATTCTTAAATCAAGATACATTTACTTGAGAAGTAAAACTGCATAAGATATGAAATGATGTTTTCAGACAAAATGGTCAAAATGAAGTGACTTCATGCTTTAAACAAGAACAAATATCTGTCAATGGGCTCAGAAAAAATTATCTCATTTCTCAAATTTATTTTTATTATGTCAGCTTTTTCAAATCTTGTTTTAAGTATTGTTTTGAGATTTTAGTTTAACTTAATCATTATTTTTTTGTGTGTGTTATATTTATTATTTATTTTCAAATGTATTTGTTTAGATTTTTTCATTATTTGTTTTTAGAAAACAACTTACTATCTTAAGTAATTTTGCTAAATGTATCTTGATTTATAGATATCTGTATTGGAAATTAACAAGACAAGAATACTTTTACTTTTACTTTTACTTTTTAGTCATTTAGCAGATGCTTTTATCCAAAGCGACTTACAAATAAGAAAAAGTAACTAAAACTATAAGTTAAAACTCTATAAATACTATAAATACACATTTAAGAAAATGGAGAACTTAAATAAAATGACAAATGCATTCAACAATATTTCAAAACTAAAGCTAAAAACAATTCAAAATATTAAATCAACAAAAGGTATGAGTATAATAATTATTCTAACATGACACTAAGCCAAACACCCGTATATATATATATATGTATTTCATTTCCATGTAGTATGTTGAAGTAACGTTACATAAATAAATACAATTTATTAGAACTAAAACTAAAGAAAATACCTATAAAGACATAATAAATTCATACATAATTTATCTAAAATTAAAATAGATAACAAATCAAACTGCAGTAGTTTATCAGTAATCCTGAAAAAAGAACACATGCTAACAAACAACACCTCACACATCGTAAGAATTGGTTATAAACACTAAAACAGAAGTGAAACAAGCCGTAAGAAAGAAGAGAAATAAAAAGCGATACTTATATCTGATATACTGAGTAAGAAATCATTTTTTTGCAGTGTAAATGTTAAATTGGGGATCAAATATCTATTTATAACTGTGCAATGCTTTTAATTTGGTAGTGCTGCGTATAACACAAATGCATATTTCCGTGTGCATGTTCAGGTTCTGATGTTTCTGAATATGAGGAATAAACTGTACAGTGCATGAGGTGCAGCTGACCTTGGATTATACAATGAAAAGCCGTTCTCCTCGAGTACAGAGAGATGTTGAAGTCTGTGCATTATGCATACAATGTGTTTTATCATATCTCTCAATGCCACACCATAAAGCTATATTTAAACTTCCACTTTAAATATTAGCAGAATGACGGGCCCCATGCAAATCTGTTATTACAGTAAATTTAATTCCACCATTAAGCTTTTGGAAAGCCTTTTTAATCATCCATTATTCATCAGTATTGTCACTTTGGCTCTTTTTTGCTCCACTTAGGTCATCATGTGGAATGAGTTAAGAATCGACTGCGTGTCAACCATTAGCTCGCTAAACATTTGCATATTCTGTTCCGTCACTATTCCATATCAAAACTACAATGAGGAAGGCAACGCGATTAAACATAATTAAGACTTCATTAGGGGTTCTTTCTTGTAAACACTTTCCTCCATAAGTCACTAACTTGCTGGTTGCTAATGTGCTTCTGAATAAGTCATACAGGCCCTGACTGCTTTTACCAACCAACTTTATTATTCAAAGAGTGCTTTTTAACGTCACAATGAACACAAAGTATTAGACGGCATGCTGCAAATAAATACCGGAAGCATAAGATACTATTATTTCCAAACACCAGAGACATTTGGTATTTAACTATATCTGATGCATGTTCCACACTAAACATGTCTCTGATGTTGAATATACAAAATTTGTTAAAGTCTACATTTCATAAAATATAACAAATTGTTCTAAAATAGTTTTGACAGTTACCAATAATATTGTCTGATAAGTGCAACAAAAGTATTGAATACTGAACCGCTATTTAGGATGTCCATAGTAGAAGATCAACACTGAAAAGTTCATTTACATTTGATTTGTAAAAAAGTGCATTAAACTTATTACATTTTAATGGAGTAAATGACAGTGGCTCAAGTTTGGTTTGCAATTTGAACAGCAATATGTTTGTTTTCGGCAAGAAACATTAAAAAAATGTCTTCTCTACTTAAAAAAGAAATCGTTTTTCAATATAGAAGACATGCACAATATTATACAAGTTTTACAGTATAAAAGAAATCTTGCGATGCAGATTTTGCTCGTCCCCGAGCATCACTCGACACATGTCCTGATCGCGTGAGGCTTTTTACATTTGGCTATTCGCAGGGCTGCAAGATACGATGCTTGCTGTGCTTTCTCCTGTATTGTCGTGATGTGTTAGTCAGTCCTACATTTTTCTTGACGTATTCTTCTTTCTTTCTCTTAAAAAAAATCCTTACTTTTATTTGCATGCTCCGGTTGAATTGTTGTGAGATGTCGGTTGAGTTTCAGCGCTTCAACGGATAAAATCTTCAAGCACAGTGTGTACTGTGTTCTGCCATCACTATATTCCATAACGTCATATTTTATGTACGAGTCGTCAAATTTACGCAGTTTAGTTTTTTTCATGCTGGGCTCTTCTGTATTTACCTTCTCAGCTGAGACAAGCATCCTCGATCTAAAAACTTGTACATTTTTAAATAGTCTTAGCATTTATCAGCGTGTTCACTGGTACGTCAACGGTTTGGTGATGTTTCAGTGTAGTGTGCTGCGCATAATTGATATTATGTTTTAAATATGTCTATTTTTTTAAATACATCATAGTTCAGATAGGACAATCCTGACTTGCATACGGGTAAAATTATTTAAAAAAATTAATGTTCTAGAATTTCTTTGCGGCCACCTAGTGGCCTCCAGTTTGAGAACCACTACCTTAGAAAACCAGATATCCAGAAGAAGAACAGCATCCACCTTATTTTTCAATAAAGAAAGTAAAGTATTTCAAGACTTCGGATTCATTAGCAATCATAGGTTAAAAACCCTGCTGTAATTATTAAATGATTTGCACTACAAGCCAGTGTGTTTATGATTACGCTAAAACAATATGATAACAAAAACTAGTTTGCAACATCAAGCAGAAAGACTGTTTTTTTTGTTAAAAATAAGGTGGTTGTTATTGTTATTGATCACAAACTATACACACAGCGTCTCAAATTTTGCATTTATTATTTCTGTATTCATAGATATATTTTTTATATTGCGAGAATGATCTACGTTGTGTATTCACAAAGTCATTTTTGGACCAGAATGCAATACAACGTGAACAATTTAAGCTGCACATTGAATGTAGATTGCTTTGATGCTTTACACGGAGGCTGTTATTGAAGGTTCGAAACCGCAGTGTATTGAACCGACAGCAAACCTGCGAAAAAAACAGGGCGTTTACGTAGAAGTCTGAAGGGTGTTAGGAAACAAAATATTAGAAAAGTGACTAAATTATGACTGTTTTGGGTGCAGGAAACTTTAAATGATTTGATACAAATGTATGATGTAAGTCCCCTTTTACATAGTCATGCACGACCTGCAGATCGCCCTCATTATGAAACCACAACTTCTCTCTCACACCATTATATTCTCTATCTCGCTCGCTCTTACTCACTCACTCTCACCTGGGTATCCCCCCCACTCTCATTTCTCACCAAACACCAACTTTCTGAATGCCTCTGACACGTTTTCTCTTTAAAATAGACCATCTCTCTCTCGAGTCTCTTGTAAATGTCATTGTGGTTGTGGAAAAACGTATTCTTCCTTCACACATACAGCGCTGATGGACGGTCCGAGAGCTCGTATATCTCTCTGTTCTCTGTAAATGAAACTAACCTTTACATAAGGCATTGTAGTTGATGGCTCAGCGACAACATGAAGGTTTTTCATGAGCTATGCAGATTTACAGACTCTTAACAGGAAGCATATTTTTACATTTGTGAAAAATAAATGTGATGCTTGACCACTTTGATGCTGTGGGCGGTTGCTAGGGCCTTTCTACAAAGTTTCTAACGTGTTCTAGTTGCTAGGAGGTTGCTAGGGTGCTGTGTGTGTTTGCTACAAAGTTTCTAAGGTGTTCTAGTTGCTAGGAGGTTGCTAGGGTGCTGTGTGTGTTTGCTACAAAGTTTCTAAGGTGTTCTAGTTGCTAGGAGGTTGCTAGGGTGCTGTGGGCAGTTACTAGGGTCTTTCTACAAAGTTTCTAAGGTGTTCTAGTTGCTAGGAGGTTGCTAGGGTGCTGTGTGTGTTTGCTACAAAGTTTCTAAGGTGTTCTAGTTGCTAGGAGGTTGCTAGGGTGCTGTGGGCAGTTACTAGGGTCTTTCTACAAAGTTTCTAAGGTGTTCTAGTTGCTAGGGTGCTGTGGGTTGTTGCTAGAACATTTCAACAACGTTTCTAAGGTGTTCTTGTTGTTAGGAGGTTGCTAGGACGCTGTTGGTGACTGCTAGGGCATTTTAACAATTTCTATGGCGTTCTAGTTGCTAGGGTGCTGTGGGTGGTTGCTAGGGCATTTCAACAAAGTTTCTACGTTTTTCTAGTTGCTAGGGTGCTGTGGGTGGTTGCTTGGGCATTTCAACAGAGTTTATAACAAGTTATTGTTGTTAGGCGGTTGCTAAGGTGCTGTGGGCAGTTGCTAGGGCCTTTCTACAAAGTTTCTAAGGTGTTCTAGTTGCTAGGGTGGTGTGGGGAGTTTTTAAGGTGTTCTAGTTGCTAGGGTGGTGTGGGGAGTTTCTAAGGTGTTCTAGTTGCTAGGGTGGTGTGGGGAGTTTCTAAGGGGTTCTAGTTGCTAGGGTGGTGTGGGGGGTTGCTAGAACATTTCAACAGAGTTTATAACAAGTTATTGTTGTTAGGCGGTTGCTAAGGTGCTGTGGGCAGTTGCTAGGGCCTTTCT
This sequence comes from Schizopygopsis malacanthus, assembly GCA_027474115.1. Lineage (NCBI taxonomy): Eukaryota > Metazoa > Chordata > Actinopteri > Cypriniformes > Cyprinidae > Schizopygopsis > Schizopygopsis malacanthus. The sequence continues at coordinate 1,408,570 of CM049877.1, forward strand.
ACAAAGTTTCTAAGGTGTTCTAGTTGCTAGGGTGGTGTGGGGAGTTTCTAAGGGGTTCTAGTTGCTAGGGTGGTGTGGGGAGTTTCTAAGGGGTTCTAGTTGCTAGGGTGCTGTGGGTGGTTGCTTGGGCATTTCAACAGAGTTTATAACAAGTTATTGTTGTTAGGCGGTTGCTAAGGTGCTGTGGGCAGTTGCTAGGGCCTTTCTACAAAGTTTCTAAGGTGTTCTAGTTGCTAGGGTGGTGTGGGGAGGTTTTAAGGTGTTCTAGTTGCTAGGGTGGTGTGGGGAGGTTTTAAGGTGTTCTAGTTGCTAGGGTGGTGTGGGGAGTTTCTAAGGTGTTCTAGTTGCTAGGGTGGTGTGGGGAGTTTTAAGGTGTTCTAGTTGCTAGGGTGGTGTGGGGAGTTTCTAAGGGGTTCTAGTTGCTAGGGTGGTGTGGGGGGTTGCTAGAACATTTCAACAGAGTTTCTAAGGTGTTCTAGTTGCTAGGGTGCTGTGGGTGGTTGCTTGGGCATTTCAACAAAGTTTCTAAGACGTTCTTGTTGTTAGGTGGTTGCTAGGGCGTTGCTATGCTATATGAAATTGTAAATATCCAGCTGTCCCTCAGGTTCCTGTACTGCTCCAGCAGGTGAGCATGCTGCGTCTGATCGTTTAGTGCAGTAGAGCGCTAGTCACACTGACGCCGTGTTAGCTTTGCTAAGCTAAACTGAGTTGTTGTTAAGTGCGCAGCTCTCACACAAACAAACAGCAGATCTGTGATGTGTGTAGCAGGAGTGAGCGATATAATCATCAGCACGTATAAACACGTGCGGCTTTTGCATTATGCATCGCCGTATCCCCCCCCCCCCCCAGCGCCGCAGCGAGCGTCTCATTTTCTCTGTGACAATGAAAGCGAGCGCGGGCTGAGACTGATGAAAAACACGATTGCTCCTGATATCTCCTGCGCCTCTGATAAGGAGCGGTGCTGCTGTTTTAGGGAATGGGATCTGCGCATCATAAAATCATAGTTTGATATGATGGAACTGGCTTTTTGGAGATATTCTTCCAAATACAAATGCTGACTTTTGACTTGTGTGTTGTTTTCCACAAAACACATCTTGAACTGCAGCCTGTTGTTTTTCTTATTTAGCCTATTTGCTGGGATTGCAACAAATATGATCATTTTGAGTTTTGCAATCTTTCCTATCCGACATTCGGACATTACGTTTACAGCATTTATTAATCCAGGTTCATTTATAGATTTACTAATGCACTTTATTGTATAGTTAAGTTAAAGTTGTATAACATAACTTTAGGTAGGCTAATGCATTATGAACCACATCAATTAATAACGAGAATAGAATAGAATAGAGTAGAATGGAATGGAATAGAGTAGAGTAGAGTAGAATGGAATGGAATAGAGTAGAATGGAATGGAATGGAGTAGAGTAGAGTAGAGTAGAGTAGAATGGAATGGAATGGAATAGAGTAGAATGGAATGGAATGGAATAGAGTAGAATGGAATGGAATGGAATAGAGTAGAATGGAATGGAATGGAATAGAGTAGAATATAATGGAATGGAGTAGAATGGAATAGAATGGAGTGGAATGGAATGGAATAGAGTAGAATATAATGGAATGGAGTGGAATGGAGTGGAATGGAATGGAATGGAGTAGAATGGAGTGGAATGGAATGGAATGGAATAGAGTAGAATGGAATGGAATGGAATAGAGTAGAATATAATGGAATGGAGTAGAATGGAATAGAATGGAGTGGAATGGAATGGAATAGAGTAGAATATAATGGAATGGAGTAGAATGGAATAGAATGGAGTGGAATGGAATGGAATGGAGTAGAATGGAGTGGAATGGAATGGAATGGAATGGAGTAGAATGGAGTAGAATGGAATAGAATGGAGTGGAATGGAATAGAATAGAATGGAGTAGAATGGAATAGAAAAGAATAGAATAGAATAGAATGGAATGGAATAAACTTTCTTTGTCACCGAAAGAAGATTTGTCTTGGGCAAAGTGCTACGATGTTGTTCTGACCAAACAATAAATTAAATAAAACAATTAAAAACATGTACAATAAAATACAACAGTGTATAAGTATGACATATAAAATATGTACTATGCAAAACAAAATAAAGTGCTAATATACTATAGGTGCATTGCTCATTTATAAACATATTGTTTTTATAAATAAATGTTAACCTAGATTAAGAAATGCTTAGATGAACAGATTAAGTTTAACTGACTCCATGATAAATATCTCTTCTCTTACTTTAAGTCTAACTAACTGTTCATTTATGCCGGACCTCATAACTTTCTCAGTGGTCAGGCTAAAGCGTGTGAAGTCTGCTCGTGTCACTGCTGTGTATTGTGCTTGAGTATAACACAGAATGTCCTTTTTCTGAGCAGCTAATAGGTTTCCAGAGTAATTACAGCTCTTTAGAATCAGGTAACCTTTAGCTGATTTCAGATGTGAGTCATCCTCGTCTAAATTTAGCTGCTGTTCTCCGAACTTGATTGGCCTTGAAGCAGACAATTAGATAAATATGGCATGAAATGACGGGAGCTGGATTATGAAGGTATGGGCTTTGACTTCACAGCATCTTTGCAACATGCATTCAATCTGGATTTAACGTAAGATCGGTCACTGGTACGCTTACAGTAAGGTATAGTGATCAAATCATAAACAATAAGTATTTAACGCTTGTGCACAACACATTGTGTTATTACAACGGCACAGTTTTGCTTTCAATATGCAGAAATTTGCAAAAAAATACATATATTTATGGAGAAACTCAAGCCATGTGCATGCAATCCATATTGAAATGTAATATATGACATAATTGCCCAATAACAAGAGTGATATTACCATATCTTACCAATGAGGCAATATATTAAATACGTACATACTAAAATCTGTATTATGATTTTTAATATGATAAATGTAGAAACCATGCATGTTCAACAATATATTTTATTTATATATGAAACTTTATTAAAACAACATATATGTATGTATTTTTTTAATGCATGTCCAATGTCCATCTTTTATATTTAAATATATAATATTAACACGTATTGTCAGGTTTTAGGATGTTTATACATTTATGCAACATGTCCAAAAATATATACACTTATGTAAACACCTACATACTTGCATAAGCTAGATATATATGTTAATATGTGAATTTGTTATAGGTTTCATATATGTTTTTACTTCAGATGACAATATATGTCATATATGGAACATTTATTATTTGTGCATATGGGAAACACCATGGACTTTTTTTGTTCAGGTTTCATTTGTTTTTACTTCAGATGACAGCAGCCTATATTTTCATGTATATGGAAATTTATGAAATGCACAAATATTACATTTTCTTACATTTGCACACTTTTTGTTCAGGTTTTGTGTGTTTTACTTCATTTAACAATATATTTCATACATGCAAATATATAATATGTACATATATGACGTGTCCGTGTGGAAAACACCATGCACTTTTTGTTCAGAGAATGCAAAATCTATTTTTAGCATCTTAGCTGTGTCCAAAAAAATGCGTAAAATTTGAGCAGGTACTGTATTTGATACTTAAACTTACTTCACGACCATTTATGTTTCTCATAGTATGCATGCATGTCAATGCCACTTTGAAAGGCAGTCGAGCAGCTCTAGACTTTATTATTTTCATTTCTTCTTTCATGAAAAGGTACGAGCGAGGACAAATAGAGCCTTAATAAAGAGGCGAATTACGATGCTAATGCATGCATTGTTTTTGTCCTCTGGAACAATGCGGCATAATGGAGCAAATGTCTGAATTTTATGCTGAAAATGAAGCCACATGTTTGGATGATTACTGTGGGAAAAACTTGAAAGAGGCTTAATTGTACTGTATACACATGGTAATTATGATGATAGAGAGCAGCGATAACTGTGCAATGCATCAGAAAACAGCTTCCTCTATTTTTAGTTTTCAGCCGAAGCCGCTCGGCCTCAAAGAAAGATACCACAATATGATATGAGACCAGCTATAAGTATTACTAATGCAATGATTAAACCACAGGGGATCTTATGAAACACAAAAAATAACAAGCAATCAAACTTGTGTCTAAACTCTGAAAAGGGAACGTGACTAGCTAAAGGTGGTCTTGGTTTTTCAACGACATATTTAGCATTTATGTGTCAGATTCAAACTCAACTGGTGGTTGTTCAAAAGCCATAATGACCTTTAAGAAAAGCCTGAGTTGTGTTGAAATCTGTCAAGCTTAACTTCTGTGCTTCACAGTCAATCAGCTCTAGCATCATGCTAATAACCCGCCGCGGTGGAAAAACCCCAGCTTCACGTGCTCTCGGACATGTCGAAGGTATGGCGACGCTGGATAAAGGTTAAAACAACTGTCGACTTTAATTAGCATGTTTCACTTCACAAATGAGCTAACAAAGCAGTTTTTCGACCTCATTTTGATACTTTCTGTGTGCTAAGCTCTCGTTTGTGCTGTGAAAGTTTTGTGTATTTGTGGCGCGTGGGATCGGTGACCTTTTAACATCTAGTTTTATTAATAAAAATATGATAAATGCTGGTGGAACGATTGGTATATCAGTGCCGTGCTGTTATTTTACAGATCAGCAAATGAACCGCTTTGGCCCAGATATTAAAACTAGTTTTATTTGCTTATTTATTTACTTTTGCATTTTAATTAAACATTTGTATTTAATTTAGCTTATTGTATTGTGAACTTGTGCGTTATTTACAGCTACTTTTGCATTTGTTTATATTATTTAATAGATAATTTTCATATTGTACATTGTCGAAAACTTTTTGATTAATATCTAATCGATCAATAGATTGTTTTGTTTAAACTGTGTAAAGTAAAATATATGAATATACGTTCTATGGAGCTAAAAGTACATTTCTGACCTGTAAAGCATGACTCTATTTGATTTATACACAAAGTTGTAACAAATTAAAATGTCAGCATCTTGTTTTTGTCCTTTTTCATATGAATTAATTGACGTTTTTGATATTTTAAAACTTGATGTATGTAGTTCTAAGGGACTAAAGTAGATTTCTGATGCAGCACGGCTCTATTTTAATGTTTAATATGCAACAAACAAATGTTAAGCTTTATCAAATCAAAACATGTCAGCATCTTGTTTTTGTCATGCAACAGTTCTGACACCTGAAACTGAAATTAGCAGATGAAGAGCATGTCAACATATGTCAGGTGTGAAAACCAAACGGGCATGTGATTTCTTTTTTAGGCCCGAACTGCACTGAGGTGTGAACTACATGATGCAAGAAATATCACCGCTGCTTTTAATGTTTGTAAGACCTGCACAAGGTGCGGTTCAACTTTCATTATGAACTCACCACAGCATCAAACAAACAACCTTAGCCTTGCTAAACTCCATCGGAAACAGCGCTTTAGGCCATTCTTCACATTCATGTGAAAATGTTTTAATTGTTAAATTACGTGAATATTTATACATTTTTGAATGTTTCGGTGGGTCTTAAAACGTCTCAATATGCCCGAAGGCCTTAAACCAGAGCTGAAAGTCATGGCATTAAATGAAACATGCACTGCAGAAATAAATATCTTCCTCGTTATTTTTCGTCTTATTTTCCAGTAAAAATATCTAAACATGCTTACATCAAGATACAGTTACTTGAGATGCAAAATGAAGGTATAACTTCTTGTTTTTTGAGAAACTGAACAAAATTATAGCTATATGAAAACTCAATGACTCCATTGGTGATTATTATTTTTTTTATATATAAATATAAACTCTATTTTTTCTCTTTTTGTAGGAAAACAAGACTTCCTACCCAAGTTTTTTTTGAAGCCTACACTGTAAAAAAAGACAAAAAGTTGAGCAAACTTAAAAGTTTAAGGCAGTAGATGTTTGAGTTTTCTCAACTTTTTGTTGTATAAACTTAAAACAATAAATTGAGAAAACTCAGAAATCTGCTGAAGATGGTTGCCTTAAACTTTTAAGTTTGCTCAACGTTTGATTTTCCACAGCACTGTAAATAAAATACAAAAATAAGTTGAGCAAGCTTAAAGGTTAAAGTGAACCATCTTCAGCAGATGTGAGAGTTTTTAGACTTTGAGACATTGACATTTAGAAACTATATTGATGTATTATTTCCCCTTAGATTCATTCCTTACATTTTCTTTACTTGGTCTTAACAAAGTCTTAAATGAACCTTGCAGAAACCCTGTAAAATATAAACATTTCCTTATACATTCATAAGATAAAATTCCTCTCTCTATATTTATACCATCAGACTTTTGACAGCATATCCGTCTAAATAAGCCTTTCCTTAAACGTCTCGGGCAGAACTAACGTAGCGAGTCTACTTTAAGAAGCTGTGCTTTAAGTACAACTCTTGAATTCAAAAGAAAATCCGGTAGATTGTGCCCTGAAAATGAAATTAAAAATGCAGTCTTTGATGTTCTCCTTCCTCTTTTTTTAAAGCGTGCACATGCTCTCCCTCTCTTTTCCATGCTTTCTCTTTGGTTTGTTCCAAATTGCGAACCGTCTGTGGGTATGTGATACTTCTCTTCAGTACAATGAGCCTGGGCAGGGAGGCAGTGTTTCCCATAATCCTCCAATTCATTCAACTCTCACATCATATCATGCAAATGTGGCTTGCTGTCTCAGGACCCGCAATCCTGTTCCAAGCGTATGCCTGAGCCTTGTGCGATACAACACATTTATTATGCATGCATCGCACTAGGCTTATGGTAATAAGGTATTAAATTAGTGCTGGACATTATTGCTCCCCCAGATCATTTCTGTTTCAGAGATTTCTCATAAAAGACATTGGATGTGAAGGGAAACTGATTGGAAGCCAGATGAGGTGACGCTCGTGTTTCCGGGCCTGTGGTTGACGTTTCACGGCGCTTCTCTTTTAGCTTTTTAAGCATTGCTTTGGACAAACAGTGGCATTGGAATTTTCTTCTGCTAAATCGATGTGAAAATGAAAGTTGTCAGCTGAGAAACGACCAAATTTGACCTCCGATGTGGTGCGTGTAAATGCACTTGACTTGATGAATTAGGCCTGTCGGATCGTTTGCATGAATCGTGAGTTTCGCCGTAATTTGGCCGTATAATTCCCAACAGTCTTGTCTTAATGGAACGGAGCGAAACATGACAGCAATCAGCTCTGCTCGACACGTGTACACAAACTCAAGTAAACGCTTACGTGTGAAAGTCGTCAAGATCATGTGGCATTTATCAAACGAGTCTCTCAAATACAAGATTCAAACCATCTGTGTTAACAGCAGCGTCGAGCTCCTTTCACAACCGAATGTTCATTTCCAGTTCAATTCCTGAATATGAGTTATATTTGCATTGAAGTCAAGTCAAGTCAAGTCAAAGTTTATTTCTATAGCACGTTTAAAAACAACAGAGTTGCACCAAAGTGCTGTACAACAAATATAATACAACAAAAACAGTTTATAAAAAAAATAAATAAAAAAAAATAAATAAAAAATCTAAGCCAAGTTGGCAACAGAGCCTTAAGAGGGCATTATTCAAAAGCCAGGGAGAACAAGTAAGATTTAAGAGCAGACTTAAAACTAGCTAGTGAAGGAGCGAGTCTCACATTTACAGGCAGACTATTCCAAAGTTTCGGGGCTGCAGCTGAAAAAGCCCGGCCACCCTTGGTTTTGCAGCGACAACGTGGGACCGTTAAAAGAAACTGATTACTGGACCTAAGAGCTCTTTGAGGAGAGTAAGCAATCAGAAGGTCACTGATATATTTTGGTGCAAGGCCGGCTAACGCCTTGTACACATAAACAGCTATTTTAAAATCGATTCTAAACTTTACAGGAAGCCAATGTAAAGATGCTAGGATAGGAGAAATGTGATCCTTCTTTCTTGTTCCAGTGAGAAGCCTCGCTGCAGCATTCTGGACAATTTGTAGGCGAGAAATCGCCGATTGAGGCAGTCCCCAATAAAGGGAATTACAGTAGTCCAAGCGAGATGTTATGAAAGCATGTATTACAGTCTCCAAGTCTTTATGAGGCAACAACTGTTTCAACTTAGCAATGGATCTAAGATGGAAAAAGCTGCCCTTTACCACTGTACTAATTTGTTTATCGAATTTGAGAGACGAATCAAATGTAACCCCAAGATTTCTTACATAGGGTTGAACACTAGCGGAAAGGGACCCTAAATTAAAATCGGATGAATTTCTAGAGTGACCTAAAATCAAAATTTCACTTTTGCTTTTGTTTAATTGTAGAAAATTATCAGCCATCCAACCTTTTATCTCCTCAAAACAGTCGTCAAGCACATCCAAAGAGCCACTGCCGTCAGTTTTTGCTGGAAGATAAAACTGTGTATCATCAGCATAGCAGTGGTAGGAGATCTTATATTTCTTAAAAATAGCTCCCAAAGGAAGCATGTATAGTGAAAAGAGAAGAGGGCCTAAGATGGAGCCTTGGGCACAAAGGATGCAGGATCAGAAAGAGCTTAGTTGTCACGTATGTTTTGACTAATAATACATTGTATGTACAGGTGGAAATAAATAAATGGAATAGAATTAACGAGAACAGCAGCATTGTCAACTCAGATATATAGATTGTTTGCTTTTAAAATTATATTTAGCTTATATATTTTATTCTTTTTTAATATATTTAATACATTCACTTTTGAAAAATTGTGTTTCCTATAACAAATTAAAACTAAAAAATATTTATTTGTTTGTTTATTTATTTATTATCTTTTGCAAAATGCATTATTGTGTTGAACTGATTTAAAATGTAATGGATATACTATAACACATTTGAACTAAAGTCAAATTGTTGTTTTTATTTATTATTATTTATAAAACGTTAGACGTAGAGACATCTAGATAGTATAGATGAATGGATATCATATTTCATAAATCAACTTTTGTGGATCAGAGGAAGTGTGCTTAATTTCCCAGAATGCATTACTTGTGTTGAATTTCTTTGAAATACAGTTCAGTGAATTCTTTGAAATACAGTTCAGTTCCTCTTCCTGTCATGCTTTCAACTTCCTGTGAATTGAAAGGAAAAATGCACTCATGAATTGAATTTTGAAGCCAGCTCTATTGATAGCCCCACATCTCTATTAATAGCCCCTAGGTAGGCGGCTCACTAAGTTTTAGAACAGAGTCAGTATTTAAATAATGAATATGGATGAAGTTGTAACAGGTTTGAAGTGTTTCTGTTGTGTTGTAGCTCATCACATGTAGCTCGTTTCATTTCGGTCGCTAATTGCATCACACAAAAGCCTCATAAATCATCACAGATTATGAATATGCAGCGTTTATCAATCACTGTCTGTCACGACGGCCTGACACTGATTTATAAAGCTCACATACGATTACACATTTACTTACGTGTTACATTACTGCGGCTCTCAAAAAGACTTTATAATCCATCGCTTCATAATGTGCCTCTGTGATAAAGCACTCGACGTGGTTTTGAATGGAAAGAGCGGTCGAGTTTTAGCTTCAAACACTAAAGAAATTAGATTTTGGGGTCAGTAGGAGGTTGTTTTTAGGGTCACAGATGCAAAGATGAAACTATTAAGAGACTGGCGCGTGGCGTCGGACATGAAGAGAAAAAACACACCTACAAGACATCTCAAAATGTCAGATCGCAGCGTTTAGACCAGATTAAAACCAAACCGGATCCAGATCCTCACCAAGCAGAAATGTCCAGAAGCGCCGAGCTGCATTAACTGTTTAATTGTGTTAAGTTTCTCTCTGTGGGAGTGGATTTAACGGCATTGAGAATCACTACAGGAGAGAAACCGCCGCTTCTTTTCTCAAAGCCTTTCTCTCGGTTTTCAAACACTGACTCAATGATGTTTTTTGTCTCTATAGTGATTTACGTTAGACTGAAACTGTTTCACAGTCGAGAACCAACCGTCAGAAGCTCTTCAAAAGTCTGATGAACTGTTGAGATAGTGTGTCTGTGAGCAGCTGGGTTGTTCTGCTTTAATCACAGCAGCACTGAGAAACATGAACTCAACCAGCAGCTGACTGTCTGTAGAACGTCACATGATCAGTTATCACTTCTACTTCAATTTGATTAGTCACAGAAATAATGCAGATTTGTTTAAATTTTTACATTTAGTCATTTAGCAGACACTTTTATCCAAAGCGACTTACACATGAGGACAATAGAAGCAATCAAAACCAACAAAAGAGCAATGATACGCATTGCGTTAGCCTAACGCAGTACACATAGCAAGTAATTTTTTATTTTATTTTAAGTAGATAGAATAGAAAAAAAGAAAGCTAGTGTTAGTTTTTCAAGAAAGCTATCAGTTAGAGAATAAATATGCAATTGATAGAGGGTCAAGTTTTGAAGACAGATATATACAAAACATTTACATTTATTCATTTAGCAGACGCTTTTATCCAAAGCAACTTACAGTTGAGGAATACAATAAGTGATACATTATAACGAGGCAAACAGATGCTGGAAGTGCTTGTTATACAACGTCTCAGGCATTGTTCAGAGCCAATTCTAGCCAGACAGTGAGAGGTTACGGGAAAGAGAGCAAAGGTTTATTTTTTATGAAGAAGGAGCATAAGTCAAGTGATGACGGAAGAGATGAGTTTTCAGGTGTCGCTTGAAAATGGTCAGGGACTCAGCGGTCCGGATGGGGGGGGGGGGAGTTCATTCCCAGCCAGGAACGGTGAACGAGAATGTTCTGGAGAGTGATTTTGAGCCTCTTTGTGATGGTACCACGAGGCGTGACGCTCACTAGCAGATCTCAGACTTCTGGAGGGGATGGAATGTAAATTCGTAGGGGATGTATAGTGAGTGGAAGTAGGCGGGGCTTCTGGAGGGGATGTAAATTCGTAATAGTGAGTGGAAGTAGGCGGGGCTTCTGGAGGGGATGTAAATTCGTAATAGTGAGTGGAAGTAGGAGGGGCTTCTGGAGGGGATGTAGATTCGTAATAGTGAGTGGAAGTAGGCGGGGCTTCTGGAGGGGATGTAGATTCGTAATAGTGAGTGGAAGTAGGCGGGGCTTCTGGAGGGGATGTAGATTCGTAATAGTGAGTGGAAGTAGGAGGGGCTTCTGGAGGGGATGTAGATTCGTAATAGTGAGTGGAAGTAGGCGGGGCTTCTGGAGGGGATGTAGATTCGTAATAGTGAGTGGAAGTAGGCGAGGCTTCTGGAGGGGATGTAGATTCGTAATAGTGAGTGGAAGTAGGCGGGGCTTCTGGAGGGGATGTAGATTCGTAATAGTGAGTGGAAGTAGGCGGGGCTTCTGGAGGGGATGTAGATTCGTAATAGTGAGTGGAAGTAGGCGGGGCTTCTGGAGGGGATGTAGATTCGTAATCAGTGAGTGGAAGTAGGCGGAGGCTTCTGGAGGGGAATGTAGATTCGTAATAGGTGAGTGGAGAGTAGGCGGGGCTTCTGGAGGGGATGTAGATTCGTAATAGTGAGTGGAAGTAGGCGGGGCTTCTGGAGGGGATGTAGATTCGTAATAGTGAGTGGAAGTAGGCGGGGCTTCTGGAGGGGATGTAGATTCGTAATAGTGAGTGGAAGTAGGCGGGGCTTCTGGAGGGGATGTAGATTCGTAATAGTGAGTAGGAAAGTAGGCGGGGCTTCTGGAGGGGATGTAGATTCGTAATAGTGAGTGGAAGTAGGCGGGGCTTCTGGAGGGGATGTAGATTCGTAATAGTGAGTGGAAGTAGGCGGGGCTTCTGGAGGGGATGTAGATTCGTGAATAGTGAGTGGAAGTAGGCGGGGCTTCTGGAGGGGATGTAGATTCGTAATAGTGAGTGGAAGTAGGCGGGGCTTTTTCTGGAGGGGATGTAGATTCGTAATAGTGAGTGGAAGTAGGCGGGGCTTCTGGAGGGGATGTAGATTCGTAATAGTGAGTGTGAAATGTAGGCGGGGCTTCTTGAGGGGATGTAGATTCGTAATTAGTGAGAGGAAGTGTAGATGTAGATTCGTATAGGAGTGGAGTAGGCGGGGCTTCTAGTAGGGGATGTAGATTCGTGATAGTGAGTGGAAGTAGGCGGGGCTTCTGGAGGGGATGTAGATTCGTAATAGTGAGTGGATAGTAGGCGGGGCATTTTTCTGGAGGGGATGTAGATTCGTAATAGTGAGTGGAAGTAGGCGGGGCATTCTGGAGGGGATGTAGATTCGTGATAGTTGAGTGGAAGTCATCATAGGCGGGGCTTCTAAGGGGATAGATTCGTGATAGTGACAGTGGAAGTAGGCGGATGGCTTCTGGAGATGTAGATTCGTTTAATAGTGAGTGTGAAGTAGGCGGGGCTTCTGGAGGAGATGTAGATTCGTAATAGTGAGTGGAAGTAGGAGGGGCTTCTGGAGGGGATGTAGATTTTAATAGTGAGTGGAAGTAGGCGGGGCTTCTGGAGGGGATGTAGATTCGTAATAGTGAGTGGAAGTAGGCGGGGCTTCTGGAGGGGATGTAGATTCGTAATAGTAGTGGAAGTAGGCGGGGCTTCTGGAGGGGATGTAGATTCGTAATAGTGAGTGGAAGTAGGCGGGGCTTCTGGAGGGGATGTAGATTCGTAATAGTGAGTGGAAGTAGGCGGGGCTTCTGGAGGGGATGTAGATTCGTAATAGTGAGTTTCACAATGTCCGGAAGTAGGTGGTCTCAACTCAACTCAAAATAAAAGGCTTCTGAAATGATAAAAATTCCAACACTCTGGGTTCTTATGATGTAGTGGTCGTAATAGTGAGGACGACCTGGAACAGGAGTAGTAAAAGCTCTGATAAATAGGTTTAAAATCTGGTCAATCCTGGGGACAGGAAGCCAGTGTAGAAGCTAGACTCGTAAAGAGCCGAGCTAGTGGGTGAGAAGTAGTTACGGGGCTTATCTGTGATTATTTCATTTACAATAACTGCTTTCGAGGTGAGGGCTGATCGGATATTTAGAAGTTTTAAAAATTGTTTTTGTTCATTTATTTTGCATTTTTCTGGTCACGATCAGTAGATTGCATTAAATTTATATTTTGAACTCAATATTCGGGGAACAGACACAGTCTGTATAGATTGGACACTACAAGTACCTTTATCTTTTAAGAAAAGTCATCATAGCTGTTATTGGAGAATTGGCTTACTAGTCAGATGGTGAATAAGGCCATCAGCACGAAATAGCCTAGGACGCTCCCAGAAAAGATTCCAATTATTGAAAAGAGAATTTTCTGCTCTGTACACCATGAAAACAACCATTCATTTAAAGCAAACAGTCTACTGAACCGTTCGTGTCCTCGTCGATACGAAGAGGTCCTGACACGATGATGTGCTGCGTAGCAATAGTGAGTGGAAGTAGGAGGGGCTTCTGGAGTAGATTCGTAGGTAGGCGGGGCTTCTGGAGGGGATGTAGATTCGTAATAGTGATTCTGGAGGGGATGTAGATTCGTAATAGTGAGTGGAAGTAGGAGGGGCTTCTGGAGGGGATGTAGATTCGTAATAGTGAGTGGAAGTAGGAGGGGCTTCTGGATGAGAGGGGATGTAGATTCGTAATAGTGAGTGGAAGTAGGCGGGTGCTGAGCCTTGGTTGTTCTATATTCAAGCATGGTCTTGAACTATGCGAGCTGCAACCGGGAGCCAGTGCAAGGAGACAAAGAGAGGTGTAACATGAATAGAGAATAGAGAATTAGAATAGAGAGTTCTAGAGTTAGAGGGTAAAATAAAAATGGAAGAGATGTGTTTTTAGCTGTTTCTTGAAGATGGGTAAGGATTCAGCTGCTGGGATTGAGTTAGGCAGGTAATTCTGTTCACCAGATGGGAACAGTTAGTGAAAAAGTCTGTGAAACTGATTTTGTGTGTCTTTGGGATGGTACAGTAATGCGTCGTTCACTTGCTGAACACAAGCTTCTAGAGGGCATATAAGTCTGAAGTAATGAATTTAGGTAAAGGGGTGCAGAGCCAGCGGTGGTTATTAAGGCAAACATTAATGCCTTGAATTTAATGCGAGCAGCTATTGGTAGCCAGTGCAAATTGATGAACAGAGGTGTGACGTGCATTCTTTTTGGCTCATTAAATATTAATCTTGCAGCAGCATATTGGATTAATTGTAGAGGTTTGATGGAATTAGCTGGAAGACCTGATAAGAGAGCGTTGCAATAGTCAAGTCTGGACAGAACAAGAGCCTGAACAAGGAGTTGTGTTACATGTTCCCAGAGAAAGGGCCTAATCTTCCTATTTAATATTAATAATATATATTTATAATTATACAACTTTATAAATAATATTAAATGACAGAAAATCTTAAAATTAACAGCATTATAATAATAATATTTAATATTATTTAAAATACACATTATAATATTCCGTATTTGTAATATGTTTATAGATATAAAACTTCAAAATATGAAATAAGAACATATGTTTTATAAATATATTTTATATGAAATAAAACATTAATATGAATTGTTAAATAAGTACATATCAGTACAATAATAATATATATTAATGTTACATTAATTAAAATAAATATTTAAAAATTCAATATTTATATTTATAAAACTGTAAAAATAATTTTGATATATATATTAAATAAATACAATGATATTCATTGATGTTCAAAAACAATAATATTATATTATTACATTTCACTTCTAGTTATACCCTGTATAATTTATTATGTGACAAATAAAGAAAACTTGAACCTTAATAAATTAAATAATATTCAACATAATAAATGTAAAAATGTATGTTAAACAAGATAATATTCAATAAAACTATTTTTCAAAATAATATTAGATATTAAATTAATATTCAACAAAACAACAGTATTAAATATTAATGCATTTAGCACAGTATTAAATATTAATTTTAAACAAATTGATCTTAAAAACAACCATAATATGAAATTATACAAATATTAAA
>CM049877.1:1430930-1440930 GCA_027474115.1 Schizopygopsis malacanthus
TTTTGTATGCCTGATAATGATTATACAGAGACACTCTAACAGAAGGATTAATTTACACTCTAATACTACTCATAAATAGCTGAAAAATGATAACTTAATTTGATTCTTATTTCATACGCTTTAGAGTGCAATACAATAATCCCATTTGTTTAATACTGAACTTCTTTTCAATTTCATCACATTTGGGAGTATGAAAATCAAGTTCATTTTGTATCTGTCAGAAGCAGCTGAAACCCAGCATCTATATGAGATGACGCGTGCTTATAACTTTCATTCTTCAGTGAAACAGAGAAATGGAGAACAGTGTTTACGATTCTCTTTTGCATTTAATGCAAGCATATTGTGACCAGTGGGCCTTCATGATCGTTTCTCTCCGGCCTTTCATATCATTGGCGCCAAATTTGGTGCAACACATCTTTTGAGGGTGAGGAAATTAATTCTCATTTTTGGGTGAACTATTGCATTAATAAATGAGAAAACAGCCTTTTACGTCGACCTCCGTCATTAACCCATCCTCAATTAAACCAGTAAAGAAAATTTAACCCACCATCTGTTTCTTTTTAATTACCTCAGTGATGAACATTTATTCAAGTAAATCTACACAAATAGTCAAACTGTGTAAAGGCAGCATTCATGTTTTCTTTAGTAGTCTCACTTTTCAATGGATTTGTTTCAGCTTTTGTCTTCTCCAGATGTTAACTGATGGACTGGAGTGGTGTGGATTATTGAGATGTTTTTATCAGCTCTTATTCTGACGGCACCCATTCACTGCAGAGCATCCATTGCTGAGACACTGATGCAGAGACACATTTCTCCAAATCTGATAAAGAAACAAACTCATCTACATCTTGGATAACCTGTAAATGGGGACATTTTCAGCCAATTAGAATTTTTGGATGAAATATTGCTTTGAAGTCAACATAAAATCGACTGTTGTGTTGTCGATGCCGTTTCATGTTGCCTTTAACAGACCCTCGCTCGCATCCACCTGAGGTTATTGAGTTCTTCTAACCGGCTATTGCTTATTGTGAGACAATTAAAGTGCGTGCTCAGATGAACCGTGTAAATAGAAACCTGCCCGAAACCCTCAACAAAACACAATAAACGCTCACAACACGGTGCAGAAAGAGCTCGAGGTGTGGTTTTGCAGAGAGCTCAGGAGAGCAATCACGGGGTATGAAAGGATGTGCTGCTCTCTGCAAGTCATTTAATTAAACTGAAAGCTTGTTTCACTTTCTCTAATGAAACACAATAAGACTTGCGTGGCACGGATCTGTTTTGTAGCCTTCTTTTTTGACTGTGGGTTAAAAAACACATCTAAATCTAATGAGATGAAAACACACAGACTTCTCTCTCTCCTTTTCTCTCGTGTTTTTTTCCCTTTCCTTCCAACCAAAGCTGAGGTTTCAGCTTAAATAAGTCCCATCATCTCCATGACAACCGATGCGCCGGCAACATAGAAACATATTAATGTAAAACCATGGCAACGTTTTCCAATTGAATTAAGCAGCACCTGTGCACATTACAGAAGGAGATAAAAGAGGGGAGCACTGGTGGGGCTGTTACACACAGCTGTGCCAATGCACACCATTATCCTCCACCAGATCCAGCGCTTCATGGGGTTTATACGCACATATGTCCAGAGCACCTTATATAAGAGGAGAGCTGAGATCTTCTTCAGCTTGTGGTGAATGTGATTCATCTATAGTGTATCATCTCATCGGTGTGAAGTGCTGTTGATGTGGTAAATAACAAGTAAATGTCAGAGTCTTCAGATGATCTGAATAATTGTGAGAGAGAGTCTGTAATCAGAGAGAGAAAATGAGCATCAGATAAAACAGTGGAAGATGGAGTGTCAACATGCATATAGATATATATTCATTCCTATATCTGACAAATGAATTTCAGGATTTAATCACACGCACACACGCACACACAGACACACACACACACACACACACACACACACAGACACAGACACACACACACACACACACACACACACACACACACACACACACACACACAGAGAGAGAGACAGACACAGACACACACACACACACACACACACAGACACACACACACACACACACACACACACACACACACACACACACACACACACACACACACACACAGACAAAGACACACACACACACACACACACACACACACAGACACACACACACACACACACACACACACACACACACAGAGACACAGACGCACAGACACAGACACACACACACACACACGTGTATATGTGTGTGTGATTAAATCCTGAACTTCATGTGTCAGATATACATGAATGAATATATATATGTACATGTGTATATGTAAAATAAATCCTGTAACATACACCTTTTTTATTATCTTTAATATGTGTATATATTTAGCAATATTATTTAAATACAAAAAATGCTTTCAAATAATAGTTTTGGATTTTTATTTCACACACACACACACACACACACACACACACACACACACACACACACACACACACACACACACACACACAAATCATGTTGAATTTTGTATATTTAAAATATTTAGCAGATAGTATTACCCACAGAATTAAAATAATTTATATTAATTTCAGAATTATTTATTTTGAAAGAAGAAGAGATTGCATTTTTCTTTCTAATTTACATATTAATTTACAGTAGTGAATTATGGTTAGCTAATTACTATTGGTGTTATTAGGGTGAATGTTTGATCGCGTGTTCACTCGATGCTTCAGTATGTGGTGCATCGGGAACATTTGCATTCAGAGTGTTAAGAAGTGCAATTGAGACGAATTAGGAACATTAAGAAAGACTGCTTATGTGTGTACTTGACTACACATTGAACCCAGTGTCGTGTGTGTTTGTGTAGAAAAGAGTAGAACGATCTCCAGGATGTGTGTCTGTGTTTTATTATCCAGCCTGGGAAGAACAGTATCTCTCCATCAGAGATGAATCAAGCGTTCACTCAGTCACCTTCACATCTCTCATCACACTAAAGATCTCATACCACCTACATCTCCACCGCAGCGTGTTCTGTTCCACATGCAGAAAAATAACAGCTGTATCTTATGAATATTTATGATAAATATAGCTATTGCTGATAAATATTTAATAGTAGCTCTTTCAGAGGCCTGTGTATTTGTACAGACTGAGAGAGGCTTGTTTATCATCCATCCATCTATCTATCTATCTATCCATCTATCCGTCTATCCATCTATCCATCTATCCATCTATCCGTCTATCTATCCGTCTATCCATCTATCCATCTATCCATCTATCCGTCTATCCATCTATCCATCTATCCATCTATCCGTCTATCTCTCTATCCGTCCATCCATCTATCCATCTATCTATCCGTCTATCCATCTATCCGTCTATCTATCCGTCTATCTCTATCCATCTATCCATCTATCCGTCTATCTATCCGTCTATCTCTATCCATCTATCCATCTATCCGTCTATCTCTCTCTATCTCTCTATCCATCTCCGTCTATCTCTATCCATCTATCCATCTCTATCTATCCGTCTATCCATCTCTATCCGTCTATCCATCTATCCATCTATCCGTCTATCCGTCTATCCGTCTATCCGTCTATCTCTCTATCCATCTCTCCATCTATCCATCTATCCATCTATCCATCTATCCGTCTATCCATCTATCCATCTATCCATCTATCCATCTATCCATCTATCCGTCTATCTATCTCTATCCATCTATCCATCTATCCGTCTATCTATCTATCCGTCTATCCATCTATCCATCTATCCATCTATCCGTCTATCTATCCGTCTATCCATCTATCCATCTATCCGTCCATCCATCTATCCATCTATCTCTCTATCCGTCTATCCGTCTATCCGTCTATCCCTCTATCCGTCTATCCATCTATCCGTCTATCCCTCTATCCCTCTATCCATCTATCCGTCTATCCGTCTATCCCTCTATCCGTCTATCCGTCTATCCGTCTATCTCTCTATCCATCTATCCGTCTATCCGTCTATCCGTCTATCTCTCTATCCGTCTATCCGTCTATCCCTCTATCCCTCTATCCATCTATCCATCTATCCATCTATCCGTCTATACGTCTCTCCGTCTGTCCATCTCACTCTCTCATCTATCTATCTATCTATCTATCTATCTGCACTCACTCACTCACTCACTGTAAAAGAGCACTCACCCTCTGGTCACTCACTTTTTTCTCCAGTAGAAGAGTAAAGAAGGTTTTGAGCTGAAACTGTGTTCTTTGGTGGTTCATAAAATGCAAGTCAGCGGCTTGTGGCACTTAAAAGAGTCAAAACAAGCAAAAACAGACCGAACTAAATAAATATCCGTGACTGATATATTGAGTTCTTATGAAGTGAAACAATCGCTCTGTGCAAGTAATGAACATTATCTACAACATTATTACCTGTACTCCAGAGCCTCGGTTCAGAGTGATGTCCGCTTCATGAACGAATCATTTGATTTGCAAACTAGATGAACCACTTTACTGAATCAAACTGAATCATCTGAAACAGTTCACTGCTCAGATCTACAAGTTACTCAATCAAACTGGCTTTCAGACACCTGACAGTCACTCTGACTCTGGTGTATATGATCCTGTGATGAATGAACGGATTCAGTGCTCCAGTTCTTCATCAGTCACTGAACCGAGGAACCCGTTCGATATAGAGCTGATATGCACATACATGAACCAATCTCATGGTCTATGTAAAAGATTGAGCTGATGAAGACTAGTTTATTCACTTTACATGCTGTAGACACGTAAAACATTCACGTTTCATATCAATATTTGGTGCTTTGATAATATGCATTATATCATAGCATGATTATGTAAACAAACTAGTGAATTGAACCAGTTCATTGAAACGAATTGAAAGAAAGAATCAGTTCACAGACAATAATTGTATTTCCTCGTTTGCCTGAGGCTCTAGATTACAGTTAATAATGTTGTTAAGATCTGTTTCAGATGCTTCAGTTTAATTCGGTGAACAGACATCACTCCGGCTCTGGATTACAGGTGTGTTCGGTTTCTTGCACAGACTGATCGTTTCGCTTCATAAGACCTCGATATATCATCAGCAGCCACAGGGTTTAATTCTGTGTTGCTTTTTTAATTCTCAAAAACAAGAAGTCTTGCATCGTCTGAATCACCAAGGACCACGATTTCAGCTAAATATCTATGTTCTTCTAATGTCACGTACATCTAGGATGTCCTCACAGGAACTTCAATATTTGAACTTTTGACATCTATAAACCCATCAACAGATATGCGTTTGATTAGATAAACTCAACATGCTTGAGGAATTTTCATAGACATCTCTGTTTATCCAGCGTTTGCTGGCGCTCGTCCCGGAGAGCACAATGAGCCTGATAGAAGAGAGAGAGAGCAATGTGCTAACATAATCATGTGAGATAAAAGGAAAATCCTGTTACGCACACTAACACACAGCTTACATCAAGAGCCAAGAGAGAAATGGGAAAAATGTACTTCTGATAAAAAAGCCATGTTACTCTTAAAACATTAATGGCTCAATGAAAGCTCTTTGCGAACACCCCCCCCCCCCCCTCTCTGAATCTGTAAGCAGCAGCCGCCGCATAATGGAGAAAAACAACACCCCCCCCCCCCCCCTCGCTCGCCCGCTCTCTCTCTCTCTCTCAGAACGCTTGATGGATTTGTGTTTGGTGTTTTTCAGGCCGTGTGTGCTGAGTTTGACTTTATGTTTTTCATATTGTTCTCTACGTTCCCCTCTTCCTCTTCTTACTTCCTGTGAGTCAGCCGTTAGGGAGGAAGTGCCATCCAGCTGGACTTTATTTCTGATGCAAAAACAGGTTTAATGTGCGCCCCTCCGAACAAAGGCAGGAATCCGCCGCAGTGTTTTCTCATCGGCTCTTGTAAATTCCTGCACACCTACTTCGTTTGTAGGGCTATTAGCGAGGTTGTGTAACCTGAAAGTAGGTTATGTAACTTTACTAGATGGCACAAATATGTAGTCCGCTGCACGTAATGCGTCACACGCTAACTACAGAAATATCTCTCCTCGCTCGTCAAATAACTACTTGCTTCGTTTGTCTTGACTTATTTCGTTTGTTCGTATTGCTGGTTTGCTCCACTTATTTACAGGTGAATATTCACGCTACGGTAAATGCAATTTGGTACGTCAAACTCCAATAAGGAGACAATAAAGGCCATGAAAATAGCCCAATGTAATGTAAGCTGTGATTTATTGATAATCTGCTCTCAAGTCACATATACTAATACGACTCAGTTTAGCTCAACTGCATGAAAAAAATTATATAAAGATGAAAATAAAATCTTACACTGTAAAGATTCCCACGTCTAATATAACTTAAGTTCAGTCGCTGCCTTACATTTTAAGTTAAATACAATTGGCTGTAAAAGTTTCAGTTAAAAATGCACTTAAAAAGAATCTGTCATTCATAAATTCATATTTCTCTTTACAGAAATACATTTTATTTTAATATGCAATACTATAGAAAACACTTATTTTAAATTGTAATAATATTTCACAATATCTCAACTATTTTTTTTTCCGCAAATATATTTAATTGACTTTGAAAGCTTTGCAATCACAGGAATATTTTTTTTAATTGTAATAATATTTCATAATGTTTTAACTCTTTTCTTAAATTATTAAACTCATTTAAAAAATGCGTTGAATGTGATACTAATTTAGTTTTTTTACTTTATCACAGGAATAAATTGGATTTTAAAATATATTACAATAGAAAACATACATATATTCTAAACTGTAATAATATTTCAACTCATTTTTGTCAGTTATATTAAAATTATTTAAATATTAGTTGAATATGTCACTCAAAAATTTTAGCTTTGCATCACAACAATAAATTATATAATAAAATAATATTACAAAACACTGATTTAAAATGTAAACTTTATTTCATAACATTTCACTTTTTTAATTTATATTAATCTGATTTTAAAAATCAAGTTGAATCTGTAATTCAATAAATCAGCTTTACCATCACAGGAATACAATTAAATTTGTATACTATATTACAACAGAAAACACTTATTTTAAACTGTAATAATATTCAACAATATTTCTGATATTATATACTAAGCTGATTTTAAAATTCAAGTTAACTTTAAAAAATGAATTCAAATGTATTAACGTAAAGGGAAAGCATATATTACTCTGATAATGATCATATGATTTTGTACACATGCACTGAGTATGTTTGTTGCAGTAATGTTTTAAAGAAATTTATGCTTTTATTCATCAAGAAAAATAAATATAATAATTCATTATTTTTATTTGTTTCAGTTCATTTTTTTGTGGTAATTTTAGTGCTTCAGATTAAACTTATTTTAGTTAGTTGCCAGGCAAGTTTTTCTTCTGATATCAATACTTTTTATTTGATTTCAGCTTTATTTTAATTAGCAAAGTAAAAAAAAAAGCTTTTACTAATTTAAGTTATTTTAGTTAACGATATTAATCCTAGTGGTAGAGCATTGCGTCAGCAGAGCAAAAGGTTGTGGGTTCGATTAAACACAATATTTTGTTTGTTGAAATAAAGCTGAAATACAAATAAAAAACTTAATTTAAAATGAAAACTAAAATATTTTAAATATGTTTAGTATTACTAAACGTATTAAAGTTTAGTATTCAAAGTCAATTTAAATAAAACAGAAATTAAGTAATTTTTTATTACATGACATTTTTTTAAGTTACAAAAAATAAAAATGTCTTGCAAAATAAATGAAATAATACAAAAATAAGTTAAAATAATAAATTAAAGCTTAATAATATATATATATCTATAAATTGTGTAAATGACAAAATCTCAAATAATCCTAAAAGCTAATCTAAAATGAAACCTGAAATGCTTTCAATAGTTTTAGTCTCAGTTAGACTTTAGATCACACGTTTTCCATTGAGGCTGTAGATTCAGACTTTCCAGGAATAAAGCGCGGCATTGATCTCGTAATGCGCTCAGGTGAATTCCCAGGACGTCACGCCGGGCCGCTTCATCCAGAATGAGTCTGGTCTTCATGCGTTATGTTCTCCAGCAGAGTATTTGTCTTGTGTTTTAATATATCTGATGGGTTTAGATTAGACATGCATTGGTTTGTTGTGCACGGAACTGATTCTTTCTGTATTTTCAGGGCAGAATGAGATTACATTCCTTATTTTTCGGTATCCAGAAATCTAATTTAGCAGCAATCCAATCTGAGATATCTGTGTTTAATTTGATTGAATCCCAGAGAGTCCTGTGCGTTCCTCCAGTAATGCAATTACAAATATCACAATTCTTATTTTCTGTTGCCCTCAAAGTAGGTTTTCCGGGACAAATTCAAAGATGTTGACTAAATAGGTGCTTCATTAAGTCGCAGCATGTATTGTCGTTTCAACAAAGACCACGTGACGCGCTTCTCCTGATGTTCAGTGCGTCTGAGAGACTGGAGCTTTGATCAGATTCAGTGACCTTTGAGCTTTGAGCCCAGCTGCACCAAACATATCTGAGATCAGGTCATACCACAAGAACATGGGATTTTATGATTATCATTTCATATACCATGGTAGTGAGCAGTGTCGGGGGGGGGTAACGCATTACAAGTAACGCGAGTTACGTCATAATATTACTTTTTTCAAGTAACTAGTAAAGTAACGCATTACTTTTTAATTTATAAGAAAATATGAGTCTCCATTTATTGATTGTGAACATGATCTTACTGTAGATCTAATCTAACTAAATATGAATGTGTATTAATTCAAAAATTCAGTATTCATCAAAATGAATTAAAACAGTGAAATGCAAACTCAGAATATGACGCAAACCTGCAATAATTAAATATGTTAAACAACACAAATATATCTAATCTCATTTTATTAACCGATGTGTTTGCTGCTGACCTTTGATGATCAGTTCAACCATATTAATAATCAAATATGACTAGATAAACTAACAATGTTATTTTATTGTTGAAGAGTGTTAATCTTCTCCTGTGTTCTTCTGTACAGACGTGATTTACTCAGCATGTGTCTGATAGTGTGTGTGTCTGATAGTGTGTGTGTGTGTATGTGTCTGATAGTGTGTGTGATGTGTGTGTGTGTGTGTGTGTGTGTGTGTGTCTGATAGTGTGTGTGTGTGTGTGATGTGTGTGTGTGTGTGTGTGTGTGTGTGTCTGATAGTGTGTGTGTGTGTCTGATAGTGTGTGTGTGTGTCTGATAGTGTGTGTGTGTGTGTGTGTGTGTGTGTGTCTGATAGTGTGTGTGTGTGTCTGATAGTGTGTGTGTGTGTCTGATAGTGTGTGTGTGTGTGTGTGTGTGTGTGTGTCTGATAGTGTGTGTGTGTGTGTGTGTGTCTGATAGTGTGTGTGTGTGATAGTGTGTGTGTGTCTGATAGTGTGTGTGTGTGTGTGTCTGATAGTGTGTGTGTGTGTGTGTGTGTGTGTGTGTGTGTGTGTGTGTGTGTGTGTGTGTGTGTGTGTGTGTGTGTGTGTGTGTGTCTGATAGTGTGTGTGTGTGTGTGTGTGTGTCTGATAGTGTGTGTGTGTGTGTGTGTGTGTGTGTGTGTGTGTGTGTGTGTGTCTTCCTCCGCTGAGTGCTTCTCCTCTTCCTCATGTGACCTTCAGTCTTTGTTTCTCTGTGTGTGTTAAAGGTCAGACGTGTTGATGTGTTTCTGCGGTCAGAAGGCCTGGAATGTCCAAATATTTCTGTGATGCTGTCAGAAACCCGGAAAGGCCAAATAATCATGACGAGCTTTATGATTTATTAATGATTGTCTTTTCTCTCATATAAGAGCATGCGGCTGATTTTAGGAGCACACTCTGTTCACTTCTCATACTAGCCGACGCGAGCCGTTTGCAGGTCCGCAGAAGATCTGGAGTCACATGATCTTCTGCTGTGATGCTCAATGTGCTCACGGTGCGAGAGCTTCAGATCGCTGAGAACACACGCCATCGCATTAACTTCATCAGAGCTTCTGTCACTGATTATAG
>CM049877.1:1445930-1448430 GCA_027474115.1 Schizopygopsis malacanthus
GCACACTTACAGGAATAGTTCCCCCAAAAAATGATTTCTGTCATCATTTACTCACCCTCACGTGTTTCCAAACCAGTACGGCTTTCTTTCCTCCAACGCTGCTGTGAAATCTCAAGCCCACGCCCACGCCCACATACAAACCATTCAGTTTAAGAGAATGTCTGCGCATATGCAAATGAGCTTTCAGCAAGCAATCAATTATGAGCAGTTTAAACTACTTTCATAATGCTTTTTGTCCTTTTTTTACAGGTTGTGCTTGCATTGACCGCAAAAGAGCAGCATGCACATTCTACGAAATATCTTCTTTTGTGTTTCACAGAAATCATACCGGTTTGGAACAACGTGGGAGAGTAATAACAGCATTTTCCAACAATATCTTCTTAAATGTGAAAACACCAGCTGTATTTCTGAAATCAGCGGACACTCGTAGACGTGCATGGAGCGTGTGCAAACGTTCAGAAAGGTTTAACGTGTTGGGACGTAAGTTTATAATAAGAGTGTATTCTTTTGTTCATTGAGGTGGATTGTGACGAGAGCTCAACGCGACGTGTTCAGCTTGAATAAGCCAGCCGTTCGCTGACACAGTAATCATTTTGACATTTAATAACACTTGTGTAACCTCCCTTATTTATCGGCCCTCGCTTATTATGGCAGAACGTACTCGCCGACTCTCTTCACACACATCTGTGTGTGTGTGTGTGAGTGTGTGTGTGTGTGTGTGTGTGTGTGTGTGTGTGTGTGTGTGTGTGTGTGTGTGTGTGTGTGTGTGTGTGTGTGTGTGTGTGTGTGTGTGTGTGTGTGTGTGTGTGTGTGTGTGTGTGTGTGTGTGTGTGAGTGTGTGTGTGTGTGTGTGTGTGTGTGTGTGTGTGTGTGTGATTCATTTACTGTAAAGAAGGTGACGATTGCCATTTTGAACAGTTTCCGAAGGTTGTCATGAAATGCAAACTCTCATCTGCTTTGTTAATTGGCTAAGTGCAGGAGTAATTAGATGAGACTCGTAAAAATGTGTCTAGGTCACATTTCACTAATTAAAAGAAAATTAATTTAGCATAAAAAGCCTTTTTTTAAAGAACAAATAGATTTTTTTTACATTGTGATATACTTGAACAGTTAAGCACATTTTTCCGTTAAACGCTCATTGTTTGTATGTTATTGTTTTTTATTGTTGCTATTTTCATTATTCTCAATTCGCATACTGTAATACATTTTTAATAAACATTTTAATGAATGTAATGTAATAGATTTTTATTAAAAAAAACATTTATTAAAGGCTGAATACTTCATATGTAAAGGTTACATTTTAAATAACATATTGTTGTTTTTGCATTAATTTAATGATTTTTTGTATTTAGTATAGAAATGAGAATTTGTAGTAGGACATGTGATGATAAATCAGTCATTTGAATGAATGAATAAATAAAATAAAAAATGAATGAACGAATACATGCATGCATACACAAACATACACACATACATGAATTAATTATATATAGGTGCATAGACAAATTAATAATAAATACAAAATAAATAAATAATACAAAAATAGTAAAAATACATGTTATTTTCTATTAAAATGAAGTGTGTAATTTTCTGTGGCACTATCCGCATTTCAGAATAAGAAAAATAATTCAGTTCGGACTGTTTCCAAACAGGTTTCCACATCGCCTTCTGCCATTCGTCGATGAACAGATAGTCCCGCCCTAATCTCACCTCATTGGTTGTTTCTGTTTCTTCCTGTTTTGGTCTCAAAGTTTTGAAAGCACCACAATGTTATATATATATTGGGGAATAGTTAAATCAGCTTCTTTCTTGTGATGTTGAGGTGAAATAATGACCCTGACGTGTTCTTTTGTGAGATTCAGTCAATTAAAACCGTGTGGTGGTAATTGGTTTCTGGGGGTCGTTGGGTTGCAGCTTATCAGTGCTTCATAAATAAAACAAATCTTTGCACTAGCAACGTTTTTTTTTGTCCCTGCTCTTTGTTGAACACAAGAGGATGCTGGGAAGGGAGGCACTACACATTCCAAAGCCATGATGCAATGGAATCCCTGAGCCTGTTAACCCCTAAATATACACACACACACAGATACATAAAACATGCATGCGCATGCTCATAAATGCAATGTTCTCTCTTTCTCTCTTACGAGCGTCTGCTCCACATGCCTGTTGAGTTCTCCATCTGTGGCTTTTATTAAACAAGTTCCCACCCCAGGACCCTCTCCAACACACTCACACTAACTGCATGTGGTACTACAAGCATGTTGACACGCACACGGTCGTGGAGAGACAACAAGTGTCCTACTGCGATGACAATGACAGCTCACTCACAACTGTGCCAAGCACACACACAAACACGTGAATGATGCACACATTCTAGATGTCGAATCCACGGCCTGTGTACAGAGAATAGAGTTAGTGTCTGTTCATCAGGAACGTTTAACATTATGTTAGTTTGCCTCTTAAAAGGCTTAGCATGAAAGTGGTGTTCTCTACATTGAGC
>CM049877.1:1453430-1495930 GCA_027474115.1 Schizopygopsis malacanthus
TTTTGAGAATATTTTGCACGTAAAAGATCGGTCACATTTACCGTTATTCGCCGCATTTTTTTGCGGGTGAAATCCAGTCATTTCAATAGAATCCACACAATTGGGAATTTCGCGAGGCTGAAAGATTCTTCCTTGGAAATTGTGCAACAAGTTCAATGCATTGATCAACAGAGAACTCCTTGATGTAAATGTGCCTTCTTTCTTCACTATTGACGATACAGAAATGACATTCTTTGCTCGTGAATTTTCCTTAACGTGACCTCAATATAAGACTGAAAATGAGTTGATATCTGCTGATTTTGTTCATATCCTGTCTTTATGCATGCATACAGTTTGCAGGCAGTTACACCTCAGAATAGGGAAGCAGTTTTACAGCTCTAACAACCAGGCAATCGATAATACATTAACCAGTGTCATCATTTGCCCTGCAACAAACCTGCCAGATCCATACTTCCAATGCAAACATGCCTTCCACCGCGCTGGTAACTGCTATGCTAGTATTTACTCAAGCGCCCATTGGTCCAATAATGCAAAACCTAGTTTTAAGATTTTGGGTCAGACATTCTTTTCTGGTGTCTTCATGCTGAAGTTTCAGTTGAGTTGTGACTCATTCTCACTTTGAGTATGCTGACTTTCTATCTCTCGTTTTCATGAGTGGGTGTATTGTTTGTTAAGCATACGCTCTGTGAATTCCTGCTCTAAAGGCCATCTCTTCATAAATGCATGTTTCACCCAGAGAATATTTGTCGAATGCATTATGTCTTGTGCATCGCCCGGGGCTCATTCTCTGCATTTCAAATTGAAGTTGGATAGGTTAAGAGAAGATGGACCACTTCCCCCTCTTCACCGGCGTTACTGTATTAATGCAGACAGAGATAGGTAAACCACAGTCAGCCTAGACTCATATGAGTGTTAGAGACAAGAGACGAATACTTCTGACTCGTAGATCATCAAATATATTCATAGCACTCACTTGTGTTACTATCCTCAAGAGTTTGATTTTGTGATCAATTTGTGACCTTATTTACTGTGCTTTCTTAATGCATGATTCTGGATTTATCGAGAATGATTCATCAGTGTGTGTTATTCAAAATAAAAAGTTTGCTTTCATTATTCTTTCATGAAAATGCAATCCATCGTGGATAAAATAATTCCATCCTATCTTACATTTTTCTCGTCAAACATCTTGTTGCATTGGACACATGTCAGATTATAGAAGTAAAATTGGATGCAAATGTCATTTCATGTTTGACAACAAAGCAAGGAAGATTAGTAAAGTATGTTGTAATCGTAGTGCAACCCTAGAAGTTTAACTTTCAATTTATTTACATCCAAGTGTCAGCCGTCAAAAGATCAGCCAAAAAACGTTATCGCTCCTGAATCAGATCCTGTAAGTGGGTGGCAGCTGTGTGACGGCAGAAAACCTTCATTCATTTCAAGCCAGTCTGAGGCCTTAACTTATTATTTAGCTTGTTCAAAGAGTCTGTCTCTCTCTGTCTTACACTTTGAGCTTGTTCTTCGCTGCTTAAACCAGCTAAAAATAACTCGTAGGCCTAGCAATTACTGGAAATGGGTGCAGAGAGTGGTGCATCTATGAGCGCAAGTGTCTTTAGCTTAAATCATATCTTAACCAAAATGCACCAATGCAGTATGAAACAAGAGATTATCCAAGAAGAAAATTATGGCTCTTATTTTTGTGCATGCTGTGCTCATAAATGAGACCTGTGTGCACGTATTTCATACAGAGACATGCAGCGTATGTAGATGTGCTTTAAATCCGTGTGATTGCATGGAAGAAATCCTCAGGTTTGCATCTGCTTCCGCATGTTAAATCAACGAGCATTTTAGGATTTCTGTCCGCGTTGTAATTCTAATCAAGTGTTAATGCACATACTTGGTTTAACAGCAAGGGATTGCATATATATGAATACATATGAATGTTTAGTTATGATTCTACATGTTATCTCAAATCATTCAATCTTGTTCACATTGAGACCAGAGAAAACAACAAGTGAAAACGATCGTATCAGTTTACATAAAGCAAATGCCGCCGGTAATTACCTGCTCCTGTATATGACAGTTTTCCTCTCTTCCTCGACACTGTAATGGAGATGTGAGATAAAATGAGTCGTCAAGCCGGCTGAACACGGGGAAGTTAATTAGGTGGAAAGAAGCGGTCGAGGCCTAACAGAAGCTGCGCTGAGTCCTTCATTTGTATGGCAGAGCGATGCGATTTATCTGCCACAACATCATAAACCTGCCCGTGAGCCATTATTCATTTGTTATTTTCATCCATCAGGTTTGTTTGTAGCTGATTTGTAATGTCAAAAGGTTTATGAATAGCACAGTATGCATTGGTACAGTGAAGTCCAAAAGTCTGTCAGCACAGAGAAAATATGAGATTTATTACATAGACATGCTTTTTTAGCCTTTAGTTAAAATCCTTTGTGATGAGATTAAATGAGAAAGCAAAGCACATTTTGAACACACCTGCATGTATAGGTCAAGGCGTTGTTAATTGTTAAATCTTCACGTGCTCTGTTGGCGAGAGGATCACACGTGTGTTGTGAAATGCTGAAACGCTTCACGGCTCTACTGTGCACCTGTATTGCTGACGTGCGGTGTGAAAATGTCTGTGCACTCTGTGGTGAGCGAGACCTTTTCAGAACTATTCAACGCTTTGCTTTATGAGTCAGAACCACAAAACTGTGTTACAAAACTCCAATACCTGTGTGAAATACAGACCTCTAAGAGAGACACAGCAATGTGCACAATATACTATGAAAATTAGTTTGCATTGCATTTTTGCTGATTTTCTGGCATTAAATTTGTGTATATACTATATATATATTTATATATGTGTGTGTATACAGTATATAAATACAAAATATATTTGCAATGCATTTCAGCTATTTTTCTGTCAAATAAAATTTAATATATAATTAATATATATTTTATATATACACACACACATATATATATACTGTATATAAAAATAAATGAAATTATAGAAATTAATATAAATATATACTTATTTATTTGTTATTTAAATTGTATGTGTGTGTGTGTGTGTGTGTGTGTGTGTGTGTGTGTGTGTGTGTGTGTGTGTGTGTGTGTGTGTGTGTGTGTGTCTGTGTGTGTGTGTGTGTGTGTGTGTGTGTGTGTGTGTGTGTGTGTGTGTGTGTGTGTGTGTCTGTGTGTGTGTGTGTGTGTGTGTGTGTGTGTGTGTGTGTGTGTGTGTGTGTGTGTGTGTGTGTGTGTGTGTGTGTGTGTGTGTGTGTGTGTGTCTCTGTGTGTGTGTGTGTGTGTGTGTGTGTGTGTGTGTGTGTTATGCAAAAGGACAAAATTAAACCAATCTAAATATATTTTATTTATATATATCTTAGTTATATATTGCTCTCTAAGATATTGGTATCTGAATCTTTGAAAACCCCTCCTCCTGGTGATTTTACGTCCTGGGACATTAATAAGTATTTCACGTTTGTTTTATCTCAGTCTAAAGCAGATGCATGTTTCGGGGGACCACTCTGCACACATGACTTGGCATCGTTCTGCCCTGTATCCTGTGTAGAAGTGTCTGCAGCCCAGTCCCAGTCTCAGGCAGTAATGCAGTAAATGTAGCTGGCGTTTTCTGAAGCGCTGTCAGTAGCTGTGGGGGTGCAGCACAGCGGCGCACTAATTGGCCTTGGCAGAGAGAGAGAGCGAGAGAGAGAGAGAGCGAGCGCTGGAGGTTTGACGCGCTGAATGGCTGCTGGCTGCATGGTGAATAGCATCTGATTCAGTAATGCAGCCGGTAAATAATAACGATGCCTGTCTGCGGACGGCTGCACAGACGTCTGGGACACTTGCTGATCCGGCCAGAGATAAAGAGCCCGAGTTTAGTACCTGCTGGATGATGGGAATCTGGAAATGTGTGATCATCCCTTCAGGTGACGAGGAGTTTGTCTGCTGCTCTGGTTTGAGAAGTCAAAATTGACTATATTTACTTTTTGAATGCATGTTCCTGATGCTATTGTGGATGATTAATCACTGCACTTTACCATAAAGGAGAACAACTGCCTTCATAGTCTTTCATCAAAATGCAATAACTTGCTTTGCCTCTTAAATGACTTTGGGTTTCAGTTGACATCACCAGTCCTCCGACCACGATTCAGCCGTTTTTCACCATCCAATCAGTTTCCAGTCTTGTAGTTTGTACTACTCTTTTTCTGATTGATTATTCAGTTTTTGTTTTCAGTTGTAAGTCATCGGTAAAGGTTGTGTAGGCGTCACATTATTTGTGCTTTATTGAGACTTGAATCTCAATGTAATTTAATTGCACACTTTATTATTTTTTGGACCAAATTGTTAAAGATAAAACCAAGTGAGCGTTTCAGCTAAATAGTTGAAGTATTTCTTGAAAGTAAAATGAAATAAATAATATAATTAAATGATATGCTTTACATTAAGATTACATTGGTTAACATTAGTTAGCTATATTAGTTAATTAACTAACAATGAACAATACTAGTTAATGTTAATTTCAGCATGAAGTGTTTCATTTTGTTAATCAAAAGTGGTTAATATTTATTAATGCACTGAGAGGTAATATAAACAAACAATGAAAAATAAGGACATTAACAATATGTTGAGCATTAACTAACTTAACTAATGCAAACTTACTGTAAAGTGTTGCCAAAGACATTTATAATTTGAACTGATTTCAATTCTAATATCACAACACATTATTTTAAAGTAGACTTTAAAATGACTTTAAAATCTTTCATCGAAATGCAATAACTTCTTGTCTTTAAAAACAAATTTAAGCTGATATCATCAATTCTGTTGTTTTTCTACCCCGCAGAAGTTTTGTTTCAATCATTCTAATAAAAGTCATATAAATGGCATTATTGACACACTATATTTCTGTTTGATACTGTAAAGCTGCTTTGACACAATCTGTATATTGTTAAAAGCGCTCTATAAATAAAGGTGACTTGACTAAAATTGGAGAATTAACCATTAAAACTGCATGCAATTAAAATGTGTGTTGTGCACATTTGCTGTAGAAACAATAACACATTTCTAGTAAATTTCACAAAATAATTACAATGCAACACATTGAATTCAAAATACAAATGTTACAGTGTAGTACAACACATCCTAAGAAAAATCTGCATTAGAATTGACTGTTGCAATGTGACCTGAAAATGAACTGATGAAGAATACAGAAAAGGTGAAGTGGAAAGAGGCGAAGACATTAATTCAGATCCCCCCCGCGGGGCTGCAGGGCACTTTGATCAGAAGCTGTCAGTGCTTGATGTGGGGCCTGTGTTTCCTACCATCAGCGCCTTACAGAACGGCGGTAGGCTGTGGCGCACGGGTCCGGACCCCCCCCTTCAGGATGTGGTGGGCTCGCAGTAGCTGCACCCCCAAATGCATGTACGAAAATAGCATCTCGTTTCGGCTGCACGAACGGGATTGGTGCATGCACCGTTTTTAAGGTGGTCCATAATGCATGGAAATCCGAGCGGGGGAAATGGACTGGAGATTTTTCTTGGATGCATTATTCTCGGCCGACCATAATTGTCAGTTAGCGGTTTGGAGACCCAAAAATGAGTCCCGCCACCAGATGTTGCCGCACTCTGATGGCCACTTTGAAAGACAGAAGTTTATTGTTCTAGCGCGCTCGGCGTAGTTCAGAACTCAAAGCCAGGGAATTATTGATGGATGGTTTTCAGAACAGGCGAACAAGAGCGTAGCTGTTTAACTCTTACGAGAGATTCATATTTATACATAAACACTGTGCATCTGAATGCATTAAATGAAAACATTTACCGCTCGTTTCCCAGCAGGCTGAGCGATTGTTTTATATCTCGTCATAAAATGGCTGCTTGTGTAAGTTTGAAATAGGAAATATCTTTGTGGCAGCTGAACCTAAACCAAACAGGATGGCATCGCAGAGTTCGCAGTTTCTTTGTCACCCACGTGTGTGTGGTTTTCAGTTTGTCTCTTGTTGGTCAGGAAGTGTTTTAACCCCTGATGCACATGTGAGTGCAGACGATTTCACCAGGTACAAAAATAAGACATCTGAGGATTTGCTTGTAAGATTTCAAGGCCTGAATGATGCATTTATTATGCTCAGGTGTATATATATATATGATGTTAGATGTATACTGTTCTCTTCCTGCATGAACCACATCCGGATGTTATTGACATCAGACGCTGGTTTAGGGCAGATCAGGCCGATTGTGTTATCTTTACGTCAGCAAACGTGACTTTAATCAAAAGAGCATGAGCATTATCAGAGAGTTTCTAATTAAGGATGCATCATATATATTGATTTTATCCTTCATGACTTGATTGCATGGTGAAAAGTGTCTTTGGCTGATAAATAAGATCGTCGGCTGAAAAGGAAAGTCATTTTGAAGACTGATAAATCTTTCACATTTCGACAGGGAACTCATATTCAGAAAGTAAGTCGAGTGTATTTTGACATCAGCACATAAAAAGTCTATTTTTGTTCTGGAGCTGGAGCATTTCTCAATGACTAACTAGTGCTGTTTCTTTGGAGGTGTTCTGCCGTCCTGCTGTGGGGGTTTTTAAAGGAAGTGTTACATAAATACAATGAAAGCACTCAGAGATTATTTTTAGCGGACTCGGCTTCATTGTGGACCTGTCACCTCGCTCATCTGTGGCTTTCTACGCAGACCCACAAAAAAAAGAAAAGTTTTAGTGAAAGCATTCGAGCTCATCTTCCTGAAAGCACTTTGTCCGGCTTGCAAGGCGCTGCTGGAAATGAGTTATGAAAGCACAAAGCGCTTCTAAATCTGCAGGATTATTGCAGCAATGATAATGAGGGTCCAATAAATGTGAATTATGGTGGTTATGAGAAAAAAGAATAATGTCAAATCTCTGAAAGCGTTTATTGTGAAGTAATTGTAGAGTCAGGGTCAAGTCAAAACTGCCTTGAAGAGCCATTCATAACTGGTTTTAATAGCATAACTCAGCTAAAAGGTAACGTTCCCATAATTGTTAGGCCAAAATATTCTTAAAATAATGTTTATGGAACGATAGAGGAAACACTGAAAACAGTGTCCTTATGATGTTATTTGTATGTTCTCAGAACTTGTTTAGAACTATGTTTAATAGTTAAATAATAGAACGTTCTCATAATTAATAAAATGATAGAATGTAATGTTCTGCTAATGTTCACATAATCAGTATGAAACGTTCTTATACATTATAAAAATGTTTTGAACAGTTAAAAAATTAAATAAATAATGAAAAGGAATAACGTTTTAGTGTTTAAAAAAATATGAAATGTAACATTCGCTTAATGTTTTCAAAATGATACAATGGAATGTTATTGTAACGTTCAACATTCTTAATACTTAAAAAAGAAATGTTAGTGTGTAACTCCGCCCACCAGCGTGTGATTGGATAGTCAACACTGAAAGCGACGCCCATCAGTTTCAGTGGCGTAGATAGTACTCAACGTGCTTTTTCACGCAATCAACCCGGGTTCGAACCCACCTTTTGCCAAACTTATTTTTCTCCCTTTTCAAATCTCATATCGCATCGGAAAGGCATTTATTTCAATAAAAATGAAGGAAATATAACCAAGTAAATTATCGGTTAGGGTTAGGGTAGGTGTAGGGAGGGCTTTATTGACCCAATAAGATGGTATCCATTTAATAATTTGAATTAAAATGATCATTTACACTCAATAGGCCTATGTTATTATTGCATACTGTTTTATTATAACGTACTACAATAATGAGGTGCAGATAATTGCCACTATTTGTAATAAGTAGTATAAATAGCAGAAAATCTTGCTATTTGAACATAGTGTAAACAGAATCTATCGTCATTTACACTTAGTGCAAATAGCCGCTGGCGTTAAAACATTATGAAAAGGTATGTTCCTCTCATTTTTTCCTCAGAGTGTTTTGAACTTTGAGAGAACATTCAAATGTAACATTCTCAAACATTTTCAAAATGATAGAATGGAATGTTTCTCTAACGGCCGCATAACTAAGATTCTAACATTCTTAATACATGAACAAAAACACTTAATGTAATGTTAGCAAAACGTTCTTGGAACATCATTTGTATTACCCGGGAGGGAGTATTTAGCATTTCTGAGGGGGAAAGAATGTCAGTGAGAGAGATTTGATTCATCAGGAATTGAAAAGGGTGCATTCTGACCAAAATCGACTTGAATAGTATTTGACTAAAGCTGTATTTAAAAGAGAACGTTTGATGGAAATGTAGGTCAAACATGGAGTAATGTGCGCTGATGAATGGCTCACAGTACATGGAATGAGGTTAATAGTGATTGGTGTTGATGTTGAGGGTGTTTTCAGGAGTGAAACCGCCTCTCATCAGCTCGGCCACCGCTCAGGACACAAGGCTGCAGAAACACATTTCATGGAAGTTTTACGAGCTGTAAACGCAGGAAACTTTGACAAGGACTGGAAGTTGCTGATATTGTTTGGGCTGTGATTATCTGGCGGTCTGACAGCCGACGGCCCACCTGAAGACCTGAAGAGAAGCTAAAGCTAACAGAACTCGCAAAATCAACTCGGCTGTGACCAACTAGCATCTCCCTGAGGTGTTTGAAGCAGATCGCCACGCTGTTAGTGTTCTCTATCTCCCTGTATATACTGTATATATATATATGTGCAATGAAGGCTATTTTTAGGACTATTTTAAGATTTTTCACATTTTACCTAATGTCTTTAATTACAATAATGCATTAAATTATACAAACTTTTATAATAATTAATTTTGGTATGTTATTTGTAGTATAATTATTTATATATAATAAAATTAAATATTACTAATTAAAATAAAAAACGATATATTTAGCCTGTTTATGTACATTCATATTATATAATATAATACTATTTCTTTATGTAATATTTTACCGTATATAATTATTATATTGCATTTCATGCATGAAGAATATTTTAATTAATTAGTAATCTTTTTGTACAATAGAATAGATAATAATATAACATTTTATATACATATTTTCATTTAAAGTATTTATTTTACTTTAATTGTTGTAATATTAAATATTACTTTTCTTATCTATCCATCCATCTATCCATCCATCCATCCATCCATCCATCCATCCATCCATGATTGAATGTCTTTTTTTAATAAGAAAAATACAACTACTTATTTCTTTCTTTCTTTAATTGTACTGTGAAGTATGACGTGGACATGAGCAGATCCGAGTGCAGATGTTCTGCTCCACACATACTGATTCTGAGACTGTTGACTCCATACGTTAAACCGGAGGACATGAGATAAATAAACACGGCGGACGCGCAGGAATGGAGAGAGAGGCTGGGCAAACACAAGCAGTTGTCTGAGCGTCCCGTGGCACGTCCTGAGCAAACAGAGCCGGAGCGAGAGAGAACGCACACCACACTTCATCCACAATATCTGGATCAGACGTGTGTTGCACTGTCCCAAACCCGTCTCAGAAGTGTGCAGGTTTCCCGTGAAACTACCAGAAGACGTCTCGACCTGTGACCGTGTCGTCTCGGACTCTTATCACAGATCGACACGCTTCTGTTCAGGTTCACCTGCGAAACAATTCATCTCTGTATCATTTCATATTTCTAAATCAGAGCTGAAAGGCCTTTGAGTGACTTTACACATGCAGTGCGGGAATGGAAAATCACAAACGAGACTTTTAAATAATCGTTTCTCCTCTTGAACAATGAGATTCAATTGAGAACAAACGGACACTTGCTTCATTCAGCCCAAAATGAAAAGTGCACCATCGTTTACTCATGTGATTCAAAACCTGTGACTTTCTGTCGTTTTAACACAAAAGAAGGTATTTTGGAGGACATTAGGAACTAAACAACATGGGACTTCCACTGTATGGAGAAAAAACATCGTATTTTTATATCATATAGGGGTTTGCAATACTTGGTATTGGTTTTATTTATATAGAATCTATTCAATACAATGCACAACATCTCTTAAACTAAACCACGACTCATTGCACCTTCATTTTCCATTACAACAATGCATTCAATTTGTTTTACTTTAAGTGTGTTTATATATATATACTGATTTATTTATGTAATGATCTATCTATATAGATATAATGAATGCATACTGTTATTTTAGTTAAAATAGGTTAGTTCAAAACGTTCCCAGTCCTATGAGTTCTTGTTAAATACTCTGTTTCACTCTGTAATGCATTCAATTGTGGATGAAACACAGTTTATTGAATCTCACACGTGTCTTAAGATCTGAACAGTGTTTAAAAGTGTGAAAATGTCACATTTAATTTAATGTGTTCCTGTTTCTGTTCCTGTTGCAATGAAAATAGTTTGAGACACCAGTTATTCAGTGCATATATTAACTAGTTAGAGAATATTTAGTAGTTATTCTAGGAGAAATGGTGTTTATAATAAGTGAATAATCTGATCTGTGAGCGTCATACGTGCACCGATGAGGAATGTCTTGTGCTGTTGTAGTTGAGATAATGTACGATCCCAGAGCAAACAGTGACTTCTCCTTCCAGCTCCTATCTTTGACACAAAGACACAGGAATCTGGCCCGTCTCGCTCTCTCTCTCTCTGAGTCTATGGCTGCGTGACAGATTGGAAGAGAGTGTGGGTTGCAGTTCGTAATCACATAGACCATAGAGAAAGTATGGCAGAGGAACTGACGGCTGTCTTTATCAAGCCTGCTGCATGTTGCAAAAGCAATTTGGTGTCGTTTCACTCATTCCGCGGAAGGTAGGAAGCATTTAGGAACGACCCGAGCCAGAGAAACACCGCTGGAAATGCAGACATTTTGGATTATAAAGATTTAATAAGGGAATAAATTGAATTAGGGACGAACAGGAACTGGATTTGTTGTGTTTAAATATGTGTTTGTGAGCTCACAGCGGTGTGTCTTTGCTCAGCGCTCGCGCTTTCACAGCTCAGGTTTTCCTGAAATTAGAAGAAATAATACAAATGCATAAATGAGAAAATAGCTCTCCTTTAGTAAGATTATAGAGATTTAAAATGAGAAGTGTTTGAGGTTGATTGCACACTCAATCTTTCCAAATCTGAACTCTGTTTGAGACACTGCTGGGATCAGAAACTTTCGCCGGAGACTTAAGCAAAAGAAGTCTTCATTTGCTCTCCATGCGATCTCATTTCTGACCAGGAGAAACAGTTGAGATGTTAACGAGGTCTTTAATGGAGTTCTTACACATATTTGTCTCATTGATTGACATGTTGAGTTTGATGGCACATTAGATCTGGGCAAACCTGATCACCATTTGAGACATTTTTGAGATCTAGAAATGTAATTTATCAGGAGAAACATAAACGCAGGAGATTCAAAACAACAGCAGTAGAAGTCTTCGTTTGTGCTCATGTACTCACAGTTGGCTGGAGAAACAGTTGAGATGTTAACGAGGTCTGCTTTGTGAACTTCACCCAAAAGTGAAACCTGTATGAATGTGTTTGTTCTGCTGAACACAAAGGAAGATATTCTGAAGAATGAGGGAAACAGAGCAGTTCTGGGGCACCATTGACTTCCATAGTATTTGTTTTTCTATTATGGAAGTCAATGGTGCCCCAAAACAGCCTGATTACAAACTTTCTTCAAAATATCTTCATTTGTGTCCGACAGAACAAAGATATTCATACAGGTTTGGAACGACTTGAGTGTGAGTAAATGATGACTGAATTTTCATTTTTGGGTGAACTATCCCTTTAATAGAGTTCTTACTTAAATTTCCCATATTTGTCTCATATTTCTCCTTGAAATTAGAGAACTAATAAAATAGAGACATGAGAAATAGTTGTCATGCAGTAAGAGTATAGAGATTTAACATAAATGAGAATTTAACGAGAAACGTTTGAGTTCACGTAGAGTTTGTGAGACACTTTTACGATCTGAAACATTAGAAATCAAATTTCTCTGAAAAACAAGTGGAAAATGGCAAAAACAAAACAGAAGGAGTCTCCGTATGATCTCAATATAATATCATTTCTGTCTAGGAGAAGCGATTGAGATGTTAAAGAGTTTGCTTTATGAAGCTTAATGGAGCTCTTACTTAAGTGTCATGAGCTCGTCTCATATTGAAATTAGAGAAATAAGAAAATTTGATTTCTGTCTTGGAGAAACAATGTTAGGTGCTAATGGAGTTCTTACTTACATTTCTCATATTTGTCTCATATTGAGATTTAATAGTTGAGAAAATAGTTGTTGTGTGCATTAAGAGTATAGAGATTTAAAATGAATGTGAATCTTTGCCATTTTGATGAGAAGTATTTAAGTTCAGGATGAATTTGCACACATTTTGGCAAACCTGAGCACTGAGTGAGACATTATCGAGATCTAAAATCTAGAAGTCATTTCTTATAAAAACAAGCAGGAGATGTAAAAGAAAGCAATCAAAGTCTGCGTGTGATCTGGTTTCTGTGTTGGAGAAGCGGCTGAGATGCTGAAGGTCTGTCTGGTGATTTTCTCTCCTGTGGGCT
The DNA here is from genome assembly GCA_027474115.1 of Schizopygopsis malacanthus. Lineage (NCBI taxonomy): Eukaryota > Metazoa > Chordata > Actinopteri > Cypriniformes > Cyprinidae > Schizopygopsis > Schizopygopsis malacanthus. The sequence goes on from CM049877.1 coordinate 1,465,928, forward strand.
GTTTGGTTGAAGGAACGCCTGCTAGTTTCATCGCCTCAGGACAAAGCGCCCGGGGCTGGTAAACTGAGTCAGTGTGATTTGTAATGGTTTAGTAGTCTAGACTGCAGATCTAGCATGCACTGCTGCGTTTGAGCTTGATGACATCTCACCCAAATACAGAACGACCGGGCTGCTAGTTAGTTCCAATCAAAGAGCTGCTAGTTACTGTAAGTGCAGCATGTTTGCAATTATTAGAAACCGCAGCGAGTTTCCCGCCGTTTTACAGCGCGGTGTTTTCCTGAACCTCTGACCCGCGCCGAGAACGAGATATAAACGCTTTGTTTTTACAGACATGGTTACGGCGGAGAGTAAACTTCAGATTAAAAGCACCCAGCCAAAATGACATCACAGCTGGTCTCAACCGGGTCCTCCTTGTGAGGCGGCTTTTGGCAGAGCACTTTCATAATTGAGTTTTTTAAAGACGGCTAATCAGCAAAGCCAGCCGAAGCGCGCGTCTGCACCAAGCAGATGTGTTTTGACCAACTTTGTTTAAAAATATTTTCTTAATTATTTTCTTTTGAAAGCTCTTAATTTGTTCGCCTGCTGCGGTCGAGATTAGGAAACGGAGGGGGAGGCGTGAGACGCCGCGGAAAGTCAGCGATTATTGAGACGACGCTCCTGTTTTCGGGATATTTTTGTGGAAATCGTTGCTCCGGTCGTTTGATACGTCCATTTCACAGAAAGAGAACAACACACAGCGTTTATGTTTTAAATATATACCTGCAGGGCGAGTGCGCAGCTGAATGTTTGTATTGCGGCGTTCCAGGTACGAGTGTTTAAATGAGTTTGCTTCCTCTTGACATTTCAAAGGTACGCCGCCGTAAACCGGGTCTTACTGTTATAATCCATGCTATTGATATTGTGGTTGGGTTATAAACTCTTAATGAGACTCTGTCTTTCCCAGTGCCAGAGTTTTGCTGGAAACTATGAAGCAAGCTTGCAGAAAAAAAATCCTCCCCAAAAACGTTTATATATAGTGATGCTTTAAACCAGGTTTCCTTCTGCAGTTGTGCTTCGTGTCTCAGATACAACAGGTGACGATCAGACCTTATCTTATAAAGTATACAGAAATGTCATTAACATGACACGGGTATAACTGGGAATTATGGTTATTACATGCTTTTGCTATAGCCAACAATTCAATGCACAAAATGCACTGTGGTCAGAATGAACAACGCTGTGCTTGCATTTAAAACGATCGGGTTGTGTTTTTATTTTATTTATTTATCATAGTCTTGGACTTCAGATAAAGTGATATCATTTGCTGTCATAACTATGGATCATTTACATGCATGCATTTGGCAGACACTTTCATCCAAAGCAAGCACTTCATGCATTGCCTGAGAATCGAACCCTGGATCATCGCTAGCGTTGCAGAATGAGTAAGTTAGTTGTATTTTATTATTTGCATTTGACATATTTTTTTACACAGTCATTGTTTACCAGAATATTTTACGGCCATTATTACAATGAACTAAGACTAAAATCAAAACTATAAAAATTGTTATTTGAAATAAAAGTTAATTGAAATAATATATATATATATTTCTCATCTTCATGTAGTTTAACTTAATGTACTAAAATAAAATAACAAATAAAATCTATATTACTCAAAGCTGAAACTAAAATTATAATCATACAAATATGTTATAATAAACATGATTTTAATATATATTAAATACAATTAAATGTATTTAGAATGATAAAACACACAACAAAATTACTAAAACTTGAACAAATATTAAAAAGAGAAGTATAATAATAAAAACTGAATCAAGATATGAATCAAACTAGTGTCCTACAGAATTCAGACATTATTCTATATTTTCATCATCGTATGTATTTCAGTCACGACTGTAAACGCAGTAGTTGGGTAAAGATTGTGTTAAAGTGAGCTCTCTAGGGTTATATCGTAGCGTTAGTGCAAATGCTTCATCTTAAGATGAGAGAGATGTATGACAGACATGTGTAAATAAACACAAGCCCCCCCCGTACCTCAAGTCAGGGAAAAACAGAGGCTTTGTTCTGAAAACAAGAAGACGACGGCCGTATCTCAGGGATGTGAAGAGATGGGATCGGCTCCTGAACGCTGACGCTTTGTTCCTGTGACCCCCCTCCAGTCGACAGGATTGGTTTGCTCCGGCTAGTAATGCATGCATCAGATCATTCATATTCATAAGTATTCATATGTAAGAAAAAGCATGGTGCAAAATCAGTATATAGATCCCTTTAAACGTTGGAGGTGTGTGAATGTTTGCAGATTGTTTTTAGAATATTGAACATGCAATTCATATTGTATTGTTTGTTTTATTTACAACTTTGAAAAATACTATTATAGTTAACTAAAACTAAACTAAAGCCTAAAAGTAAAATCATAAACATAAAACATTTTAGTTACTTGAAATATAATAATAATAGTAAAATAAAAAAAAACACCTTTTATTTCAGCTGCCAAAGCAAAATTTCTCATTTTTATTTAGTTTAGTTTATCTTCATTTAGTTGAGTTTAATTTATTTTAACATGATGAAACTAAAACTGAAAACTATATAGACACACACACATATATATATATAAAATGAAAACTCACAACAAACGTTTCCAGATTGTTTATAGAATATTGAATTTATTGTTACTTCAGTAATCTTCGTTTTATTGACAATTTTGAAAAAACTTTTTTTTTACTAAAGGTAACTAAAACTAAAATGAAAACCATAAGATTAAAACATTTTGTGACTTGAAATCAAATAAACATGAACTGAAATCAAAGGTAAAAAAGACAAAATTTCTCATTTTCATTGAGTTTAACCGAATATACTAAAATAACTCAAACTGAAAGAAAAATGAAAACAGTATATTCATGTGTATAATGAAAATATATAATTCATAAGTTGCAAAAATGAGAATAATTGTTTTGATACACTTTACAAAAAGGTTTCATCAGTAGTTTATGTGAAGCAACGCATTAAACAAGTGAGACCTTTTTCTATAATGTTAGCATTATTTGAAACATCACATTAATTTAATGAAGTGAACACATATGATATTATAATGATTTCATCTGGTTTGGACTTTAACAACAGCTGTGTTTCTCTTATATTTCAGACTTTAATGAGAGCGTGAATGACTTTAATTTGATTATAAGTCACATGTTTGCTTTCAAAAGCTCAACGTTGCATCATATACTGATAAATCAGTTGCATTCACAATCCTGTGGTGGAAACTGAAAGATTGAAAGTTGTTCATACTTAGAAAAGTGTATGTTTTAGATGCTGTCAGTAATATTACAAACACAAAAATATCTACTGTATGCATGTGAATGAGATCATATGCATAATCACGTGCAATAGGACTAATTGTTTAGGCTCTCTGCACGTCCAGTGTGTTTCACTTTCCTAATTATGATTTAATTTCACCTCGTCGTTGGTCCAGAGCTGCGGCGGTGGCGTGAGATCACATCCTCAAACAAGCACTGAGCTGCAGCTGTAAATGCTGTGTGATAAAGAGGTGACGTTAAAACCAGAAGAGCCGGTGAGAGGAAATCATCGGAGAAAAAACACGATCTGCAAATGTAGCCGTTGAGTCTGTTCTCGTCACAGTAATGTCTTTCCTGTGTACTTGTCCTGTCAGATCAGCTCGAGCGTTTTCAGCACAAATTCAACAATCACACAAAACGAGGCAAAGCTATGCAGATGATAATAACCTTGAGAGTGAAACGACACTGCAGTCCTGACTCGAGTTTCATGTGGAGACGTTTAAACGTGCTAAAGTCTCTTCATCGTGATTAGAAACATTTACACATTACACACAAACAGCGTTTTATTAAACGTGAAATTCTGATGTTGAAAGACTGAAATAGTATTTTCTTTTAAAATTTCTTTGTATTTATGTTTTTCAGTTTTTTAGTACCAGAGTTATAGTTTACTAAAAATGAAAGTGAAATGAAAACTATACAAATAAATCAATAAAAATCAATCAAAAGCCTTTTATTTCTAAGTTTCTCATTTTTATTTAGTTTATCTTGTACTAAAATAACTCAAACTAAAATTAAATAATTTTTTTTGATTAAATATATATTTTTTATATTAAAGTATGTTAAAATGTTATTAATGAAAATTATTTCAAACTAAAAAATATTTTATTTAAATTGATTAACATGTGGATAAAATATAATGAAAACGTCTCAAAAGATTGCTAAAATGACAAAAACTTACAGCAAAACTGCAGATTGTTTGCAAGATATTGAATTAATGCAATCAATAGGTTGAATTTATTGCTGAATAAATGAATGGAATTAATTAATTGGTGGTGGTTGAGGAGACCCCCCCCCCCCCCTTCTATGTAAAGTGCTTTGAGAACCCAGAAAAGCGCTATATAAATGTAACACATTATTCATTATTATTAATAATTTACAATAAAATATAAATAATATACATATCTGTGTGTGTATGTATTAAAAATGTATTAAAAAGTTTAAAATTAATATAAAATATAATTATAGAATTATTATGTATTATATATATAAAAATCTAAAATATTATTACAAATATTTAACTCTAAAATGCTAATAGTATCTCAGAGATATTAAAACAACAGTGTTTTGGGCGGTTGCTAGATGATGTATTCTGCTCTAGTTATGGTTTGGTGATTTGAATGCACTTATGTTTTGCTTGTATAAACAGTAAAGTCTTCCTATGTTATATGATGTCGAACACTTTAAATACATGCAAAACACATATCGCATCCAAACGCCATCAGTATAATAGACACAGTGATTCAAATGAGATGCTGCCACTGATTTCCACACATCTAGTGTTACCATACTAGTGCATTGTGTGTAAAGCAAGCGCAGATAATGTGTCCCGAGTGTCTGTTTTACACACAGGACGCCGTGCATGAGGTGTTTTATGATGTTGCTTTCTCTGGTTTTGTGTATGAAGTCTATCAGTCTGGAATACCGTGGTAAACCAGGCGTCATAAGTGTCTCCGAGCTGCCGGAGAATGACACTGTGTGGATGCTGTGTGCTTAAGACGGAGAGAAAGAGAAGAAAGAAGCTGTGGTGGATGTGTGCCAGAGCCCAGAGGGCATGCGTGGGGTGGAGCGTTCATCTGCCACAAACACAACATCAAGGATCTGTCATCATTTACTGTCCTTTCAAACCCTGTGACTTTCTCTCTTCTGGAGAGCACAAAAGGAGACGCTTTAGACGGATGTTCACGCTGCTCTTGTGCGATGACAGCTAGAAAGCATCATATGACCTGTGCACTATAGTCTTCTGAAGTCTTAGACTCAAACAATCAGACACATTTAAAAATGTAATTGTATGTCAAAGTTGACATAATACATAAAAACATATTTTTTAAGTTGCATTACAACTTTCATTGAGAGTTTTCATCATCATAGAAAAAAATGATATGTAAAAAAATTCATGCATAAAATAAATTTAAGTTGCATTAAAATCATTTATGTAAAATAATCTAGTTGGTCAAAATTTGCAAAAATCATTCAATAAATAATATACAAGATAAATTTAAGTTGCATTAAAAAGCATAGAAAATTGTATGTAATAGCATTTAAAAGTGTAAATATATAAGATGAATTTAAAGTTTCATTATAAAGCATTTAAAATATCGTATGTAAAATACAGATACATTTAAGTTGCATTCAAATTTTAATAAAATTGTATATAGAAATTTAAATAACAAATTTATGTTGCATAAAAAAAATGAGAAATGTTATGCAATTCTGTCTAAATATTTCAGTAATATATAAGAAAATGTTAAGTTGCATTAAAAATAAAATTGTATGCAAAATGTTTAAAAATATATTAAATAAATTAAAGTTGCAATAAAAAGCATTTCAAATTTATGTAATTATATGTAAAATAGTATTTTTAAGTTGAATTAAAATCATATATAAATCGGATGTAATTGTATTATATATATATATATTACTGTTTAAACGGTATGTTTAAAATAATAAATACATTTATTGATATTTGTTGCATAAAGTTATTAATTTTAGACTAGATACAAGACATCTAAGAACGAATTGCTTCAGGTTTTTTCTGTAAGTGCACAAAGAGATTTCAGAAGTGATTTGAGATCAGAGATCGTTAGTGATTCATCAGTCAGTGCTGATATAGGACTTTGAAGATTTGAAGAATAGCATGAGTCGTGTGGTCTGCTTTTGTTTAATAATATATCTCTGTCTGCTGTTATATTTATGTATTTAACAGACACATTTATCCAAAGCGACTTCAGGTTATACATGTATTGTCAGTATGTGTGTTTCCTGGGAATCGAACCCACAACCTTTGCGCTGCTAACACAATGCTCTACCACTGAGCCACAGGAACACGTTTACTGTACGTATGAGATCAGCCTGGTTCTGCTAAACATCTTTCGTCGTACAGGTTTGGCTGGCTTCACCGTTTGGGTTCATAAAGCAGTGTAAGAGAGAGAGACGGTGGCGTGAATGTGAGAATGGACAGATGGAGTGAGATGAGGACAAAAAAAGAAAGCGGTCATGACGGAGCGCGAGAACAGATAGAGAGAATGTGGGATTAGAAGATAACAGCTGGTGCTCAAACCCTTCAAACGGTCCATCATGAGCTCACGTCTCCAGTAAATCACAGATTACTCCTGCGACCTTGATTCACAAACTATATCATCACGCAATCTCATTAAGAGCATCTTTATCGGCAGAAATGGAAAGCGTTCATTGGTTAAGGGCAATTCTTCGTGGCTCAGTGGTAGAGCATTGTGTTAGCAGCACAAAAGGTTGTGGGTTCAATTCCCAGGAAACACACATACTGATAAAACATGTATAGCCAAGGTTCAAGGTTCAAGGTTTGTTTATTCGTCACATAATAAATTATACAGGGTATAATCAGAAGTGAAATGTAAATCAAATCAGGTCCGCTCAGTGGACAGTGCACAAGAATAAAAATAAAAATTATATAACAGTAACACAACACAAGAGCATATATATATATATATATAGGTAAAAAAAGAGAATAAAATGTGCAATAGAATAAAAAGTGCAAAACAAATAAGAAGTGCAAAAACAGTATATTGGGACTTAATAAATAGTAATGCACTAATGTTCTGAAGTCTTAGACTCAAACAATCAGACAAATTTAAGTAGATTTAAAAATATGTTAAGAAATGTAATTGTATGTCAAAGTTGACATAATACATAAAAACATATTTTTAAGTTGCATTACAACTTTCATTGAAAGTTTTCATCATCATAGAAAAAAATGATATGTAAAAATATTCATGCATAAAATAAATTTAAGTTGCATTAATATCATGTAAAGATTTTATGTAAAAAAATCTAGTAATATATGGTCAATTTAATTTGCATTAAAATCATATAAATATTTTATTAAAAAAACTAAATAATATACAAGATAACTTTAAAAAGAATACAAAATTGTATGTAATAGCATGTAAACGTGTAAATATATAAGATGAATTTAAAGTTTCATTATAAAGCATTTAAAATATTGTATGTAAAATACAGATACATTTAAGTTGCATTAAAATGTTTATAAAATTGTATATAGAAATTTAAATAACAAATTTACAAAAAACAAAATTGTATGCAACATGTTTAAAAATATATTAAATAAATTAAAGTTGCAATAAAAAGAATTTCAAATTGTATGCAACGTTTAAAAATATATTAAATAAATTAAAGTTGCAATAAAAAGAATTTCAAATTGTATGCAACGTTTAAAAATATATTAAATAAATTAAAGTTGCAATAAAAAGAATTTCAAATTGTATGTAATTATATGTCAAATTAAAATAGTATAAAAAAGAAATGTAAGTTGAATAAGAATCATATAAAAATAGGATGTAATTGTCCAATGTAAATTGTCCAATTAGCCTGAATGTAAGGCGCTTTGGATAAATGCATAAATGTAAATGTTCAAGTAAAATGTGTCATTATGGTTTATATTTGATGATTAGCAGAACTTGAATAATGTGCTGCGTTGATTACGATCAGCGGTCAGATGTGTCGTTATTGAAGCTGCTTTGTATTGTTGCCATGTTAATCCACAACGCCACACAATTCTTCAATATCTTTTACAGTATCTTCATTTCTACAGTATTTTACTAGAATTACTAGAAAACGTCATTAATAATAAAACTAAAATGTGTGTTTTTTTGTTTACAATTTTTAGCATTAAACCATTTTCCAATGGTTAAATAAACTTCAAATAAAAATAAACTTAATTCAAAATTATATCAAATATATAAATTATACATATGTTCTTTTATAGATATTATAGATATATATATTAAAATGTCCTACATTTTTTTCTTCTTTTAAGGAGAAACAAGACTTTGATTATGACTTTAAAATATACAGATTTTTGATTAAAATTATTTAAATATTTAATCGTTTTATTTATGGTAATATACATTATTTTTTATTATAATTAAACATTTGTTTTATTTTTATATTGTTTTATTTGTAGTGTTTTTGATTGTTATTGTGTATGGTTTTATTTGTTGTTGTAAAGCGCTTTGAGATCTTCATTTAAGGGCGCTATAGAAAATAAAGTTTATTATTATTATTAATATTATATAACATTATAATAACATTAACATTTCTTTATTTATTTTTTTATTTATATATATATAATTGTTGAATAGATTAAATCTAGCAGTGGAAATTATGGCTATTATCAAAAAGGTAAAATAAGTACCTACACCTTTTCCGGTTAGTATAATTACGTATAATTGTTATGAAATAGTGTATGACTAAAATAAAAATGATGATGATGATGATGATGATACATGGCATGCATACCCATGCGATATGAAAGTGAAGATAACCTCTGAAATGAGTTTAGTGTTTAAGGATAGTCATTATTGTAATAATGTTTTCTCGTGAAACCGAGCTATTTGTGACTAAAATCTCAGATCTCGTCATATTAATGAGCTTTAGTGAAGAAAGTATGAATGTGTTTTAACTCAGTGAAGCCCGTTTTCCTCGGCGGGCGTCTGTTGGCGGGAGGTTTGTGTTAAACCGGTCTAAATAAGGCCGGTCTGCCGCGAGACGTTTACGAGCCGCTGTGAAAGAGTAACGTGTTGAGCAGACGCTGGTGAAATTAGTTTTAATAGAACGCCGACCTCTGCCCTTCGTCTTTCTGTTTCACTCACTCGCTTTTTCTGCTAAGATTATCTTTTATTAAGACACGGCTGGGTCTGAAACTCAGTATAGTAGTGCACACTGCATACTAAATACTGACCAAAATAGCATCTGAAGCAGTAGTATGCTGCATTATGGTGCATGCTTAATAAGGCATGTAGCATGCAGTTCACCTCTCTGGTTATTTTGCTAATCAACTCTGCGCAAAAATATCATTAATTTTGGAAGTTTTGTAAATAATAGTTTATCCTAAAATGAAAATTAGCTGCTCACCTTCAGGCCATCCAAGATTAGGATGAGTTTGTTTCTTCATCAGATTTGGAGAAATGTAGCATTGCATCACTTGCTCATCAATGGATCCTGAATGGGTGCCGTCAGAATGAGAGTCCAAACAGCTGATAAAAACATCACAATAATCCACACTCCATCAGTTAATGTCTGAAACAAATCCATAATTAAACCGTTTTTAACTTCAAACTGCTGCTTCTGCCTAAAATCAGTCTATAATCCATAATAACGCTTCCTCCAGTGAAAAGTGCATCTGCTGTTGTCTCTCACATCAGAACCCAGAACATATTTGTTTAGAGCTGTTTTGGCTTGTAAACGGTGCTCGATCTGTGCAGGTTTCTCTCCACTTTTTCACTGCAGGATGCGTTATTATGACTCGTATTTTAGTTAAAAACGTCTTAATGCTGGATTTGTTTCAGCTTTTGCCTTCACAAGACTTTAACTGATGGTGTGGATTATTGTGATGTTTTTATCAGCTATTTGAACACTCAATCTGACGGCACCCATTCACTCAGAGCAAGTGATGCAATGCTACATTTCTCCAAATCTGATGAAGAAACAAAGTCCTAATCTTGGATTTTCATTTTTGCCTGAACTATTCCTTTAAATGCACGGTTGACTTCTTCTGGTTCTATGCTGCACATTTTAGGAGTCGTTTACAGCATGCATGCTACATTCTGCAGAAGAAGTAGTATGCTGGTACGCTGCAGGACAGGAGTTTGATCAGTTCAGATGTTTATCGTGACACTTAAATATAATGCTGGAAGCAGAATAAACATTGTAGTATGTCAGTGTTGATTGTAAGCCTCTAAGCTGAGCGTCTGTTTGAAAGCGCACACGCTGCAAGCGCTCCAGCTCACTTGTTTATAACCAGAGGCCGTGTTATCATTTAGTCTCACAGTATATCCAGAGGCAAATCCCTACGACATGCATTCAGTATTCACGACTCGTTCTACTGGGACCTCGCCGTGAATCCACAGCGAAACTCGACAGCGGTCGAGTTATTTCAGTAATCCTCTGTGATTAGCCACGATAATTCGTTTAGTGAATTTACACATTTTGTTTTATTAAGTCAATTAATTATACGCAACCCGAATCGAGCCACCGTCTGATTTGATTGTTTTCAATCCGATTACGCTCCTGGAGGAAGCTAAAGCAAGGACTTGTGTTGATTTTAATTCGCTTTGAAGCTGAAATGTTTGAGTTGTTCGGGGCAGGCCAGACACAACACTGTGACAGCGCTACCCCTGCTGATCCACGAGAGTGTGCGGGTCAAGACCTTGAACTTTCGGCTTTCTTTGTTTAACCCCAAGTCCATCTTTGTTCTATTCTCTGGATAGGTAAACAGTTGCGAGTCGCCGTCTTGCAGACTAAACATCTCTCGACTCGCTGAGATGTTAGATGTTGTTTTTGATCAATGAGCATCAGGTTGAAGCGCTTCTTAAATCTGGCTTTAATGAAGAACACGTGTTTTACAGCATATAGTGAGGAGTTTCTCCAGCAGCCCTGGATGGGTTTCAGCGGGGCTGATATTTGATATGCAGTCTGATATGATGCCTTGATTACACTGACTTACACAATACACAAGCTGTTCATCAGTCTATGTCCTTCACTGTGACCGGCACAGACTCTCTAACCACGTTATGAGATGACTGACAGCCACCAAAACACAGCATTAACATGCACATTTCTGCAAATATTACCTTGTGTTTATTGTGTGTGTACCATAGTAGTACTATAGTTGGGGCATGTACCACTGTTTTTATTTTCCGTATATGCTCAGAGGTTTTTTTTTGTATTTAATTCTTATTTTTACTTTTTGGATGTGTCAAGATAATACTGTGCTATACTATTACCATGGTAATATCTCATTTATTTTTAATATATACCATGGGTGTAATATGACATATATATATTTACATGTATGATTATTAATACTGCAATTAATTTATTTTTCAAGTTATTTGGTATATGCATATTTATTTTTTATTTACTTAATTTCTACCATAGTAATACTATTATGTTTTTTTGGAGGGGGGGGGGGGGTCATGTACCATGGTAATACTGTGATTTAATATTTATTTATTTATTGCTATTACTATGCTTTTTTATACTATGCTTCTTTGTGTATACCATGGTAATAATATGATATTTTTTTGACATGTAATTTTTTGATATTTAATTTTTTTTTTTTTAAATGTTCCATAATTTTTTTGCCATATTTCTCACATTGAACTTTTTCCATTGTTTACTAATATAACTAACCAAAGAATGCCAGTTACTGGTCCATTTACTACCAAAGATTCACAAACACAGAACACTGCCATTGATTGCACAAATGCAGAATATTCAGAACTAAGCAGCGATACATCTAATGCATGACATGCAAATTAAATGTCATCAATTGCATTTCACTTCCACAGGTTAGACTGGATCGTGATCATGGTATCTTAGAAAACCTTTAGTAGGATCTTTTCTATTCCATGTTTAAGCGTGAGTGTGTAAGTGACATATAGTGTGGGAAAGAGTTTGTGTTTGTCTTGTCTTTGTGTGTTAAGTGTCTGTCTGTGTGTGTATCTTTTCATGCAGTCGTATGCAGTCATACTCGTCTGTTTCAGGCCCTCCAGATGTCTTACACATAGTGGACTCTTGTGTGTGTGTGTGTGTGTGTGTGTGTGTGTGTGTGTGTGTGTGTGTGTGTGTGTGTGTGTGTGTGTGTGTGTGTGTGTGTGTGTGTGTGTTGAATGGGTCAGTCAGCCTGTATCACCCTGCACACACACACACAATGACCCCACTGTTCTCCCCCATAACCGCTCACCAGGTGGCTCTCCAGCAAACACACAGCCAAATAATTACAGTAACACACACATGAAGATGAACTCAATGCAATTAGACAATAGTGCTCGACGCATATGTGACAAGGCCGAAAAAAACACGATATTTAGTGTTTTCAGTGATCAGCATTGGCTGAAAATGCCTCTTTTTGAGTCACGAAGCATCTTAGATGAGATATAAAATGTATTTTTGCATGCCATTCAGTAGCAGTCCTCTGTTAAATGGATTATTAAACAAGAGAGAAGCTGTTCTGATTTGTTTATTTTTTAATTATTAAAGGTAATGCTTGTAATTTATTATGTTAAAATACTACAAATACATGTTTCTCAGTGTCATGTTCAGAGTTAGTTTTAGAAGAGCAGACACCGTAACATTGACTCAACCAATGGTGTGCGTTTGGGGTGGGGCTACGTTTTTGCTTGACCAATGACAGATGGGGGGCGTGTTCATAAAAACTGTCTGAATTCACAAACTTCAAAATTAAAGTTTTAATTGTAATGGCGTTAAATGCGCTTGACCTCGCCGGTCATCTTTTTGAGTGCAGATCAGTGTTGTTATTGTTAAATTAAACTATTAAAACAAACATTTTTGTTAAAATAATTAAAATAAAATACAAATATTAGATGATAATTCAAACTTTAAAAAACGTGTCACCTCAGCAGCTAGCTGAAATAAAATAAGCTGAACTACTAAAATTACTAAAACTGCAAGAAAATTAAAAAATTTATAAATAAATACAAAAGACAAAACTACATAACAAAATTACCAAAAGTTAAATTTATTTTAATTAAAAACTAAATGTATTAAATTTAAATGAAGCTTGAAAAATAGTGTGTGTGTTTGTGTGTGTGTATATATATATATATACAAACACACACACACACACACACACACACACTCCACTCACTCAACACACACTCACTCACTCACGCACACACACACACACACGCACACACACACACACACACACACACACACACACACGCACTCACTCACTCACTCACGCACACACACACACACACACACACACACACACACACACACACACACACACACACACACTCACACTCACTCACTCACTCACTCACTCACACACACACACACACACACAATTTTTGTGATTTTAATCACTTTTAGTTGTTACTTATTTACTGTTAATAAAGTGTGATATCATTTGAAATCACACACAAATACATTGACGCAGACCCGAGGGACCTTGGTTGAACACAAAAGCTGTGACCTCCGTCTCCTCGAAAGCGCTTTTGATGAGCAAATTTAACACGTCGTCATCGAGGAAGCGGATTCATAACTTCTGCTTTGTGTTTTATGTCCTTCAGTGAAAATAGATTCAGCTCTCAATTCCCCAAACGTGATTTCCTCCAGCGTCCGGCGTATAGAGTGCTATTCATTATTAACTCACATTTCAAATCATCTTGTGTTTCCATTGACTTTCGGCGTTTGTGATTTGACCTGCTTGGATGTGTGTAACCTGTCGTCTGGCTGCGAACAGAGACGGTAAGACGATCTGAGAGACAGAGAGAGACAATATTCCTCATGCTGGGATAATGCGGTAACAGAAAAGCACTGTGGAAGTACCATGGTAAAATGATGGTATTCGATGGTCATACCATGGTATAATGACCTGTATATGCTCATTAACATATGGCGAAGAGAGACAGTTCAGATAGAGAGGTGATATTTCGTCTTTGTGTCGTTCTCTCCCACTTTCTGTGATGTTTGAGCATGTTTCATGCCTATATTTGCTTCCACAGCGAGTGTTTCTCACAACTCCAGTGATCCGTTCACAGAGCCACCGCTAATTTCACATTCACACAGCACTTAACCATCGCTCTTCTCTTTTTAGTTCCCACAAAAATGCCACAGACACACTTCAACAAATCAAGATGCTGATGAGGTTTTAGAGAACTGTCATTGAGAAGAAACTGTAGTTGTGTTGAGCAAATTTTACTGTACTACTATATAGTACATATATACTGTACTATTAGGGCTGGGCGATATAGTAAAAAAAAAGAATGTTTGCTTTTTGATATTTTTGCATATAAAATATCAACTTTCAAATATATTTGAATTCTAAATTCTAAAAACATTTTTTTTTTCTTTATTGTCTGGCATTAGTATAATGTAAATCTATTTTACTGTAGTATAGTATCGCACACTCACTTACACAGACACATTTTTTATATAATATGTATTTTATATATTATATTATATATTCTAATAAAATATTCTAATATGTTCTAATTAATTCTAGAATATATATATTTTTTAAGTTTTTTTGTGTATTGTGTATGTTGATTACGCCTCATATTTTTTTCAGCAAGTTGTAAAATATTTTTAATGCCAGAAAAAAAACATATTTTTCACTTGGTTTTTCACTAACATTAATTTTCATTTATATGTACACTAGTATATCAATAGTTGATAATAGTACTTTACTTCATGTTTTAATGAATCGTTTAATGAGTTACTGATTCACTCAGTTTGAAGTGATTCACTGAAATGAATCATTGTGGTTCCTCACACTGCTGTTAATTAATTATAAATGATTAGATTTCCCTGTCGAAGCCGTTGTGAATATATTATTTCATATATCACCCAGCACTGATACTACACTGGTTTCAGTATGAAAGCTACATTTCTAGCGTATGAAAACGACTCAATTTATGAAGGGACGTTTCATTTCAAAGGGCAGGTTAGTTTACAGTAGCGATTGCTCTTGTGTACATCAACATCAAACTATATGTCATTTCAAAGAGCGATGCGAAGCCGTTCCGTACACACAACATTTCCTCAGCCTCAGCGGAGGTGGCGTTGGTTTGGCACAGGTTATAACCCTCTAAAACAACACAGTAGCAGTGTGTGTGAATAGCAGGAAGTGCTTGTGTGTTTGGAGGAAAAAGCTGTGGAGGGTACGAGGGTAAAGACGGGGTAAAAATAGGGCACTGGGCAGAAGGCAGGAAACTAGCAAACTGTGGCCTCATAGAGGAATGTCTTCTGCTGCATCGAGATAAGAGCTTAACTCTCTCCTCTCCTCCAACCTGCTCAAACTACTACCACAGTATTACCACGGTAAGAGAACATGATCGTTCCGTGTCTGTCTGAACACCAACCTCATGTTAATGCACCTTACTGTAAGTATGACATGGTATTAAAAAAATCATCTATTACAAAAAATCATAGTTTTTGATCATTAACTACAGTACCGTGTGCCATCCTTACAAAAAAAGCATAGTTTTTGATCATTAACTACAGTACCGTGTGCCATCCTTACAAAAAAATCATAGTTTTTGATCATTAACTACAGTACCGTGTGCCATCCTTACAAAAAAAGCATAGTTTTTGATCATTAACTACAGTACCGTGTGCCATCCTTACAAAAAAAGCATAGTTTTTGATCATTAACTACAGTACCGTGTGCCATCCTTACAAAAAAGCATAGTTTTTGATCAAAAAACACTTCAACACCATCCTTACAAAAAAAGGTATATACAGTACCGTGTGCCATATAGTAATCAAAATGTTTTTGATCATTACTAACTACAGTACCATGTTTTTGATCCTTAACAAGTTTTTGATCATCTACAAACCATCCTTACAAAAAAAGTTCATTAACTACAGTACCGTGTGCCATCCTTACAAAAAAAGCATAGTTTTTGATCATGGTTTTTGGTATTTAACTACAAAACCGTGTCATACAAAAAAAGTAAATGTACCGTTCCATGTGCCTAAGTACTGTGCCACAAAAAGTACTGTTGCGGTACCATTGTACAGTGATGATGATACTACGATACTTTGATATTATACTCCAAATGTCCAAAAAACACTTTAGCACAACGGTATGTAAATATCATTTACCATAGTAAATGTTACTATGTGCCATGTTTTATATCAAAGTACCGTGAAATTATCGTCATTGAAAATGGCTATTGTGGTACCATGGTACAGTGATGGTGATACTATGGTACTTTAATATTTACCATGGTAGTAAAATTAATGTTTGGTATTTTTATGATATTCCAAATGTAAAAAAATTATATATATAAAAAAAAAAATAGATAAATTTAGTACCATGGTATATGAATATGATAATCAACATGTCAATTACAAGTAAATGGTAAATGTTACCATGCGCCAAGGTATTTATATTAAAGTACCATGAAATTATCATTCATTAGATCAAGGGTTCTCAAAGTTTACATTCAAAGGTCCGAATCTGAATTATCTTCAACGTCAAAAGGTCCGATATAATTGTTATTACAAAACTTGTTTTTATAAACATGCTTATTACTTTATATAACAATTCAACTTAATATATGCTTAATTATCATATTTATGACGTCATCAGTAGTACTTGGGTTTACGAAAATTAACCATAGTTTTATAGAAATAAAAAACATTTGGTTACTATTAAACCATGATAATCACAAATTAACCTTGGCCTTGCTACACTAACCATAGTTTAACCATTGTATTTGTAGTAAAACTGGTTGTATAAATTGTAATCAATATGCAAAAGAATAGCATGTACAACGTGCAATTTTATTATGTCAAACTACCACAAAATTACCATAATGAACAATTCCTTGCATAAAAGCACCAATGCATGGTGTCAAGTGGTAATACTGTGGTACTTAATATGTATCGTGGTACTGGAGCACATAGGTTTTCCAAGGTATTTACAAAAATCAAGGTATTATGATGTCCAAAAAGTGCAGAAAATTACCATGGTACTACTATAGTTGTTTTTTTCACCTCCATTTATAATGCATTTAGACAGATGCATTTATCCAAAGTGACTTACATTTACATTTGATCAGTTCTTGTTTTCCCTTGGAATCGAACCCATGACATTGTCATTGCTAGTGCCAAGCACCATACTACCCTTTGTATTGTTTTTGGCAATGCACCATGGTACCACCAGGGTATTTTAGACATGCACCACTTTGTATTTACTGTACCACTGTACATTTGTGTAAAAGTTGCATGCATGCTTATAACCCCAGATGAATGCATCTATTAAAACCTGTCCACAGTTATGTTTGTGCTGAGAACGACACACGTGATTTCAGATCCCTCAGAATGAGTGCATGTCTGTTTTCTCTTCCTCTTTATTGTGTGCGTACGTTACCATCTGACCTCATTGACCCTCTTATCACCCCCATCTCAACCGAATATTCACGTGTGGCCACACACAAAAGGGAAAAGAGCGTCAGCCCAGAATGTTTACACTGTGTGAAAAATAGCAACCATAAGAGCTGCATCTACTCCCTTATCCGAGTGAGGGAAAGTAAATAATTAGCTAAATCATAACTAACCATCTCCGTCAAGCGCTTAATTAATGCTAAACGCACGCGCCGTGCTGACCCGATGCAATCAGCTTCTCTGACCGAGCGCTGAACCGCTAACCGATGTGACAAACGGGCGTAATCACGTCATTTGTGTAAACACTTAAAAGATGGGATCACACGCGGCTGTTAATTCATTTACGCAGCAGTTGTTGGTTTTTAATTTGTGGGCGGGTGTAATTCTGTCATGTTGCCTGATCTTATTATGTGCTAATAGACTGCAGCGACGGCGTCCCCCGGGGCAGAGCCGCAGACATCTGTCTCTCTGGCCTTTACATCGGCCGTCTCTCTCTCCTGCCTCACGACTTCATTTTACTGTAAAATCTGCCGTCCGTGTGTGTCTCTCTCTCTTTACCTTTCTGTGGTGATAGGCCCTACGGCATGCCATTACTGGGCTAATGAGGGCTGTCTACAGCCGGAGAGAGCGAGCAGTCGACAGACACACTAACCAACACTGACACTCTCATTATACAACTGGCAACCGCTGAATGAAGGAGTCCCTCGCTCTCTCTCTGTATCTCTCTCTCTCTCTCTCTCTCTCTCTCTCTCTCTCTCTCTCTCTCTCTCTCTCTGTCTCTCTCTCTCTCTCTCTCTCTCTCTCTCTCTCTCTCTCTCTCTCTCTCTCTCACTCTCTCTCTCTCTCTCTCTCTCTCTCTCTCTCTCTCTCTCACTCTCACTCTCACTCTCACTCTCTCTCTCTCTCTCTCTCTCTCTCTCTCTCTCTCTCTCTCACTCTCACTCTCTCTCTGTATCTCTCTCTCTCTCTCTCTCTCTCTCTCTCTCTCTCTCTCTCTCTCTATCTCTCTCTCTCTCTCTCTCTCTCTCTCTCTCTCTCTCTCTCTCTCTCTCTCTCTCTCTCTCACTCTCTCTCTCTCTCTCTCTCTCTCTCTCTCTCTACATTGTTTACTTCATTTCTAGCTTTGCATATGCCACGTGTAGATATAACATTAGCCCGGGGGCTTTTCACAGATTCAGATCAGAAATATTCAGACACAACCGGTGGCTCTGAGGAACACCTCGGGACGTCACCAGAAACCAATGTGTGTCCGGAAACACATGCAGGTCATATTTCATCCCCAAACCATCATATTTTCCTGAATGAAGCTTGTTTTAGGACCTTTTTTCATGTATTTAAATACATTCAATATTCATAACAATCAAATTACAGTAAAAATTTGTTTATATATATTTGTATATATGTTTCTAAAATATTATTTTGTATATTTTCGTTTATTTTCTTACATTTCATTATATAATTTACATATTTATCATACTCTTTTCCTATATATATTTTTTTTCTATACATATTTCCTGTAGATATTTGTACAAAAAAAAAAAAAAAAAAAAAAAACTTAATTTTGGGGACAGGTTTTGTGAGATTCACCTTTGCACCAAGTGACACACAACCACTTTGTGTGTGTGTGTGTGTGTGTGTGTGTGTGTGTGTGTGTGTGTGTGTGTGTGTGTGTGTGTGTGTGTGTGTGTGTGTGTGTGTGTGTGTGTGTGTTGCCATCAGGACTTCCTCTTCAGTGGTTTGAAAGGTAAACACTACATTACCGGTTAATTGAGCTGCCAGATATCCCGGCCAATCAGGGCGCAGGACGGTTGCTGCGGTGAACAAACAGGGAAGGAGGGAGCAGTAAACGAGTGTAGGGTGGGATATGGAGGGAAAACAATGGATGCTGGGCAGCCGGCCAAGGAAACAAGCAGAAACGGATACCATATTGGCAAAGCTTATCACTGGAGCAAGATGGACCTGAACCCGATTAGAGTGCTGCCTGTATTCTGATATTCAAGACCGTTTTCCTTTCGGACTTCGATACAGATGCATCAGTGCAGCGCTGAAACCTCGTCATGCAAACCTTTCAGATCAAATCTTCTTTATTCTATTGTGATTAAATATACTGAGGTGTATAATTAATCTAAAATATTTTAAACTTTTTATTTTTTTCTTTGGTATTTTTATTTGTATTAATATTGCATATAGTTTCTATTATATATAGGACCTAGAATAGCTTATAATTATGCATGCAGTATGTTAATTTCAAACATAAATGTTGAATACAAAAATGCGTATATTAACTTGAACAGTGACTGCTTACTATGAGAATATGAATTATTTACTTGCTTAATGTAAATACATGTTATGTCCAAATGTAAATATCTGATATCAGATGGTAAAAGCAAAGTACTTTGATAAATAGCATGGGATTATGAACATATTCATATAGTATAGCATTTATATCATTCCTAGAATACTGTGGTATTATCTTGCTTATAAAAAACATATATTCTTGTATTCATATATATATATATATATGTGTGTGTGTGTGTGTGTGTGTGTGTGTATATATGTATATGTATATAAACATGCCGATTTCATGTTATTTTTTTAATAAGTGACTTTACATGATTTCATGGCATTACCATAGTCCTTTTTTGTTCTTGTTGTATAGATTCAGGCCCATGTGTAACATTTGTATCATATCATACCTCACACGTGTGTACAGACACACAAACACACACACATGCAGTGTTCGGTGTGTGTAACTACTGATGCGAGACTCGAGAGCAGCTGCAGGGTTTTGTTACCTGTAACACAAACCAACGCATGTTGTATCATTTACAGCCATTTCACATTAATGGACCGTCTGTGTGTGTGTGTGTGTGTGTGTGTGTGTGTGTGTGTGTGTGTGTGTGTGTTGTGTGTGTGTGTGTGTGTGTGTGTGTGTGTGTGTGTGTGTGTTCATAACATTCCCTGCAGATTAACAGAATAGACATGTTCACGAGAGGCTCCTCCGATGAATGGAATGTCAGGCATTACTAGGCTTATTTGAGTGCTCATTTCAGCCATTCAGATAAAGACAATCTGTGCATTGTGTGCTAAAACACACACACACACACACACACACACACACACACACACACACACACACACACACACACACACTCAAACCATTCTCTAAGTGTATGTTAATGACTATTCATAAAGTGGTACCACAGTAGAGCTTTTACATGCTGTATAACGCATCTTCAGACAATACAAAGACATTAAGTACTGTGCAGATCTGTGCTTGGGTTTCAAAACCTAATGAACTGCCTACCTAGATTACATTTTTAGGCATCATAATTGCACTCAAAACATTGAAATATTCTTAGGAGACCATGTTATGAATTCAAAGCCAACATGGCGTGTATTATTCAATCCTACATTGCATTGCAAGGTCATTTTCTTTCTATAATGAAAAGTATTGATTAATCTAATGCAATTAATGCAATCTAATTAAATTAGTCTAATATATGTGTGTGTGTGTGTGTGTGTGTGTGTGTGTGTGTGTGTGTCTGCGTGTGTGTGAAGTGTGTGTGTGTGTGTGTGTGTGTGTGTGTGTGTGTGTGTGTGTGTGTGTGTGTGTGTGTGTGTGTGTGTGTGTGTGTGTGTGTCTGCGTGTGTGTGAAGTGTGTGTGTGTGTGTGTGTGTGTTGTGTGTGTACTGCATATATGCTAAATACACACACATATATTTCAAAATGCAAAACAGATATTTAGAGCCTTAAACTGATAATCAATAGTGTTTGTATTCCTTTTTCTTGTGTAGATGATATGTTTTATATTTAATTTTTCATAATTTGCAGATGATGCAGTCTTAGTAGTCAGCTGTCTATGCTGGTAGACAGCAGTGCAGCACACTATGTTCTCTAACAGAACTCTTGAATTCTATTGTATTATACTCTATTGCACAACTCCACCAGACCTGAATTCATGCCGTTAGAATGACTCTTTGCTGTTGTGTGCCGACCACAATATCTTAGCATGCACTTTCAGTATCACACAAACAGTTTTCTGTTGCCATCATTGCGGTGCAAACGTCTCCAGGGCAGAAAACATGAATCATCTTTTTCAGCAGATTTAAGCAACGATCGCCCACGCCAACGGACATATAGACCGGAGATGCTGCACATTTAAGACGTCGCTTATATGCAGTTGGTCTTTCTGTAGAAACTGACCTCAGATCAGCGCTGTGTGGCTCGTCTGTGAAATGTGCCGGTATTCGTTTATGTAATTGCATTACTCATAAAGTAAACACACGTCTGCCAGATTCAACATTATTCTTATGAAACTGTTAACGTTTATTTTTAGAGAATTAATTATGTGGCTTACGGACACTATTCAGCTGCTAAACCCAAACCTGTTGAGTTTTAGGTTATTATGAACTTTTATTATTGATATGGTGGTAAAATAAATTTTTATGAGGTTTTGTGAAACATTTTGTGCTTTTTATGAGTCTAATCTTACTTTGGCAACCCCACTGGAACATTTGATTACTCATTAATAGCTCATGTTTCATATATTTCGTTTCAGATGCAGGCGAGGATTGAGATTTTTAAGAGATTGCATTTGTGATTTTTCTTTGCTGGTTTGACATAAACTTTATTAAAATTATGAGCAGCTAAAAAGAGATTTGATTTGATGACTCCTGCATATGCACACTCGCCCCTGAACTGAACCTGTTTTAATCATATTTAATTGCCTAAGATGAAACGATAATGTGTGTGTGTGTGTGTGTGTGTGTGTGTGTGTGTGTGTGTGTGTGTGTGTGTGTGTGTGTGAGTGAGTGAGTGAGTGAGTGAGTGAGTGAGTGTGTGTGTGTGTCTCTCATATTTTCAGTACATGTTGATCTGTCTGTCAGCATCGACGCCAATTTACTGTGTTGTTCAACACGAGACATCTGCTGTGGAAAATAAACCCCATGAGATCATTACACACACGTGCGCACACACACACACACACACACACACACACACACACACACACACGCGGCGGGATCAGAAGGTCTCATACTCACAGGCTAAAACTGTCACTAGCGCTGTCGCCAGCCTAATGCCCTGGATACACCAATAAATGTCTGACGTGTAAGAAAGGTATTAGACATTCATGTACGGAAATATATATTCATCTATTTGTGCTGTACAGGCTTTCAGTATAATCTCTTCTGCTGTAGGACAAATTAAAAGTCCGCAGTTGTCAAATACAGTCATTATTGTTTCAGCTTTCTTGTGTTTGAACTAAAGTGTGAAATGGACTGCTTGGCTATTCTGGGTGGTTTCCAGGGCATTGCTATGTGGTTGCTAAGTCATTCTGAATGGATTTTTAGACAGATTAAACGTCTAAAGTTGTGAAATTCAATCAGTATAATTTCACTTTGTTTGTGTTTGAATTCAAACTAGATTTTAAAGTGTAAAACGTACTGCTTGGCTGTTTTGGGTGGTTGCCAGGCTGCTGCTATGTGGTTGCTAAGGATTCTGAGTGATATTTAGTGTGTTGCTATGTGTTAATTACAGACCCATGTCTTTCTGTGATCATTTGGGATTTTTTCACTTGTTTTATCGTTCAGCAGGTGAAAATCCTGCATCTGATCACTTAGTAAAGTAACGGCACATTCATGTCTGGAGTGCACACACACACACACACACACACACACACACACACACACACACACACACAGAACAGACACAGGACACACACATAGAAATGTCCACACACCCTACACCTATGTCAACACACACACAGACAGAGACACACATTTTCCCACACACACACACACACACACACACACACACACACACACACACACAGACACAGACAGACACACACACACACACACACACACACACACACACACACACAGACACAGACAGACAGACAAACACAGACACAGCGCACACACACACACACACACACAGACACGCAGACACACACACACACACAGACACACACACGCACACACACACACACACACAGACACACACACACACACACACACACACACACACACACACAGACACAGACACACACACACACACACACACACACACACACACACACACATACACGCACACACAGCACGCACACACACACACACACACACACACACACAGAAGTTTAATACTTCTCGTATGGCATCAGACTGTAAAACACTTTGCGGTTCTAATTGAAATCGTTGTTTTTTACAGCGTGTGCTGATTTGGACTGAATTCAGCATCAGAAGTTTCACTGGTCTGCTGTCTGTCTGTTAGCATCCAAATGAGTTTGTCTTAACTTGCGAGAACAATGTTTCTGCGACTTGGCTTCTTCAAACTCCATCACGTCTCAAATGTGTGTCTGGCAGCGAGTGTTTGGAAGGCTTTTCTCTGGAAACAGCACTTTTGATTTAGACGACGAGCAGATGGTTGTAAGTAGATTGCTTTCATGTTAAGAAATCACTTTCCTTCTTTTGTCTGGCCTGCGAACGGAAGATTATTTTAATGCGGCCTCTTTTTTGTCATTACTGTGTATGGAGCGGTGACATAACACCAAATACTCGGGAGAGAACGAGGACGAGGAACAGGGAAGCCTGGCGGTGATTGGTTCAGCCTCAGAAACCTGTTGCCAAGCTTACAGTTGAATTATTAAAGGGATGTTTTATAGCTCAGATGTAGCTTTATTTTAAATGTAATGTTTCATTGAAATATCAACTTAAATTCCCTAATAGGTCTTTCTGTCAGTAGTCTTGCTTTGATCTCATTATTACTGTCTTGGAGAAACCGTTGAGATCTCGTTTATGATTCTGATTGGGCTTCATTGCACTCAGATTCTGCGCACGTTTTTACTCATAAGAAAGTTTGTCAGCATCTCTGTGATCGTGAACCCTGAAGGATGATTGACAGTCAGAAGGTATTCTCAGATTGAATCATATGATCCAGTCAGCATCACCTTCACAGCTGCGCTGGAGGGTGAGAAGAGAAACCGCCTCTGATTGGCTGTTCTGTGTTTGAAATGAAAGCGATTGGTCTCTTTTGTTTTCACTCTGACTGAGAGTTTGACAGTCGCTGAAGGAAACGCTGAAACAGACGAGATCACGTGCATGTGTGTTTGCAAATTCACTGCGTACTTACATCATGCCAGAACATTTACATTTATGCCTTTAGCAGACGCTTTTATTCAGGCTATACATTTATTGTCAGTATGAGTGTTTCCTGGGAATTGAACCCACAACCTTTTGCGCTGCTAACACAATGCTCTAACCACTGAGCCACAGGAACATGTGATAGAACATCGTAGTAAACATAAAGCAATATAGTAAAAACAGTAATGTGTAGATTACTTACAAATTGTACTCTGTTGCTCTGTTGTTAAAACATTTGAGTTACTAACGTAATCCATTACATTACACATTTTAAGTAATATAATGAGACTACTTTTTGATTGTTTTTAGATTATTCCAAAGTTGTTTGTACCATATTGATGTAAAAAATACAAAGATAAAGAAAATATGTGACTCTGGAGCACAAAAGCAGTCTTAAGTCGCTGGGTATATTTGTAGCAATAGCCAACAATACATTGTATGGGTTACAAATATTTTAATTTTATGCCAAAAATCATTAAGATATTAAGATCATGTTCCATGAATGTATTTTGTAAATTTCCTACCGTAAATATATCAAAACTTAATTATTGATTAGTAATATGCATTGCTAAGAACTTCATTTGGACAACTTGAAAGATGATTTTATCAATATTTAGATTATTTTGCTCCCTCAGATTCCATATTTTCAAATATTGTCCGATCATAACACACCATACATCAATGGAAATATTATTTATTCAGCTTTCAGATTATCTATACATCTTAATTTAAAAAAATTGACCCTTATGACTGGTTTTGTGCTCCAGGGTCACATATATTCTATCCTTAGTTATTAACAACATAAAGTACATTAAACATTACATTACGTCAAAGTTTTCCAAACATGGGGTTCGTGAAGAAACTGCAGGGGGTTTGTGAGTTTAATAAAAAGCTAATCAATTAAATCAGAAAAAATGGTAAATTAAAACAAATAATTGTAGCATCAAAATAAACACTTACTAAAAAAAGCTAAATGTTTTATTAGTTTACCTGCATGTCATGTGACCTTTACCCAAAGTCAGAGAATTAAACATGCAAATGTGCTGCTTAATTATACTCTTACTAACTTAAAATCTCAAGTAAATATTTAATATAGAAATAACATGAATGTGTTTGGAATTTAATTGTAATATGTAATCATGTAATCAATAAAAAAGTAACTGTTGTCTGTTTGCGAGTATTTAAAAATTTAATATAATCTAATTACAAGTACTTAATTTTTGTAATTGATTACATAATCCAGTAATCATTTACTTCCCATCATTGAAAACCAATGACAACACCTTAGCAACTGCTTAGCAACACTCTGGCCAATCACACAATCCGTTATTACTCCCTTCAGCAACAGTAATGCATTGGGAACCAGCGAGGACACTGTAGTAAATGCATAGCAATGCAGTAAAAACCAATAAGAACACTTTGGCAACTGCATAGCAACATCCCAGTCAATCACAAACCCTAGCAATACGGCGGTGAGCTTTGCTTAATCAAACAGCGCTCATATTTTCACCAGAAAATCTGCTAGAATATTTATATTTTAACATCTGTAATTTCTACTCATTGGATCTGATCTCTCTCTCTCTCTCTCTCTCTCTCTCTCTCTCTCTCTCTCTCTCTCTCTGTCTCTCTCTCTCTCTCTCTCTCTCTCTCTCTCTATCTCTCTCTGTCTCTCTCTCTCTCGGTCTCTCTCTCTCTCTCTTTCTCTCTCTCTCTCTCTCTCTCTCTCTCTCTCTCTCTCTCTCTCTCTGTCTCTCTCTCTCTCTCTCTCTGTCTCTCTCTCTCTCTCTCTCTCTCTCTCTCTCTCTCTCTCTCTCTCTCTCTGCTCTCTCTCTCTCTCTCTCTCTCTCTCTCTCTCTCTCTCTCTCTCTCTGCTTCTCTGTCTCTCTCGTTTAAACAGGTCGTTAATCTTCACATGGCCAAAACAATATGTTGATTGTACAAACACGGTTATTAACTGGACGGCGTCCAGCAGAGTTATTTTCGATGTAAAGGCCTGTGGGAACATCGTGTGCTTTAGAGATTTGAGCTGTGATGCAATGACAGAGAGAAATAAAGCCTCGCTCGGATCGCTCGTTAATTCTAGATTAGTTTGAAGAAGCTAAATATCTCCTACAGAAATAATGCAGACTATTTGACTGTAGTTTTGTGCTCGGAATTGAAACTTTATTCAGGGACATCCAAAAATGTGCTTAGTTGGAAAAAATATTTACAGTAATGTATTTATTCACTTATTTAAAAAAAGATTGTATTTAAAAAATATTATTATTTTAAAGATATTAGTTTTTTTTTATGTGCAGTTTACTTAACTTGGCATCAGATGATCCCATCTGTCATCTGTCCAGTTTTAGTTTTTTGTGTGTTTCAGAAATTAAATTAGTGAGCGTTAACGGATCAGGTAAAGGTTTATGAAATATTACAGCTATTTTGATTATGTATAAGAGTGCAATGAATAGTCCATTATTTTACCATATTTGAATTCATTTGTGGAGTTCTCCAAATCTTCCCACGGAAGCAGCACAGACCCTGGTAATGACCTGTGTGTGTGTGTGTGTGTGTGTGTGTGTGTGTGTGTGTGTGTGTGTGTGTGTGTGTGTGTGTGTGTTGCGTGTGTGTGTGTGTGTGTGTGTTGCATTGTGTTGCAGGTGTTCAGTAGCACACCATCCACATTTTTCTGTGTTATCCTAATTAAACACACACACACACACACACACACACACACACACACACACACACACACACACACACTACCCACAAGACAATTTCCCCTATTTACATAATGAGACAGAATCTGTGAGAGACTAACGAGAAACCTAATGATCTCTCCAAAGAGAAAGAAAGAAACCCAGAGACAGATCCGTTTCCGTCTCATTTATAATCAATCGCCCTCTTTTATATTAGTTTGTTTTGATTATGTTTTATGACTCACAGACGGAAAAACACTGGACAGAACTTCCAGCTAAAGGACTAGTTCACCCACTAACGAAGATCCCGTCATCATTTACTCATCAGACACCCTCACGCTGCTCTTTCCCATGCTATGAGAGCTTACACAGACAAAAACATCATACAACTATCTTACGTTTGAGTCAGAAGAGTTTTTATCATTATAATTATAGCACAGAAGTCTACTTTTGCGATGGTATTTTGATCCCTTTTGAAGCATGACAGACTTGGTCGTTATGAGCTGTTTAGAAAAAGCCGAGTGAGCATTCCTTGAAAGTTAACATCGTATGAGTTGGGATGAAATCTTTTTGGCTGAACTGTTGTTATAAGTATTGGGTTCCACAGCAGGGTTGACATTTATTCTCCTGCTGGTCGAGTTAAGTTATCACACCCTTATTGAGCAGCGTTAAGTGTTTGGCACGATCGCTTAAACACACACACTCAGCTACACCAGCTAGTATTTTATACTATATTTAATATTACTAAGTACATCTCTGCAGCTCCTGAAATAGAGTCATTCCCCCGGTCTAGATGCTTTTCAGGCCATAATTGCAGCTTAATCTCTGGCCCTATGCAATTTGCATTGTAATAATATCCAATATTCAAACTGCAGTAATGGTCTTGCGGTGTGCGGAAGATTTGCATCAAGCAGCTGGCGCTTTGAGTTTCTCTCTGAGGCGGATTCGGTCTTGTTTGTTTGTTTTTAAACGTCCTTTCTCCTTCACTATCGAGTTAGAACGAGTCGACGTTATAGCGGTTTATATTGAACACAGCATTGCAGCTTACATGACCTCTCTGTATACATGTTCCTGGTCTTATTCGGCATTATTTATACGCTGTAATGTTACAGTATGTATTCATATTTTGAATTAGCTTTTATTTGTATATTTTCAGTTTATACGTTTTAGTAATTTCACGCACTTGTCATTTTTATTAGATTTTTTATATATATTTCTATTTAGTTTTAATTTATTTTAAAGTTTAAATTATTAAAGTAATATAATACATTTAATAGATGTAATGTTTTATCTAATTTGTATCTATGTTTTTCATCTAATATTTATTTGGCTTTGGCAATTACATTTTTTAAAGTCATTTTAGTTTTAATTACCAATTCATCGAGTCACGTTATTTAGAAGAACAACATGCAACATGCTTAAGCATGCATACGTTAGTGTGACTTCAATATATACTGTATGTATGTATGTATGTATATTAGTCAAATGCTGCAGTGTGATTCACTGGTTGTGTTAAAGTATTTTCATGTGTCTGCATGCATTAGTAGCAACATCACAAGCTAGCTAAGCTAGCAGAAATACACAACAACATGTCTAATGTACTAATGTTTATCCATGAGCTTTTTATTTTAAACTCAACTTCCAGTCAAACAGGTGATTTCAGCTCAATCATTCTGGTATCTGTTCGGTAGAGACGTTCAGAAATGCCCCCTCAAGTCACCCACGGGTTACAGTAAAGGGCACATCGATTACGGACACGAGCTGCAGAAAACCCCTGTCGTCTGTCTAAGTTTAGCTGCAGTGGTGAGAGAGATACAAATCAGAGAGGAAGACAGAAAAGTAGATGACAACATCCCACGATCCCTTCAGTCTGTCTGGGCGATTAGCGGCCGCACTTCTGATGAGGGACATTCTCACCGCGCTAAATACGGCGCTCTGGATTTACTTGACAGCATATTGTTAGTCATACAGCACTTTGTGATTTACAGTGATATGCAGATCTTGAATCACTTCACGTGTGGGTTTGCTCGTGTTTTGAAGACTGGCTGAGAGAGAATGATTGTCGAATATTAGTGTGAGGAAAGAGACTGAAGGTACCACGGTACTGTGGTGTGTCAGGTGGTATTACCGTGGTACTTTCAGATGTGCGTGTCCAAAGAACAAACATGTTAGGCACTTTTTTGTATGTATGAGTATTTAAAATAAACAACCTATTTAGTCTTTTCCATGTTCATACACAGTGCTGGGTAGATTACTTACAAACTGTAGTCTGTTGATTACAAATGACTTGATGAAAATAGTAGTTAGTTAGTAATGCAATTTAGTTTACTCATTTTCGGTAATGTATTCTGACTATTACTTATAGACTTGTTATCTAGTGTTTATGACCTAAATTTAGAATTTTGAATCATTTTTAAGCATGCGATCCATAGAAAGTAAATGTAATCTGATTATGTACATTTTAAAATGTAATGTAATCAAATTAATCATACTACATTTTTGGAATCTGATTACATAATCCAGATTACATGTAATCAGTTACTACCCAGCACTGTTCATATGCCATGATACATCAAAGAATACTGTGGTATTATCTTGTACGTTTACCGTGGCATTTTATTAATGAGCCTGAGGCTGTATTTCATCGTCCTCTTGTAATATTTCTCTTGGGCCGTTTGATA
>CM049877.1:1500930-1508430 GCA_027474115.1 Schizopygopsis malacanthus
TGTGGAACAAATGAACATAATGACGAATGTGGATTTTTTTTTTTTTTACAATATTAGTAGAAAACACAGTAGTTTACTGTAGTGCATTTGTTGAATGCAGGGTAGTATTTAGGATGCATGTGAACATACAGTCATTAAGAATCATTTTTCTCATGTGCACATGTGGTCGTGTTTCTGCAGTCGAGCATCACTGGTGCAAATACACTCATCTTACGTTTGCAATGCTGCAAATGTTCACACACTTATCACCCTCAAGAGTGACTCACTATCAAAAGTGGGCACTTTTGACTCAGAATTACCTAAGTTTCCTTTTTCACTTTCCGTTACTTGAAAGGACGTCCGTATTTAACACAGTAAAACACGTCTGACTCACTGGAAAAACTCGAACCGTGCGCGTTCAATTGATCTACTCAGCACATTAACTGAAAATATGAAAGTATGGAAATAAAATTGCTCCAAAACACGACGAATCCTCTGCTGCAGAAGCTTTTGGTTTTGGGAGGATCTTCTCAGCGTCCTGCTCGACTGAATACCGTGCGTGTGCAATATTGTGGGCGGCTTCTTTTTAATTAGAAAAGAGTATTGATGTTCCAGAAAGCGGCATCGTAAATCATTTATTAGTGCTGGAGAGCTAACAATGCTGAAAGGAAAAACCAGCAAATATCAAGGAGTTTGAAAACGTTGATGGGTTTCCAGGCTTGAAAGATGGTTTATAGACCATGGTATCATTTGGTTTCAGTATGTCACTGTACTCTGAATTACATTTCAGTAATAGAGGACCTCAGACAGAATTAACCTCATTTTGCCATAACTTCAATATATTACGTTTCTATGATATATACATCTATTGTAGAAACGTAATTTCCTGTAAAGCTGCTTTGCAACGATTGCATCGCTATACAAATAATCGTTAATTTAATTAATACCATGGTATTACCATCTTGATAGTGTTCAAAACTATATTCATGATATTGACATATGGCTTCTGTTCATATTTATTTTATCATTGTAAATATTTCTTCGTATTTACATAGTTTTAGTTTTTTATAGTTATATTTAATTAAATGTTCTATTGTTATTTTAAATATTTTAGTATTAATAAGCAACAAGCACTAATAAAAGAAGGTCATAAAATGTATTTCTATTCAATGGTTTTTGAGCATGAATGATATTACTACAGTACAAAGTATTTAATAGTGAATATCATTCAATGTGAATATTGTTATTGCTATTTTATTTGCATTAGCATTTTTATATGTATTTTTTCTATTTTATTATTTCAAATATTGTAATATTTTCATGTTTTAGTAACAGTAAGCATGTTTTATAAGGAATATAAAAAACACAAAGTGCATGATTATACAATGTTTTTTGAACATTTATGATAGTACTATAATATTTTTTAACCTAGAAATTGCACAATTCTAATTTTCACGTTTGGAAAAATCATAGAAA
Source organism: Schizopygopsis malacanthus (assembly GCA_027474115.1). NCBI lineage: Eukaryota > Metazoa > Chordata > Actinopteri > Cypriniformes > Cyprinidae > Schizopygopsis > Schizopygopsis malacanthus. Next base: position 1,502,386 of record CM049877.1, read on the forward strand.
ATACTGACCATGATGCAGTTTTTGATTCCATTATCCATACCTCGTACTGTGAAGTATTTTAAACTATAACATGGTATTATCATCATGTAGTTTTAAAATATATATTTTTGTCATTTTATTATTTTAATATTTTAATAAGAATAAGCACTAACTAATATAAATATCATAACATGTGTGGTTTTAAAGCAAGTATGGTAATATAAAATTATTTAAAGCTAGACATTGTAAAATTAAAATATTCAGGCCTGATAAAATCATGAAAATTAATTATTTTTTTATGTCATTTTGGTAACTCTTTATTAAAGCCTTTATATATAGTGAAGTTATTCAGTGTATGTTGTAATGCATTATGTATTTTCATAAATAATTGTTAGCAAGGTTAAAATGCATTATAATATATGACTTTTTTATTTCTTTTTTTCGTGTGTTTTAATGCATGCTTTCTAAAGTTATAACAATAATTACGCAATACAATGTGGAGAATGCATTATATGGTACATTACACGGCATAATTAATGCATTCAAATACTTGCATTGCAATATTCATTATATATAAATGCTTAAATAAAGTGTTACTTTTAAAGTCTTTTTCTAGTTATTTTCAGCCATAAAAATTTATTCATATTATTCATCATCATAAAAATATAGAAAGTGCAATATAGAAATATTCAAGCTTGCATTTGGTGTGTATTTGTGTATTTTATTATTCTGCAGTTAGTTCTCTTGACACGTTCATAAATAAAACTGAAAAATATGATATTTTTACAATGCCCAGAGTTCTGAGGAACGATCTAAAAAAAGACTTTGCTCAGTTTTCCGGATGCGTACATGCATTTACATATGAATGGTTTAAAATTATCTGCCTTTTATCAAGCGTCTCCTCAGCCGCCTTTTAAGAAGTCTAACCAAACCATGGCATGAAGGTTGAGCTCAGAACAACCACTTTAACAGCTCTGAGAGGAAACGTGCCGTTTCTCCTCGGCCCCGTGCGTCAGGTGTTGCGGTGAGGGGAGAGAACGAGGTTTTAGGCCTTTGTTCGGTATCTTTGCATCTCGGCACACAGGGTTCAGTTAAAAGTTGGTTCAGTTAAACATCCGCTCACTAGCTAAAATCACCCCCCCGCACACACACACACACACACACACCTCACCTTTCAGCTTCCTCTGGAGCTGAACAACACACACACACACAGTTATTTTCAGAGTTTATTGCTCTGAAACCGACACTTTCTTTCTCTCACTGTGAGTCTCTTTCCCTCCAGTTTTTCACATGGTGCTTAATGGAGACTTAATGGAGTTTAAGTATCCGCTTGGTCTCAGATGTTTCTCCTAAAATCCTTTCTGGAACAACAAACAGAGACAAACGAGTCACTAGTTTTGCTCCAGAATGCATGTTAATAGCAGCTGAGAACGTTTGATGAGAAATTATTTTTTTTGCGCAGTTTAAGACGTTGTTGAGATCTCTTTAGAGACAGATGTGAGATTACTAATGTCGTTTTCTCAGGAGAAACATCTCAAACATCTGCTTTTCTGATTTTAAGTCCATTTCATCTCATCGCTGTTGCTCGTTCATTGCTCAGTTATGTCTCAGATGTTTCTCCTAGAATGTTTTTAGGAGATTAGTTAGCCAATAGTTGTCATCTAGTAGAGCTATATAATGACTGTTAAGCAGCTCAAATCACTTGATGAGAAATGTTTGAGTTCACATTGATATCTCTGTGATTTTTGGGCATCTGAGCACAGTTTAAGACGTTGTTGAGATCTCTTTAGAGACAGATGTGAGATTACTAGTGTCGTTTTCTCAGGAGAAACATCTCAAACATCTGCTTTTGTGATTTTAAGTCCATCTCATCGCTGTTGCTCAATCATAGCTCAGTTACGTCTCGATTTCATCTCATATCTTTCTCCTAAAATGTCTAGTCACTAGTTGTCATCCAGTAATAATATAAAGTTATAAAATGAATGTGGAGCAGCTCAGATGATTCGAGGAGAAAGGGTTTAAATTGAGATGTTTGACTTTTAGTTGTGGATTTGGGGTATTTAGGCGAATCTAAAGCACAATTTGAGACATTATCAGGTTGTTTTCTCGAGAGAAACATCTCAAACATCTGTTTTCTGATTTTGTTCTCCATTAAATCTCATCACTGCTTTGGAGAAACAATTGAGGTTTTCTAGAGATATCATTTATGTCAGTTACGTCTCAATTTTGTCTCTGATATTTCTTGTAAAACTTCGAGCCAGTAGTTGTCATTCATTAAGATTATAGATCTATAAACGAATGTCCGTACCAGCTCAGATCATTTGATGAGAAATGATTGAACTCATATCGAGATTTTTGACTTTTAATTTATATCATAGAAACATATCTGAAGCAATTGAGATATTAACGAGCTGTCTTCATAGTGGTTTCCCTCATTAGCTGCCATCTGTAAGCTAAACGTTAAACACACAGCGAGGTGTCGACACTAAACCGTCTGAAGACGGCAGGATTAGCCGAACGAGATCTCAAATCCCCCTCCTCTGCTGAATGTGTGCTAATGTAATGTGTTGATGTGATCCAGGGAGCAGCGCTGGCAAACTCTCAACGCCAGTCGATGCCAATGTATGCGTTCTCATCTCCGTAATCCTGGATTATAATCTCATGTGATACAGATTTATGACCATCAACTGCTGTCAATGGACGATCGCTAATAAACTATACATCTGCTTTTAATGAATACTTTAAAGACAGTATGTGACGCTGGAGCACAAAACCAGTCTTAAGTCGCTGGGTATATTTATAACCAAAAATACATCGTATGGGTCAAAATTATTGATTTTTCATTTATACCAAAAATCATTAGGATATTAAGATCATGTTCCATGAAGATATTTTGTAAATGTCCTACTGTAAATATATCAAAACTTCATTTTTGATTAGTAATATGCAACTTCATTTGGACAACTTTAAAGCATGGCCGCTTGAACTTTAAAAGACAATGTGCTTTAAGTTGTCTGATGGGTCAAAATTTTGATCTAACCAAATATTGTCGTATATCCTAATGGAAAGATTATTAATTTATGATTTTGTGCAATGCTGAAACATATGATTATTAATTATCAGCTTTCATATGATGTATATAAATCTCAATTTCCAAAAATTGACACTTATGACTGGTTTTGTGCTCCGGGGTCACATATATGCACAATTAATCAGTGCATTTTATTGTATTGTTTTGCTATAAAGTAATAGTATAAATATACCATTTTTGTATTTCTTTATCAATATTATTTAACTTTTATCAACATACATGTTCTCTTCTGCTGATGCAAGGCCATACAAATAATATTAACAAATAATATCACAGTTTAATGTTTTCAAGTCCTGTCGCAATATTAAAAAACATATATTGTTAAGAATCTTTGTGAATGTTAATTTGTGTCGTCTTTAAAACTTTTGGTTTCCTCGTGAATAGCAGATACTTATAATGTAATATTTAAATTAATATTAATCATCAGATCTATTTGGCTTTGGGTTAAATGACAATGATTAAAAATATGATTTTTTTTATACATATCTTTTTTTTATAAAGCACATTTGTTAATGAAAAAAGTAAATTCTGCTATTATATATATATATATATATATATATATGAACATATATGTCTAAAAATCCACGGTTAGTTGACTAATAATCAAATATTAGAAAATAATCAAATCAAATAATATGTTGTTTATTCGTTTATTTTGTAGTACTGTTGTTAGGAGTCCTGTATCTGAGCGTTCACACCTAAAACAAGTTTTTATGCTGTGTTTTTTAAAGAAGGCTCTTGGATTGTGGTCTGTGTGTTTGTGTTGGATGTGATGCTGTTTAAATGAGCCGCACAACATGTGTTTCTGATACTTGAGCTTTAAATAAGACTGAAATAACACAGCTAGAACTCGTGAACTTGTTGTGAGACTCTCATATGATTAGCCAATCAGAGAAGACGGAGGGCGTGGCCGACAAATCCGCAGTGAAGTGCATTGAAACACATGTGTTTTCTCTTCTGTGTATTACTTTGCTTTCATGATAAATTGGTTGAGGTGCTTTTAGCACTTCACGGTCCGAGTCTTTCATTCGAATGCATTTATGTCACGGTCCATTTATGATTCAAGTGTTTGTTATTAATGTTTTAATTCATCTGAATGTGTAAACACGTCCACTGATCATAATTAAGTGACACACACAATCATGGCACGGCTGTTTAATTGTGTTGTGCTGCGTTTGTGTTTCAGTGTAATCATCAGATTCGTCACGTCTGTACGTTTAATTCGTCCTCATTTGTGAGACAGAAAGCTGACATATTCCTGCTTTCTGTTTTTCCTTTCTTTCTCCCTCTCGTTTCCTCGCTGCCTGATTTGGAAAGACTCGCATAGTCAATTACGCTGGAGTTTGAGAGATGGAGTGCGCTGGAGTTGCCATATTTTTGTATGATATTAATATTTCATAAGTGCCATTCTCAGCTGAATATCTAAGAGAGAGCGCCTATTAGATTCGGCACTGCCAGAATATTATTCATATGCTCCGGAGAGGAGACGAGCGCGTCATTACCGCCGCTCTTCTCCTCGACGCTGTTCTGGCAACAACTGGATTGTTTGAATAGTTCGGTCCAAGTGGGCCGGGACGGTGCTGCTTGTTGCCAGATTACAGTAACTGAGGCTGAACCGAAGGTCAGAACTAACATGTGTATTGGACTGGATTGAATTGCACGGAAGCGAGGTGTGTTTAGTGGTTTAATTAAGCACCGGAGGGCAGCTGTTTCACATCATCAGTGTGTGTTCTGACTGTATCGACCAATCAGCATCCACGATGATTTATTCATTCTAATTGGATGAGCTGCATTTGAGAGCTAATGCATATTCTACATTAATGCACAAGTTTGTCTGCCATTAACAGCCACGATTGGACTAATCAACTAGAATGCTTTTTTAGTTAATATCTTAAATATTAATTTAACTTTTTATCCTATAACTGTTGCTGCTGTTTTGTAAAAGCAACAAGCCACTCATAACGGTGCATTTAAAGTGACTTTATCGTGGTTATTTGCATCGCTTATTGCTTTTTGCATCGTTTAAAAAGTAAAAATATAGCCGGTTTCAAAAGTTCGAGGCTGCTTATGAAATATGCTTCCGTTTTGCATTTTCTCTTCGAATATAAATGTTTAATTACAGATTATTCTATCAGCAGTCTGAATAAAAAGACTAATAAACCTGATGATCATGTTCTCCAGCATAACCTCAGATGATTCTCCAAAGAGCATCTTTCAATATTTCATATTTATAATATATGCCATATATATACAAATATTTATATTTCTCCATAAGTCCTAAAACTGTTTATTTCTAGGTTTAAATGAATTAATTTACTTAGATTTGATTTTGTCACACAGAAATAGTGGAGAATCATTAGTATTTAATATTTATAGTGGGCTATATATTTATGCTTATAAAGCCTTATAATGCTTATATTTCTTTAATATTTACATATTTTTTAAATCCTATTTATTTCTAGGTTTACATAAACTCACTTTTGATCAATCACACATAAATAGAGTAGAATATTAGATATTTAATATTTTCAATTTATGGTATATATTCATAACTATAAAAATGTACAGTGTTTATATTTCTAGAATATTATATATTTTCAGAATCCAAAATAAGTTTATTTCTTAGCTTTAAAATAACTAACTTAATTGCATTTGATTAAAATAATGCAGAATATTCTAATATTAATTATTTATAGTATATATTTATACTTATAAAATCTTACACTATTTATATTTATATAATATTGAAATATTTTCAAAATCCTAAATCTGTTTATTTTTAAGTTTAAATGAACCAATTTATTAGTGACACAAAAATAAGGCACAATATTTTAATATTTAATATTTAATAATATATTATCTGACACACTCATTTGAGTTCATGGAGCTCTTTCTTAACGAGCTGATGATCTGAATCAGGTGTGTGGGTCCTCTGAAAACCACTGGTATACACAATGATCAGATTTCTATGGTGC
>CM049877.1:1510930-1530930 GCA_027474115.1 Schizopygopsis malacanthus
TGTGTGTGTGTGTGTGTGTGTGTGTGTGTGCGTGCGTGTGTGTGTGTGTGTGCGTGCGTGTGCACACACAGGGATGCACCAGTATGCATTTTGGTTGATGCTGATTTGAAGATTGTTAAATCTGATAACTGATATGATCAGTTGTTACTGTATAAATCAATATGATTGTTTATCCTTCTCATAAATGCAGCTTTTGCATTAAATCTCCAATTTTTTTATAAAATTTTTGGAACTTTTTATAAATGAAAAACACAATTATAAGATCAAATCAAAAATAATTTTGAATAAATATATACAAATATAATATGTATAAAAATATAAAATACATGTCAAAATAAATACTGTAAAAATGCACAGATTTGATGAAACAGTATGTTAACTGATATACGGTGCATTGCCTACGATCTGCTTCTCTGAGTGTTTCTTGGGTTTCTAGTATCGTATTGATTTCCGTGGTTTTAGCAAACACCGCTCTGACGCACCTCCTGTTTGCTGAACTCTATTTAGTTTTGTCTTGTTTGTCTGATATTTGTGTAAATATGACTGTTGCTTGGTTGTTTCCAATAAGGGTTTGTCTGATGTGTGATTATGAAGCAAGACACGATTAGCAAGTGAGTCCTTCATGTCTTGAGTCATAATAAGAAAGGCTTCCTCTGCACTCCTCAGATTAGCCGTTTGTTAATAAATAGTTTGCATCTGTATGTGTGTCTCTTCTCTAGTATTGGACAGTGTCAGAGCTCATAAGAGAGGTGCTCTGTGTTTGGTGTCTTAACGCTGAAGTTAGGAGTAATTTAGCTCAGAATCGTGGAGGTGTTTGTGCTCAAACTTTCAGTCCGAGGACACGCGCTGCAGGGCACTTGTGGTCGCTTCTCAAACTCTCTCTTTCGAGCTGTCATATCCTTCCATCGTTTCAGACCCAGGACGGGTTTTCTGTCTCGTTTTGACCTCTTCAGTCGGTCAGTAGCAAAAGTTATCGGCATACGTTTGACTTTTTGCACTGTGCTGATATGACAGTGTTATCTTTAATGTGATGCAATATTGCAGTGCGTTATTAATTTGATTATAAATGCAGTTAAATGCATTCAAAACAGATTCTGCAATCCAACCTGTAGGATTTTGAGAAATATTAATATTTTGAGAAATATTAATAATTAAAGTTTTTATTAGTATAAATATAAATGCACTTTAAAAAAGTGATAGCTTGCAATTGTTAGCATAAAGAGCTATTTTTATTTAACCCATAAAAAATACTATATATTATTTTTGATTTATTTATTAATTGTCTAAGATAATGTATTTCGGTTGATTCAGTGATGCTGAATACCAATTTTATTTGAATAAAACGAGTTTATTATATTAGATTTTATTATGAAAGATGAAAACCGATGACCCAAAACCAATACCAGTATTATTAATGTTTACACGGTCAAAAACCAATATGATGGCCTTTGCCTTCCTATAAAGGCGGCGTTCATATTTAAGCTCCAGTTTAAAGTTTAAACATAATTCGGTATTCAGTATAAAAGTACTTTTTGAGTTGAATATATGATATAATAAAAGTATATGATATATGAGACCAATAATGCAAAATGTATATAATGTAAATATAATAATTAAAATAATATCATGTATAATATGTTATGTTTTTATATACAATATAAAATCAACAATTTGATTTATATGATATTTTTGATATTTGATGATATTGTAACTGATACATTGTGCTGTGCACTTTCTGAAGTCTGTTGAGTTTGTAATATCATATTTATTTCTGTGTTTTAGAATCCAATATGACGGCTGATATTTAGCTTTCTTATGAAGGTAGTGTTCACATTAAAGCTTCGATCTAGAAACATTTCAGTGTTCAGTATGCATGCAGTGCTGCTTTATGTGCCCTAAGATGCTGTCTAGATAGGCTGCACACTAGGGTTTGTAGCAGATCCACAGTCTCTCTCTCTCTCTCTCTCTCTCTCTCTCTCTCTCTCTCTTTCTCTCTCTCTCTCTCTCTCTCTCTCTCTCTATCTCTCTTTCTCTCTCTCTCTCTCTCTCTCTCTCTCTCTCTCTCTCTCTCTCTCTCTCTCTCTCTCTCTCTCTCTCTCTCTCTCTCTCTCTCTCTCTCTCTCTCTCTCTCTCTCTCTCTCTCTCTCTCTCTCTCTCTCTCTCTCTCTCTCTCTCTTCTCTCTCTCTCTCTCTCTCTCTCTCTCTCTCTCTCTCTCTCTCTCTCTCTCTCTCTCTCTCTCTCTCTCTCTCTCTCTCTCTCTCTCTCTCTCTCTCTCTCTCTGACGGATTTGATGGATTTGTTCTTTCCCTTTTTTCCACGTTCTGTCTGATATGCAAATGACTTTCCTTTATCTCAAACTTTAATCTTCTTCTTCTCTCCGTCTGTCCACAGTTTGATGGTGACAACATGTACATGAGTGAGAACAACCAAGAGTTCCTCTCCCCGAGTCAGGTAAGATTCAACCCTGAAAGAAAGCCTGGCTTTACCGTGTTTCGTATTTGAATCTTTTCCTGTGTTTCCAATGAAATGATATAGAAAATAGCTTCTTGTTTCGTGGTATTCTGGATTTTTATGTGGCTTAGAGCTCAATGTGTTTCTGAAATGCATGATCTGGACTTTCTTACAAGACGAGGAGCAATCATCAAACTAGTCTAATGACATGCTCTTCACGAATATTAATAGATAAATCGTGAATGTGTTGTGCATATATTGAATATATCATTCAGTCATAGTCCTTATGGAGGATGAAACTAGAAGAAGATTTGAGAAACGTTCTGTACTCTCGCTCTCTCGCTCCTTTTTTCTTGGTTTGTTTACTCTGAGACTCATATTTGACATCTGTCTGCGTATCTCCTCCGCTTGACCAGGTTCAGGCCGCTCTGACTGGTTTTAACACTGTAATGTTTTACACACACACACACACACACACACACACACACACACACACACACACACACAGACACTCACACACACACACACACACACACACACACACACACACACACACACACACACGCACACAGCACACACACACACACACACACACACACACACACACACAGCACGCACACACACGCACACACGCACACACACACACACACACACACACGCACGCACACACACACACGCACGCACGCACGCACACACACACACACACACACACACACACACACACACACACACACACACACACGCACGCACACACACACACACACACACACACACACACACACACACACACACACACACACACACACACACACACACACACACACACACACACACAGACACACACACACACACACACACACACACACACACACACACACACACACTCAGCGACTGACCAAAGCCAGACAAACAATCCTAACTATCTGAGAACGTCTTTCTGCTTTATTAACAGAATCAGTCTCTGCTCCTCGTGTCTCCATCGCTGTGGTCATTAAGTGTCGTTTCATTTCCTCTTTCCTTCAAAACACTCAGAAAGGGTTTCGTTTAGTGTTCGTTCAGATGTGCAGCATCGTTTCTGTGAGTTACAGGGCTATTCAAACCCTAAATGAGTTCCTCGTGGAGAGATTTTTAATCAATTCTTCACCACAGCCGAGTTCATAAAGTCTATTTTTGGTTCTTCAAACGACAGTGACGTTCAGGAGGAGGAATAATAACAAAAACTTGACAAGATTGAATTAATTACCTTGCAAATGAAAACATGTAAACTCCACATTTGCTGGTTTTGTTATTATACTAATGCGTTATTGTTTAGTCATTATATTATGATATTAAAATAGTGTCATGACAAAATATTCAAATCTGAAAATCGAATATTTGGATATACAATAAATAAGAAACGGACTCTGCAACCAAACTTTTAGTTTTTAACGAGTAGAAATATAAATATTGTAATATTTTAAGTATATACAATATTAATATACTAGAAATTATAAATATTATATACTACAAGATTCTGCATTATTTCCATGTGACTAATTAAATTATATTAAATAAGTTAATTTAACGTATATTTTATTTTGAGAAATAAAAACACTATAAAAATATAAATATTGTTAGGTTTTATAAGAAATATATATTTATATTTATAAATAATAAAAGATTCTTCATTTTGTAACTAATCAAATATAAATAAATAAGTTCATATCTAAAACATAAACAATGTTTTAGAATTTTGAGAAATATAATCACTCTAAGGTTTTCTAAGTAAAACTGTATGCAATGATAAATATCAAATATTAAAATAATTTTTGCATTATTTCTGCAACTAATCAAATGGAAGGAAAAAAGTTTTAGGATTTTGCGAAATATTCATATTACAGCAATATAAATACTAAGGTTTTATAAGTACAATAAAAAAAAAATATATAAATATTAACATGTAAGGTTATAAATATTAAAGGATTCTGCATATTCCGATCACTCAAATGTAAATAAATGAGTGTGATTGATCATGTGACTCTCTGCTGAAGCATCCCAGATCATGCTGGAGAACATGATGATCAGGTTTTGTTCATTAATCTGACATTATAATTCATAATTCACCACATGCTCTGTACATGTAGGAGAGGTTTGATGTTACTTTGAAACGGATTCCATTGAAGATGAGTGCCATGGAAACGGGTCTGATCGCGGTCCATCACACACTCGTTTAGTCTCAGATCAGGCGCCGCGTCCTTCCCAGGAGTCTTCACATTCACTGTCCTCCTGCGACCTTTGACCTTGTCTGATTGTAGAGGAGAGATCGTCTCCGCTTGGCCCCTAACGAGCCCTCTGTGTGTTCAGGGTCACGGAGGATCGCCACGGTAACCGCCGCCAACAAAAGAGTCTGGAGTCCGCCGAGGGTTGACCTCCAGCCGACTCGGGCGATCGATAGCAGCTCAACAAGAGAGAGAGAGAGAGAGGAGAGAGAGAGAGAGAGAGAGAGAGAGAGAGAGAGAGAGAGAGAGAGAGAGAGCGTGAGAGAGAGAGAGAGAGAGAGAGAGAGAGAGAGAGAGAGAGAGAGAGAGAGAGAGAGAGAGAGAGAGAGAGAGAGAGAGAGAGAGAGAGAGAGAGAGAGAGAGAGAGAGAGAGAGAGAGAGAGAGAGAGAGAGAGAGAGAGAGAGAGAGAGAGAGAGAGAGAGAGAGAGAGAGAGAGAGAGAGAGAGAGGATTGATTACAGAGAAAACATCGATGCTGCTTCTGTCTGTGTGGTGTTTTGGTGAATTTCCATCACTTCCAATGCACATTAAATTAATACTTTTATTCATTAAGGCTGCATTAAATTGATTAAAAGTGACAGTAAAGACATTTATAATGTTACAAAAGATTCTATTTCAAATAAATGCTGTTCTTTTGAGCTTTCTATTCATCTGTGAATCCTGAAAAATAAACTGTACCACATTTTCCACAAAGATATTCAGCAGCACAACTGTTTAAAACACTGATAATAATCAGAAATGTGTCTTGAGCAGTATATTATTATGATTTCTGAAGATCATGTGACACTGAAGACTGGAGAAATGATGATGAAAATTCACCTTTGATCACAGAAATAAATTACATTTTGCAAGATATTCACAGCTATTTTAAATAGAAATAACTAATAACAAATACACGTTTAGACACTTTACAAAGAACAGTATACTTTTAGTTCGTTTATTTGGGTGTATAAAGATACACACAGTACACAATATTATAACAGCATACTGGTTTGGAATGACATGAGCGTCAATAAGGACAGATTTTCTGGCTTTGAACGTGATCTGGTTCTGAAAACACAGTGTCTGATTAGCATGCTAAGCCGTCCTCCACCACTGTGTCAATGTACTCCTCCTTCATCAGATGAAGTTCATCTGGATGTGATAGCGCAGCGTAAATGTTAGTCTTTGCATTTGCATTCTTGGCTGAAGAAAGTATCTGGGAAACGTCTCTAATGGACTCGGCGTTTGAGTATGCAGAAGACGTCTCGGTCAAGATTATAATCTCACAATTAGAGTAACAAGGTTTTATTGATTGCTTCCCGGAGCTTTGGTTGAGAAGTAGGCCTGTGATTCGAGAAAGAGAGCATGTGTGAGGAAGCTCTTCCAGAGGAGCGTTTGTTTGTCTGCGGATCTGAGACGTCACGAGAGAGAGAGAGAGATGAGGAATCCAGAACTGAGAAAGTGTACATGCACTGATCCAAACCCGGCGTCAGGGCCAAGATTCAGGTCAGGATTAATGAGGAGGGACACGGGGATGCTTTGGAGCACGGGTTTAAATTTGGTCTTTTTAAAGAAGACACTTGGCAGATTATTTGCTGAAGTTAAAAAAGTCAATCTAAAAAAAGACGACTGAAAAATGCACAAAAGTACTATTATATATATATATATATATATATAAGACATAAAACATTATTTACTCTAAAGCTATGTGAAAATCAAATAAATATAAACGAGTTTTATTCCAAATTTGGAGATGATATAGCACAAAATGAGCTTTTAGTATGATTTAATTTGGGTGCAATACTAAATGTTTCCACTAGATGAAATTTGTTTCCAATTCATTTCCAATGGTCCCATGACCAGTACAAGTGCGACTATTTTGTCATTTTTTTGTCATTTTTGTTCACATAGCAAGTGCTGAAACATTTACTAAGGTTTGTAAGATGCTAAAAAAAATTAAAAAAAATTAAAAGGTAAAATTTTCTGTCAAAAAATGCTCAAGCAGCACCAAAGGGAGGAGAAGCGTGTGGAAGTTATCTATATAGAGTGTGATACGTGTGGACTGGCTGTGATCCGGGATCTGCTGTCATTGCCTCGTTTTCACTGATTAACCCCTTAACTGTCACCCCCCTTTTTGAAAAACTTGAAAGTGCACTATTTAAAGTTAAATTGTTATAATTCATGAATGCTTTTGAGTACAGGCCTAAGGTTGGTCTCTTTTTAAAGAAGACAATCAGCAGATTATTGCAGAAGTGAAATCATTTCAGAAAATGAAAGTAAAAAAAAGTTATACAAGTTTAAATTTACTGTAAATAAAATGTAATGTACAATTATTTTATATTATATAAAATAAATATTTTACAAAATAGGTTTTAATCCAAATTTGGCATAAAATTAAAGCCATATGTCTAAATAAGTTGTGTTTCAAATTTGAAGTTGATATATAAAAAATTGAGGTTACTATGCAATTTTGTTTAGGCGTTATACCACAAACAGCCACCGGGTGCCATTCAAACCCCATTAAAAAAAAATTATGCACTTGTCTGTCACAAATGTATCAATTTCTCTCCCACTATTACTCTTATCACAAAATGACCACCAAATATGGAATCTTGAGACTCAGACCTTTCCAATGATATGTATTTTGTCAAGATTAGAAAAAGTTGTGATTCTATAAGACCGTAATACATTTGGAATATGACACCTCCCACTAAAGGGGAGGAGCCCGCTAAAAGATTTTAAAGTTAACACAATGTCCGATTTCAAAACGGTTTTCAAAGGATGAATGGAGATTATAAGCTGATATATAATATATGATGATTACTAAAACATGTGATAGGGAAAAAAGGAAACGAATAGAATTTTTGTGTCAAAGATCAGAGCTCCTGTTATGGTGTATATGTTTTGAGGTGCGCTCTTGTCATAAATTTATCTATTACTGCTCCTACATCATTTCTTACAACAAACAGTGGTACAATATCTATTTAGGAGTCTTGGACCTTTCCAACGATATATAGTTTGTCATGATTAGATTAAGATTTAATGATAATATATTGAAGTAAAGTTAGGCGTCCCGTATACGGGACGGCGACAGTTAAGGAGTTAAAGCATCTTTGTGCCGACTGTAAACGCGCGCCGTATGTGTGTGTGTGTGTGTGTGTGTGTGTGTGTGTGTGTGTGTGTGTGTGTGTGAGTGTGTGTGTGTGTGTGTGTGTGTGTGTGTGTGTGCGTGTGTGTGCGCGTGTGTGTGTGTGTGTATGTGTGATGTGTCATCCCCATGAGGAAACCAGCTTATAAATCAGACTAAGTCCAGAATTCTCCTGTGATGGTTAGGTTTAGGGATAGGGGCAGTGTAAGGGGATAGAATATACAGTTTGACAGTATAAAAACATTACGTCTATGATTAAAACATGGAAACAACTGTGTGTGCGCGCGTCGTGTGTGTGTGTGTGTGCGTGTGCGTGTGCGTGTGCGTGTGCGTGTGCGTGTGCGTGTGCGTGTGCGTGTGTGTGTGTGTGTGTGTGTGTGTGAGTGTGCGTGTGCGTGCGTGTGTGTGTGTGTGTGTGTGTCTCCCTGCTGGTCCGAATTACGGCTGAGTACATTACTATGATTTACAACTTCCTCCTGCTGTTTAGGTTGAAAAGAAAGTGAGGGATTGAGCGCCGGCCCGTCGCCCTGCCCCCTCGCCCCTCTACCACCACACATCTTTTGTCAAATGAAAACAAAGCGCGAGCCTGCCAAAATATTTCTATAGTCGATTGCTGAGCAAGCAGAGAGTCCGTCAGAAAACAAAAGCTGAGCGAGATCGCTGGACGGCTAGATTTGATGCCACAGCAAAACTCACATTCTCCCACAAACCGGCCTGAATGTCTCTGATCACCGGGTGAATCTCATTAAACCCAAAACAACATGTGCTGCTCGCATCTCACCATGCAATTTACATTTTGCATAAAAATGATTAAACCTGGTTTAGGATCATTAGGATTTTTTTTGCATCGCTTGCTATTATTTTCATGACAATTTAGGACATTTACCCTCAAACTCTCATTAGTGAAATGCAATATTAGTTGCATTTTATTATTTGCATTTGGCTTTTTTTATGCATCAGAACAGAACAGCAACCCATTTTTGAGTCTTAATCTACTAGTTACATCCCGTGTGGTAATATCTGTCACAATGCTTTTAAATTTGAAAGGAAAATGTCTTTTACAAGCATGCAATTGAAGCTGATTTAAATAAAAAAACAATCTAATGAGATTCACTGCAGAGCATCAGGGGCATCGTTTACTCAAAGGCAACATCTGGATGCATTTCAATGATGATCATTTTGTGGAAAATGTGTTCAGTTATCATGGAAATAATGATTTCTTGTTTCTTTCTTCTTATTTTGAGGCTGAATCCGGAGCTGGCCGTGTGTTTTCATGAGATTCTCTCCATCAGTCTTTGACTCTGAACTGTTCACAAATGCAGCCGAGTGTTTATTCTAGTTGCTTATGTTAGCAGTAGTTTATAGTCTTTAATATGACTTTAAGAATCCTTGATATCATGTGTTTATACAGTAAAAGTGTATCACCTCCTGCAGCATTGCTCGTCTTTAAAGCAGACAGATAAACATTTCCTCGGCTGCTCATATCTTGTGTGCTTTTTGTATATTAATGTAGTTGTATCGTTATATCATGTCATATAAGACACAGAACAAACTCAAGCTGCTCAAGGAAACATCACTGTAGTGTCCTGCACAAACCCAAAACATCCTTCACAACCTCGACGGTTTCATGAAACCTCATACATCTTAGTCTTTTCAGTGCGTTTGTATTTATTTATGTCATTAATGTCACAGCACAGAATGCTATCAGACACAATGAAATGACTTGTGAGTTTGAAAAGCATCATGTTGTTGCATGTGGCAGCCTTCGATCATGTGATGATGTCAATGAAAACTGAGAAACGTAGTTTGTGTGAAAGGGACGTTTGTTTGTGAGACTGCTGACTTGACCTGAAAAGATGGCAGATTAAACCGTAAACACTCACCAGTTGAGCTTTGATGAACATATCAGGACATGAAATGACATTTTGAAATAATAATAATGAAAGTGATGTTGTTTTGAGTGTCATTTATCAGAGTTTTTTCCGTGCATACCATGCAAGTCTCAGTACAGTGAGCTTTCACTGTTTGATCAGGCCTGAATTTAGTAAAAACGAAGTTTCATATTGATGCTGAATGCAGATTGTGATGATTCACACCAGTGTGTGATATTTATATGATAATGTGTTTGTGATATCTACAGTAGTGTGCAAGCCTGCTGTCTACACACTCTGCATACTAGCAGCTTGGGGAATAATCTAATCATTATTATTGATGTATCCATTTTTATTAAGACTTTCGGTGTTCAATGGAATATTTTATCATAAATATCATCAAAATTGTGCATGCATTTTTTTAGTATACATGTGTTGCTGACTAATATGAGGTGTTGTCTTAGAAGGGAGCATATTGTTGCTACTTATCTTTTCGAACATGCATCACATTAAACCGTATATATGTTTTCTTAAGACAGGGTTACTATCGTTAATTAAAATTTGATCATTTAAAATGAACTAAAATAATATTTATATGTATATATACAAACTTAAACTTATTTTATTTCAGCTAGTTGCCAAGCCAATATATATATATATTATTTTTTGATCAAGTTAATTAAATAAATAAAAAATAAAATGTAACAATAAACTAATAAAATAAAATAATAAGAAAAATAATAAGAAAAAACTAAAATCACTGGAGACACAAAATTACAGAAACTTTAACTAAAATTAAAATGAAAACAGAAAATATGATTTTCAAAATGTTAACAATAGCTGTAGTAGTATTTGGTTTTATTAGCATTTAATAATCCCTTATGAACCCTTTTACAAAATACAGTAAAAGCAGAAAAATTGTGAAATATTATTGCAATTTAAAATAACAGTTTTCTATTGTAACACATGTTAAAATGTAATTTATTCCTGTGATGCAAAGCTGAATTTTCATCATTATTACTCCAGTCTTTAGCGTAAAATTATACTTAAATGAAAACACAAAATATAAAATATTAAATGCTAAATATATTAACAATAACTCATACTATGAGGTCAGCTCAGTAGATTTTGCTGGATTGTCTTTTTTGATTTGATTAACAATTAACGATCCCTTATAAACTCTTCATGAACCCAATTTCTGCAGCGATCACACGTCATATGAACTTATAAAAACTAATGTAAGACTCATAAAAACACGTCAGGTCTGTATTTCAATGACATTTGTGAATATCTGTCTCTGTGACCTGAGTGTTCATCGTTAGTTTGATTCCCCTCCGCTCTCGTTCTGTCTCTAACATTCACGTTGTGTTTCTCTTCCAGTCCAGTGTGCAGTAATAATGACCTCAGATTTCCCAGAATTCTCATAAAGACAGAGCGAGACCGTGTCATTCCCCTTTTCATGTTGATTGAATCATCTTATTATTTATAGCTGTTTTATGAAAGACACAGTATGAACATATGACTAAGTGTACCGGACGGCTTCTGTTTTCATTTATTGATCCTTCCTGTCGACTCATTATACGCTTCACCTCACAAAACAGTCTTAGGTTTAATGAAGAATGACGCCACACCGAAGTTGAGCAAACACAAGCTGTCAATCAATCAATAAGACGAGACTGGCGTCGCACCTGAGAGGAGCGTGACGGAGAAATACGAGCGGGTTTTCAGTGAAAGTGGGAGAACAGACTAAACACGTTGGGTTAACTGTGCTTATGCTTATATGCTATATGCTATATGCTTAGCTACAGTTATATGTTTTCAAAATTAGTCTCTTCTGTTCGCCACGGCTGCATTTATTTGTTCAAACATACAGTAACATTTTGAAATATTATTACAATTTGAAACGGCTGTTTTCTATGTGAATATACAGGTACATCTAAAAAAAAAATAATATGGTGAAAAACATTTTTTCTTGTAACTTATTTAAAAAAGTGAAACTTTCATATATTTTAGATTCATTACGTGTAACGTAAAACACTTCCAACATTGTTTTTGTTCTTATTTCGATGATTAGAGCTAATGAAAGTCAAAAATCAGTATCTCAAAATATTAGAATATTTACATTTGAGTTTAAATAAATGAACATCCATACAGTATAAATGCTGGGTATCTCTTGTTCTTTGAAACCACAATAATGGGTAACACTGCTGACTTGACAATGGCCCAGAAGATGATCATTGACACCCTCCACAAAGAGAGTAAGTCACAGAGGGTCATTACTGAAGGGGGGGGGGAGGGGGCTGTTCAAGGAGTGCTGTATCAAAACATATTAAATGCAATGTTGACTGGAAGGAAGAAAAGGTGCACAAGCAACAGGGATGACCACAAGCTTGAGAATACTGTCAAGCAAAGCCGATTCAAACACTTGGGAGAGCTTCACGCGGAGTGAACTGAAGCTGGAGTCAGTGCATCAAGAGTCACCACGCTCAGACATCTTCAGGAAAAGAGCTACCAAGACACTTCTGAAACAGAAACATCGTCAGAAGCATCTTACCTGGGATAAGGAGAAAAAGAACTGTTGCTTAATGGTCCAAAGTCCTCTTTTCAGATGAAAGTAAATGTTGCATTTCATTTGTAAATCAAGGTCCCAGAGTCTGGAGGAAGAGAGGAGAAACACAGAATACACGTTGCTTGAGGTCCAGTGTGAAGTTTCCACAGTCAGTGATGATTTGGGCTGCCGTGTCATCTGCTGGTGTTGGTCCTCTGTGTTTTCTGAAGTCCACAGTCAACACAGACATCTACAGGACATTTTACAGCACTTCATGCTTCCTTCTGCTGACAAGCTTTATGGAGATGCTGATTTCATTTTCCAGCAGGACTTGGCACCTGCCCACACTGCCAAAGGTACCAAAAGCTGGTTCAGTGACCATGTGTTACTGTGCTTGATTGGCCAGCAAACTCGCCTGACCTGAACCCCGTAGAGAATCTATGATGAGAGACACCAGACCCAACAATGCAGATGACCTGAAGACCGCTATTAAAGTAACCTGTGCTTCATTACACCTGAGCAGTGCCACAGACTGATCACCTTCATGCCGCGCTGCATTGATGC
Source organism: Schizopygopsis malacanthus (assembly GCA_027474115.1). Taxonomy (NCBI): domain Eukaryota; kingdom Metazoa; phylum Chordata; class Actinopteri; order Cypriniformes; family Cyprinidae; genus Schizopygopsis; species Schizopygopsis malacanthus. The sequence goes on from CM049877.1 coordinate 1,523,754, forward strand.
AGTAATTCATGCAAAAGGAGGCCCAACCAAGTATTGAGTGCATAGAAGTGAACATACTTTTCAGAAGCCTGACATTTCTGTTTAAAATATCATTTTATGTAATATTCTAATTTTCTGAGACACTACATTTTGGGTTTTCGTTATCTGTAAGCCATAATCATCAACATTTCAAGAAATAAAGGCTTGAAATATTTCACTCTATGTGCAACAAAAATATTGACCTTTTTCATGATATTATAATTTTTTTAGATGTACTTGTAAGTTAAACTGTAATTTATTTCTGTGATGCGCAGCTGTATTTCAGCATCATTACTCCAGTCTTCAGCGTCACATGATCTTCAGAAATCATAATAATATACTGATTTACTGCTCAAGAAACATTTATGATTATTATCAGTGTTGAAAACAGTTGTGCTGCACAATATTTTAGAGGAAACTGTGATTAATTGTATTTTTCAGGATTCACAGATTAATAGAAATTCAGTTTTATTTGAAATATAAATATTTTGTAACATTATACATGTCTTTATTCTCACTTTTGATCAATTGAATGCATCCTTGCAGAACAAAAATATTAATTTTCTTCTTTCATTTTTAAAGTGTATTTTCTTAGTCTTAAGTCTTAATATACACAATTCAAATAAAACATATTTGTATTAGATTAAATACTAGAAGCTTTCAAATGATTTCAGCAGAACAATATTAACTATAAGAATAACAACAATCTGAAAATCTGAAATAAATAGTATATGCAAAAATGTCTGCATTTGTCACACATAGCATGCAGATTGCACTTTAATTGAAACGCTGAATCATGCACATCTGACAGAAAATAAGACATGCACATCATCATGACAACACCACGTAAGATGTTACAGAACTATCAAGAGAACCTAATGTCTATGCAGTATTTGTATTTTCCCACTGATTCTCATTTCTGTAACACGACTCCTCCGTGGGCCGTAGACTAATGTGATATTGTTGAGAATGGTGTGTGTTCATGCATACGCGTATGGAAGATACCGACAGCGAGGTACAAAAGAAAAAGTTTTTTCTCTCTCTTCTTCACCAGACGTTTCCTTCAAGTGCTATTGAACTGTGGAGAACCGACTGGGTTGAACTGGGCTGATGAGAATGTACAGATTTCTGGATATTTCCGACTGTAAATTGGCGCTTGAGCATATGGTGTTTGAGTGAACACATTGAAGGTTAAATGTTTCGCCTCGTCCACATGCTCTCAGAGTAATGTAGACTGGAGCAGATGGTATGTAGGCTGCACATTCACTTTATTTATGGGTGAATAAGACTGTGTGTGTGTGACTGTTGTAATTAGGTTTCATTTAACCGGATATTTATTAATTATCTCTCGCTGCAGACGCCCATAATCCGATTCACTGTTGGAAAAGATGCTGCTTTATACCTGCCTGTCTAAATGAGCACATATAGACATATAAATAAAGCTCGTAATGACTGGATCTTTACGTTTTCTGAAGGCAATCCATGCAAAACATGTTTTTCCTATTGCTGTTCGGTTGCTAGGGTGTGCTGGATGATTGACAGGACGTTGCTAGGGTGCTAGTTTCTTCCTGTCTCAACTGAAAAGAGTAGATTTTTGGGGATACTTCTAACTTAAATTAAATTTAGCATTTTTCGAATTAGTAAAGCATGTATTTATATTACTTACTTCATTATTAATTCACCAGGGTGGTCTCAAGTGACTTGGCATACACGGCTAAATATTACAAGCTTATTCTATTATTAGAATTCGAAATGCATGCATTTATATTTCTTAATTCATCAGGGTGCTTTCTTCCTGTCTCAAGTGAGATTTTTTTTGCAATATTTGACTTGGCAAACACTACTAATACAAGCTGAACTAAAACTAAACCCTTAACCACAAGTTAATCCCAAAACCCTTACAATACTTTTTGCATTTTTAGAATTAAAATGCATGCATTTATATTTATTGATTCATGAATAATTCATTATTTTCTAGGGTGATTTCTTCCTGTCTCTAGAGTCTAGATAGATGATTGTTTGGGATACTTGACTAAACAAACGCTGATAACTGTAACAAGCTTAAGCCTGTGTAAAAGAACATTTAGCATTTTTAGAATACAAATTGCATGCATTTATATGTATTAATTATTAATTCACTAGGACAGTTTCTTCCTGTTTCAAGTGAAAAATATCTAGATAGAATGTATTTATTTATTTACTTATTTTTTTGCATGCTTCACTTGAAAAACACTACGAACTATTGCAAGTTTTACCCTAAATCCTTAAAGATCATTTTGCATTTTTAGAATTGGTAATGCATTCATTTGTATTGTATTAACACAATATTTGTTTCAGTTATGAATGTTTTTAACCTTTACCTACGTCCCCAAAAGGAGATTTTGTCATTTTATCTCACTCCTGGGAACGATTGTGTCCACACACACACACACACACACACACACACACACACACACACACACACACACACACACACACACACACACACACACACACACACACACACACACACACACACACACACACACACACACACACACACACACACACACACACACTCTCTTTCTCTCTGTGTCTGGTCTTTGGGTAATTTATTATGGTGCTGCTGTCCATCAGCCAAATAAAAACAGATGATGCTCCAAAAACATAGTCTTTGATAAACACACACACACACACACACACACACACACACACACACACACACACACACACACACACACACACACACACACACACACACACACACACACACACACACACACACACACACACACACACACACACACACACAGAGAGAGTGAATGGGAATCAGATAAATGTCTTTCTTTGTCTGTCGTTCTGCGGGTTTGTGGGGGATGTGTTTTAGGTTAGATCGCTCAGGCATCCATCACCGCATGTCGCTGGAGGTCTATAGAAAAATGCTTATTAAAAAAATCTGTCATTATGCTTTTAAACACACGAGCACATTACATTTGCTTCGCCAAACAAGAAACTTTCAGAGTTTTATTATTTGCACTTGAGTAAGTATTCCTCCCAGACATTTGACTAATTCAGAAATATTATTTTACGTAACAGGTGAGGCTGTGCAGCTTATTTTAGTTTTAATAAATGTGAATATTAATATAAAATGTAAAGCACTCCATCACTGTCATCAGGAGAGGAGTTTGCTTCTTTCGACTATACTTCGGCGTATATCGTGCCGTTGAGTTTTGCACATGCAGATATACTCGAGAACATGTTAATCTGTAGTTGTGGAAATAATGGTCTTAATAAGCCAGATCAAAATAGATTTATGTCTGAATGGCATCTGTTGTGTTAAGACTGAAGCTTGAGCGCTCATATGGTTGGATTTCTAATCAGCCCAACAGCGTACAATGGCTTTAAATGGATGCCAGAGAGGGTTGGACGCCTTCCCAACAGGAGAAAAACTCTTCTCTTTTCATTATTCTATCATTTACACAAACTAGCCGTTCATCTGTTTATGAAAACAGAAGGCGTTGAGTTTGTGCGCGTTTGCATTTGATCACATGCACAAATGTGTGTCGACTTTCCAGCGGCCTCCTCGACAAACCACTACCAAATGTTTCGAGCGGCACGTCGTAAATATTCCCGGGAATCTGATAGCGTTCATTTCAAAGTGGCGTCCCCTCTTCAGTTAATGAAAGCTACAAATTGAAACCCTCAAACTCAATGCAAACGCCATCTTGCATCCAAATTGAGTTCTAATATCCTTGAAAATTGGACGGAGAGATTGAAGAGGAGCGGCAAAATGGAAAAAGAGGCAAACAAAGAGGAGAAAAACCATTTGTCTTATTACCAACTGCCTTGCGATGAAGCTTTGAAGAGCAGCTTCTAAATGTGTAATACATATAATCACGTCTTGAAGTCAGGCGGATGAATTATGTATTTTTCTGAACCATTCGACATGGCACAACCTTGAGATTTACATTTTATCGTCAAGGACGTTCTGCTGCTTTTGACAAACGTCCCGTCCCTTCCTGGTTTCCCCACACCACACTCACTGATCCATTGTTAGCATTTCTCCTTAAAATCAGCATGACGTGGATGTATTTGATGAGCGCAGGAGATGTGTGATGAGTCAGCCGGCGCTGAATGGAGCTGCAGCTAATGGAGTTTCATTGGAGCTCAGATCTCAACACTTACATTAGAATCCACATTTACAATCCTGCATCTGCTCGCGCCGATGTTCCTTACAGAAATCTACCACGGTACCACGTCTAAAGCACCATGGTAGCACCACGTGGTAGCCTGCTTTTTGAAGTGTATGAATGTGATTGAGTTCCAGAAAGTACATTTGAACTATCCTGGTATTTTGGAAGAGTATACCATGGTATTACTATGGTGTTTGGGTTTTTTATTCCCTAATTCTGACATGTACCATGGTATTACTGTGGTGTTTTACCATGTTTACCATGTTATTACAGTGGTATTTTGAACATGTACAATGGTATTAGCATATTTATTTTGTTTGTTTTTTTCTTTTTTTTTATGTGTACCATTGTATTACGTTTTTATTTTGGACATATTCTATGTATAGCATGGTATTACCGTGGTAGATTGGGCATTTACCATAATGGTATTAATATGGTAGTTTTGTGTACCATGGTATTAGAGTGTTATTTTTGGCTTACACCATGATGTTCTGTGGTAGTTTGGACATTTACCATGGTATTTTTCATGTGTACCATGGTGTTTCTGTGGCAGTTTGGACATTTACCATGGTATTTTTATGTGTATCATGGTATTTCTGTGGTAGTATGGACATTTATCATGGTACTTTTCATGTGGACCATGGTGTTTTTGTGGCAGTTTGGACATATACCATGGTATTTTTATGTGTATCATGTGTGGTAGTATGGACATTTACCATGTGTACCATGGTGTTTTTGTGGTAGTTTGGACATATACCATGGTATTTTCATGTGTATCATGGTATTTCTGTGGTAGTATGGACATTTACCATGGTATTTTTCATGTGTACCATGGTGTTTCTGTGGTAGTTTGGACATTTACCATGGTATTTTTCATGTGTACCATGGTTTTCTGTGGCAGTTTGGACATTTACCATGGTATTTTTCATGTGTACCATGGTGTTTCTGTGGTAGTTTGGACATTTACCATGGTATTTTTCATGTGTACCATGGTGTTTCTGTGGCAGTTTGGACATTTACCATGGTATTTTTCATGTGTACCATGGTGTTTCTGTGGTAGTTTGGACATTTACCATGGTATTTTTCATGTGTACCATGGTGTTTCTGTGGCAGTTTGGACATTTACCATGGTATTCTTCATGTGTACCATGGTATATCTGTGGCAGTTTGGACATTTACCATGGTATTTTTCATGTGTACCATGGTATTATTATGAGAGTTTAGACATTTACCATGGTATTTTTCATGTGTACCATGGTGGTATCTATGGTATGAGAATTCTAGACATCTCAAAAAAAAATTACCATGTTTACTTTCATGGTTCCTAATTTACCATGGTGTTTCTATGGCAGTTCATTAGAGACATTTACCATGGTATTTTTCATGTGTGCCATGGTATTATTATGATAGTTTAGACATTTACCATGGTATTTTTCATGTGTACCATGGTGTTTCTTTGGCAGTTTTGACATTTACCATGGTATTTTTCATGTGTACCATGGTGTTTCCATTTTTTTCATGGTACAGTTGCATTGACATTTACCATGGTATTTTTCGTGTGTACCATGGTGTTTCTGTGGCAGTTTAGACATTTACCATGGTATTTTTCATGTGTGCCATGGTATTGTTATGAGAGTTTAGACATTTACCATGGTATTTTAGATGTATTACCTTTTGGACATATATTTCTTTGTATTACCATATAATTTAAATGTGTACCATAGTATTACTGTGATATTTTGGACATTTACAGTACGCAGTATACAGTAAATATCACAGTATTACCATCGGGCGTGATGGTTTTTTGTCGTGAGCTGTTATTTCTTCCTCCAGCTTTGACTCTGGGTGTTTGTGTGATTTCTCCAGCGCTGTATCTGCTGACACTGGAGCGTATCTGCAGAGCTTCATCTCATCTCACATTTAAAGAGGTGAATGTGTAATTCGTGCCGGAGGAGAATTCTCCCGAGGACCCTTCGACAGTCTCTCTTCACACAATAGCTGCTCGCCCCACTGTTTACAACACACAATTTAGTTTCCTTCCAACAATTATGAGGGAAATTGAATCTCAGGAAATGTTCATTTTCACATCCATTAGAGCGGACAATAACAGGGGAGGCCCCGAAGCCTACAAAGACATCTGTCTTCAAAGAGCTGCAGAACTATATGGAAGATTAATATCCAGCCGCCGCAGCGCGACCGCGAGTCCGGGCAAATCACATCGCAGAACGTTTACTGTGAGATCGGGACACTGAAAGATGAATGTCTCGGCTGTGTACATTGGTATAACCATGGAACTTTTGTGTGTACCATAGTATTAGGGTGTGATTTGGATGTTTACCATGGTATAAAGATGGTATTTTGGCCGTATACATGTATAGCATGTTATTACTATAGTATTGTTGACCTGTACCCCATGGTATTACTGTCATATTTTGGGTATTTACCATGATACTACTATTTTGGATGCATACAATGGTGTTACCATGGCGTTTTGAACATATCAATGACATTACAGTGGATTTTTTAAGTGTACCATTGTATTTTTGGGGGGAATGTTGGATGTATGCCATGGTATTTTGGACATATACCATGGCATTACTGTGCTATTTTGTACATATACCATTAATGTTGTATTTTAGACAAATACCATGGTGTTATGTGTGTTCCTGTGGCTCAGTGGTAGAGCATTGCGTTAGCAATGCAAAAGGTTGTGGGTTCAATTCCCAGGGTACACACATATCGACAAAAAAAATAATACTACCTGAATAATAAGTAAGTTATTACTTAATAAGTAAGTCGCTTTGGATAAAAGCGTCTGGCAAATGTGGTATTTACCTTACGGAAATTTACCATGGTTTTACTGTAGTAAATGTGTAGTTATCATGGATTTTTGGCATATTTATTTCAACTTGTATAACCAAGTTTTTACTACAAATACCATGGTTAAACTATGGTTAGTGTAGCAAAACCATGGTTAATCTGTGGTT
>CM049877.1:1535930-1553430 GCA_027474115.1 Schizopygopsis malacanthus
GATAATATTATGCTACTATAATACTGAAATAACACTAGACAGATTTTGTGAGATTCATCTCTTTAAACAAAACACAGTGTCTTCTTTATTATTTGTTCCTTTTGAGTGTATTTTGATTGTGAAACTGGACAGAATCTAAATTCAACTCAACTCTGGTCATTCTTCTAATGGCTCTCTACAAAAGAAGCCACTTAAAATGGACATCAGGCAGCAGCACAAAATGGATGACAGCGGTTCTGCCGCCGTATGAATCTATGCATGCAATTTCTTGAGCTTCAAGAACGCATTAAATCAACCATTCTTTCATTTCGAGATCCCATTTCTATATTGACACCCATCGAGCGGGTGAATAGAGTGTGCTAGTCAATAATACTCCACTAAATGACGCCGCACATTCAGCGTGATGGACTGCCATTTTATTCCCATTTCTTCCCCAAGCAAACTTCTTTAAGCATGTAGCGATTATGTCCTGCAGTAGTTGTGCTGTACGTTTCAGGGTGTTTCTGGTTGAGGTATTCGTCAGGGTTTATATGCCCACAATAACAATGATAAAACCAATCATTTTTGGAAAGCTCTGTGAGCTGTATAAATGGGAAATATGTATTGTGCTCTATTCATTGCGATGCTGATAACATTCCACGCTCTACTTTGACCTTTTATGACCTTTGCCTCAATCTGAGTTTGATGAAATGAAATAGCAGATTACTGATTTTGTCTTGTTTCGGTAGATCGATGACATTCAAACGCTCTCCACAAGTACGGGAGCTTTATCAGTGGTGCCACAAATAGTGCCATATACATGTTGTTTTGTTTTCTTATTCTGCTTTTTGTTTGTTCTGTTCTGTTTGGCATCTGCAACAGTGATCATGTACGTTTGGGGCAGGACTATTTGTGTGTCTGACCAATTCGAATACAGTGAAATAACATTCATGTACATTTGAAATCACTCATATTTGCACAAACCCATATATTTAGTGTGTTTATATCCGTAAATTCAAAACTAACAACACTGGTCCGTTTTGGTTCGTCCTGTTGTGGTATTGTTTAGTAGATGTGTATTTGCTTTTGCTGATGAAATGAATCTCTGGCATCCGGGGGTCAGTGCATATATTCCACATCCAGAAGAGAAGAGAAGAAAAGCCATTAGGTTTCATCTTCCGTCTTGAGTAGATCGAGCTGGAGAGATCTGTTTTCATTAGAGCGGTGCCGAGTGAGAGAGACTGTCAGAGAAAAGAGATGGAGAGAGATGGGCTGGAGGGGCAGAAAGAGTGATAGAGCAACGAGGGGTAAAAAGAGGTTGAGTGAATGAACACGGCAGCGGGATAAAAGGAGAACTGTTTTGAATGGAATGTCATCAGTACTAAGAGCTTTTTAAAGTATATCAAACAATTTCCAAGGAGCACTGCTGCATGGACACAACTTCCATCTCCATAACTGCGTTTGTGCTTCTGATGAAGTATACATATCTAGACCCGCGGTCTTTACCGGTGTGTGTGTCTCTGTGTGTGTGTGTGTGTGTGTGTGTGTGTGTGTGTGTGTGTGTGTGTATCGGTCTTTACCGGTGTGTGTGTGTCTCTGTGTGTGTGTGTGTGTGTGTGTATGTGTATCGGTCTTTACCGTGTGTGTGTGTCTCTGTGTGTGTGTGTGTGTGTGTGTGTGTGTGTGTGTGTGTATCGGTCTTTACCGGTGTGTGTGTGTCTCTGTGTGTGTGTGTGTGTGTGTGTGTGTGTGTGTCTCTGTCTGTGTGTGTGTGTGTGTGTGTGTGTGTGTGTGTGTGTGTGTGTCGGTCTTTACTGTGTGTGTGTCTCTGTGTGTGTGTGTGTGTGTGTGTGTATGTGTGGTGTGTGTGTGTGTGTGTGTGTGTGTGTGTGTGTGTGTGTATCGGTCTTTACCGTGTGTGTGTGTCTCTGTGTGTGTGTGTGTGTGTGTGTGTGTGTGTGTATGTGTATCGGTCTTTACCGGTGTGTGTGTGTCTCTGTGTGTGTGTGTGTGTGTGTGTGTGTGTGTGTGTGTGTGTGTGTGTGTGTGTGTGTGTGTATCTCTGCTGTGTGTGTGTGTGTGTGTGTGTGTGTGTGTCTCTGTGTGTGTGTGTGTGTGTGTGTGTGTGTGTGTGTGTGTGTGTGTCTCTCTGTGTGTGTGTGTGTGTGTGTGTCTGTGTCTGTGTGTGTGTCTGTGTCTGTGTGTGTGTCTCTGTGTGTGTGTGTGTGTGTGTGTGTGTGTATGTGTCTTTACCGGTGATGCACGCTCATTTAAGACTTGAAAAGCAAACAAAGTTAAAGATATGTGAAGTAACCAGAGTACTACTAGTTTCTGAGCATTAAAGTCATCACAACTTACTATATTTACTTTATTAATTCAGTTTCTACTGTTATTGTGAACGATTCATTATGTTTTTCTAAAGCAGGCTATGCCATTTTACAGTGTACATTTTCTTTTAGAAATTTGGTTGCAGTTTCGCTTAGATTTTTAGGTAACACTTTATTCAAGTCTTTATACATAATGCTGTATAAAAGTAGTTTTAATGCATTATTTGTGCCTTGTTATAACGATGAAGATGATGATAGATACTGTATTGATCCCCGAGGGGAAATTCAGGTATCCAGTAGCAACATCAAAACAGACAACAAAGCATGCATAAAAAATATAAACATAAACATAAAATACAAACAGCAAAAAACTGTTAGAAACAACAAAGAACGCGACACAAAAACGGAGCTACTAGAAATGCTGCTCGCGCTGGCGCCGCGATAATGCATCATATGATCTCATGAATCATTGTAATCACAATTATAATACATTATCCTGTGGCTCAGTGGTAGAGCATTGCGTTGGCAGCACAAAAGGTTGTGGGTTCAATTCCCAGAAAACACACATACTGATAAAAAACATGTATAGCCTGAATGCACTGTAAGTCGCTTCTGCTAAATGCATAAATATAAATATTGTAACACATTTAGACAGTATAATGCATTAAAAAACATGACAAACAAAACTTCAAATAGTAGTAGAATAGTATAATGCATTAAAACTTACATTTTGAATACTTTTATAATAAAGGCTTTAAATAAAGTGTTATATCATGTTACTTTCAGTACAAGAAAAGCAAAAAGGATCACTAATGGCATCAAGTTATCCTTGCTGACTAGGTTTAGTATTGGTTCAAGTTATCTTGCTGACTAGGTTTAGTATTGGTTCAAGTTATCCTTGCTGACTAGGTTTAGTATTGGTTCAAGTTATCCTTGCTGATCCCTTGCTGACTAGGTTTAGTATTGGTTCAAGTTATCCTTGCTGACTTTAGTATTGGTTCAAGTTATCCTTGCTGACTAGGTTTAGTATTGGTTCAAGTTATCCTTGCTGACTAGGTTTAGTATTGGTTCAAGTTATCCTTGCTGACTAGGTTTAGTATTGGTTCAAGTTATCCTTGCTGACTAGGTTTAGTATTGGTTCAAGTTATCCTTGCTGACTAGGTTTAGTATTGGTTCAAGTTATCCTTGCTGACTAGGTTTAGTATTGGTTCAAGTTATCCTTGCTGACTAGGTTTAGTATTGGTTCAAGTTATTCTTGCTGACTAGGTTTAGTATTGGTTCAAGTTATTCTTGCTGACTAGGTTTAGTATTGGTTCAAGTTATCCTTGCTGACTAGGTTTAGTATTGGTTCAAGTTATTCTTGCTGACTAGGTTTAGTATTGGTTCAAGTTATCCTTGCTGACTAGGTTTAGTATTGGTTCAAGTTATCCTTGCTGACTAGGTTTAGTATTGGTTCAAGTTATCCTTGCTGACTAGGTTTAGTATCGGTTCAAGTTATCCTTGCTGACTAGGTTTAGTATCGGTTCAAGTTATCCTTGCTGACTAGGTTTAGTATTGGTTCAAGTTATCCTTGCTGACTAGGTTTAGTATTGGTTCAAGTTATCCTTGCTGACTAGGTTTAGTATTGGTTCAAGTTATCCTTGCTGACTAGGTTTAGTATTGGTTCAAGTTATCCTTGCTGACTAGGTTTAGTATTGGTTCAAGTTATCCTTGCTGACTAGGTTTAGTATTGGTTCAAGTTATCCTTGCTGACTAGGTTTAGTATTGGTTCAAGTTATCCTTGCTGACTAGGTTTAGTATTGGTTCAAGTTATCCTTGCTGACTAGGTTTAGTATTGGTTCAATTTCAGGTTGTTGTTCTGCAGGGAAATGTCTGAAATGCTTATTTTTTAATGCTAGGATTTATAAATACATGTTGATAAATCCAATAAATGGTATTATTGACAAATAAATGGCCTGTTTTATAAACATGTTTGCAAAGCTATGCTGTAAATATTGATTTTAAAGCTTTTTTTGCTCAGAAATTGCTAGCCTATAAAGAATTGGCAAGTAACACATTGAGATAAACATTCAATTTGAAGCATAAACGCTGAAATAGTATTTTCTTGTAAAACATACTCTAAAAATCTTTGTTTACAACTAAAAACATGTATAAAATCATTTTGTGCCCATCAGGCAACAGGTGGACAGAAGAAATGATCATATATTTCTGTATGAACATGATCTCTCTTGATGCTCGCCGTCTCTCATAGCATCTTGCAGCATTTGATATTTAATATCTGTGATGTGATGGTGTTTATGATAATAATTGAACCCTGCCCTCTTTACTGTACTGTACACATATCTCATGAGGAAGAAACGGCTTCACAGCGTACTGTATAAGCTAGTGTAACGGATGTATGCCAGTAAGGGCTGTGTGTAAACCTCAAAAAGAGGCGCTAGAAGCTGTAGCCTTTAGCCTCCTTGGTAGAGCGCCCGCCTCCCGCGCCGGAATCCCGGGTTTGAGACCCGCTCGGTGTGATGGTGTGGACCCGGGGGGGGGGTTACATTGGTGCCGTGACCCGGATGGGAGTGAGGTTTAGGGGGGTGAGTGTAACAGATGTGTAAGCCAGTGAAGGCGGAGTGTAAACCTCACTCTCCTGACCTCAAAAAGAGGCGCTCTAGCGACTGAGGCTAGAGGCTGTAGCCTTTAGCCTCCTTGGTAGAGCGCCCGCCTCCCGCGGCGGAATCCCGGGTTCGAGGCCCGCTCGGTGTGATGGTGCGGACCCGGGGGGGTTACATTGGTGCCGTGACCTGGATGGGAGTGAGGTTTAGGGGGGTGAGTGTAACAGATGTGTAAGCCAGTGAAGGCGGAGTGTAAACCTCACTCTCCTGACCTCAAAAAGAGGCGCTCTAGCGACTGAGGCTAGAGGCCTTTAGCCTCCTTGGTAGAGCGCCCGCCTCCTGCGCCGGAATCCCGGGTTCGAGACCCGCTCGGTGTGATGGTGCGGACCCGGGGGGTTACACTAGCGTGGATATCAAAGTTAAACATGTATGCTCACCTGATGAATTCAGCCGTTTAGCAGATGTGGATTTTGAATGCAACATGCTTCGTTAATGAAATGTCACATTTCAATGAAATTTCAAGGTCAATCAAGTGAGGACACAAATAAAGTGTCATTAGCAGAAGGATAAAGTGCATTTGTCCTTGAGTACAAGTGTTTTGTTGAGCATTTTATTTATGTTGTATAATACAGAATAACTAGTCTGTAGCTGAAAGTTTTAGTGTTTTTTGTTAACTCCGTGAGTGTAAACTGGAATGTGTTTAATCGGTAATGTTAAGTGTGCTGTGAAGTCAGTACAGGCCACTTTGAAGAAAACTAAAGCATCAGCATAGGCTTTGGTTATATATTCACTTCATATTGTAATGATATTAATATGCAGTGGAGTCCAGAATTCAGTATGGAAGCTCGTTTCTGCCACAGGAAAAATTTAGACTTTTTATTTTACAATTCAAGACTATAGATATAGATATAAACTCTATAAAAACAGTTTGAATTGTGGGAAATAAGAATCTTAAAATTCTGACTTCACATCTTACAGTTCTGTTCTTTTGTCATGGAATAAATGATAAAAGGCTTTTTTTTATTGTTTTTATCTTATATTGTGAGTTTATGTCTCAGAATTATGACTTTTGGTGAGAATTATGAGTTTATATCTTGCCGTTATAAAAACAAGTCTGAATTGTGTGATGAAAGCCACAGTTACTTTTTTATTCCATGGTGGAACAAACAAACACGCTTCCAGAATAAAGCGCAATAAACAGATGTACTGTAAGTAAATGAGTGCCACTGATGCACAGACAGTCATTGAAGCTCAGATCATCAGGTTTAGTTCATGCTCATTGCTGCTGCCACCGATTCATAAGACATTTAGAGGTTCGTGTTTCTTTTTAAACTCATATTGTTATGCTTACAATGTTGCGTTTGGAAATGCATGAATTCATGAAAACGCATGCATGCATCTGGATTAGAAGAACCTGCCAAATGCATGAATGTAAATAAATGCAAAGCAGCAGGACTTTCAGTCAAGCTCTTAAAGTTTTCCTGGAGGCCTGAGACTGTAGTAATGGTTTTCCAGCCTGTACTTAGACTGCTAGATTCATCACCGCCTGAATGAACCGGCCTGCGGTCGGGACTCGGCCAGAAATAGCCCGAAGATGACGGCCTGCCCAAACTCTCGGGCTATTTGCGGCCGTCCGGCCTTCGAGCGGCTTTAATCAAATGTATTTTTGTTGAATTCCACCCAAGATTTGAAAATAAAATGCCCACCGAAAGAGTTTACGGCATCTGTCGGCTTTCAGACAGAGACGGAGGAATTAATTTTTCCTCCTAAAAAAGCAGACGGAGCGATGTGCGATTAATCAATATAACACAAAAGATATTTGCATCACGGCACAACTCGGGGATTACATTGTAGCAGAAATGCTTTATGGAACTATTAATATCTTTTATTTTCTTTCCCTCCATCGCAGTTCAAAGAGCGTAATAGAATGCATTTCCTGCAAGGAATATTACACCGATGATTGATGGATCCGGAGAAACCGGGGAAAACATTGGGCTGTTCAATAGGCCCTGCGAAATCAGAGAGAGAGAGAGAGAGAGAGAGAGAGAGAGAGAGAGAGAGAGAGAGAGAGAGAGAGAGAGAGAGAGAGAGAGAGAGAGAGAGAGAGAGAGAGAGAGAGAGAGAGAGAGAGAGAGAGAGGGAGAGAGAGACAGAGAGAGACAGGGAGAGAGAGACAGAGAGAGAGAGACAGAGAGAGAGAGAGAGAGAGGAGAGAGAGAGAGAGAGAGAGAGAGAGGGAGAGAGCGAGAGAGATAGGGAGAGAGTGAGAGAGAGAGAGAGACTGAGAGAGAGAGAGACTGAGAGACGGAGAGAGAGAGAGGGAGAGAGAGAGAGAGAGAGAGAGAGGAGAGAGAGAGAGAGAGAAAGAGAGAGAGAGAGAGACAAACCCCCTGGTTTTTAAACAGCTTTCTTTTCACCTTTGCGATTATTTATTTTCAAATAGTCCTTCAGGGTAATGTACCATTTTCTTATTTCACACCGCTATTTCCCATAAATGAGGGGAAGGCGCGATAAATCAAGAGGGAAACATAGACTTGCGCAAAAGCTGCGAGAGCGCTAAAGATTTATGTAACACATTCATGTTTTCCACTTCTTCTTTTTAGTGCTGCACTGTGAAAGCCTGCCTAATAAAAGCCCCTATTAATATTTCCTGTTGCTTAGCAACCGCAGGCAGCAAGTAATAGCATTCCGTGGAAAAATAGATGACCGGGCCGATAAGGAAAAATTCAATTCTTTTATTATCTCTTGGGAGAAGGTGCCTTATTTCCTTCTGCGCAATATGATATGAGAGCAGGCTTGTATATTAAGAAATGTTTGAAAGAAATAGAAGTTATTTTCCAATTTCATTATAGCAAGAAATAGAGGAAGAAAAGGAAGAAAAAAAGAGAAGGTGTGTGTGTGTGTGTGTGTGTGTGTGTGTGTGTGTGTGTGTGTGTGTGTGTTTTTCCAGATGAGAACGTATCTCTTCTCTCTAATAAAGTCCATTAGGCTTTGGATTGTGCTAATCAAGGCGTCATTTACAGATTTAATTTAGTTCCTTTCGTTTTCCAATCACGTTCCTCTGGAAATATGAGGCTTTAGGTTATGGTGCACACATTTATATCACATTAATATGCATATACTTTCTCATTTACACACACACGCACGCACGCATGCACGCACGCACGCACACACACACACACACAGCTTATAGCATTCTCCCTCTCTCTATTAGATGAGAGAGAGAGAGAATTTAACATAATGTATATACATATAGGCATCTGTTATTTACTTTAGATAATTTAACATATTTTTTTATATTATACATAAATACGTTTTATTTTTAAATCATAATTATGTGTGTGTATATGTATATATACATTTAAATAACATATGTATATGTATATAGTTCAATTGAATTATACATTCTTATTGTGTAAATAATACACACTAGCATCTTTTACATCATATCTTGTAGAGCATTCAATCAAATACAGGATAAGGTCACATTAAATCATATTATAAAATTAGAAGTTGTATTTCTAATGTATCATGTTTTACACCACATTTAATAATATTCTCTCGGAACAAAGGTACAAAAGCTGTCACTGGGACAGCATCCTTCTAAAACAGTACACATTTGTACCTTATTTACCCCTAAAGCCTGCTTTTTTAGTGTCTTGAAGGTGCATATTTATACCTAAAGTGCACATATTCATACATAAATATTACATTTCAGTACCGTTTGAAAATGTCCCGCCCCGGTGACAGCTTTTGTACCTTTTTGTTTTGTCTGAGAGTGTAAATAAAGTCACATTTATATTTGACTAACTGCAGAAGATGTGGCATATGAGTAATTCTGGGCTAGCTTTATGCGTTGTCAGTGTTATTGTTGGCTTTTGTTTAGTCGTGTCGTCTCATTATTTGCTGGGAAGGACATCAGTTGATGCTTGGAAACAAAGTGTTTTGATCTGAAGTCAGCATATCTATAGTATATCCATAATGTCCTTATCGAGAGGAGCGAGAGGAGACGACGCACGGAGGCAGATAAAGACCTGCTTTATGTATCTCATTTAGTCACGGCTTCTATATCTTATCAAAGCATGAAATCACGTCCATATTCATATGTATCTGAACACACGTCAGCGGACCGAATCTCGCTCAGATGAAGCTCTTTCACAGACTTTGTTCTCCTAAAACAAGGAGAGATAAAAGAGGTTGTTCTTTCGACGTGAAATCTGACGTCTGTTGCTCTCAGATGAGACTTTACTGAGTTCAGTCGTATTTTAGTATAATTGACATACTATTATAGTTTTATTAATAATTCGAAAAGTTTTTTTTATATTTGTTTTAGTTTGTTTCAGTGATTTTTGTATTTTTTTTTTTTTATAAAGCACTTTTATATATTATATTTTAAGTAACAAAAGTCTTTTGTGGTTTTAGTATTAGTTAACTATAATAATAATAATTTAATTTTGATTTTAGTTAATAATTTTGATGTTTTTTCAAGTCACAAACGTGTTTTTTGTTTTGTTTTTGTTAACTATAATAGTCATATAATAATTTAGTTAACTATGCTGATGATATTTTAACTAATACATTTTAATTTAATACAATTTAAATAAATAAAAAGACAAACATGGCAATAGTTCTTAAATGAAATGAAGATGAAATAAAACATATTTTTTATTTTACTTTATTTCAAGGGATAAATGATTTTAAATGATTTAATTGGTTAACTATAATAATCCTGATTCTCAGTTATGTTTGATTTGTTTGATTCTCCTAAAATAATGAATAAAAAGAGACCCAAACAAGTCAATAATTGTGATATACTATAAGTATAGACAAGAATTCGGACATACTACTCGCCTCGCATACTGTTTTTCGCATACTATGTAGTAGGGATGTGTGTGATTTCGGACGCACCCGGGTCCTGTCGCTCGGCGGCCATCTTTGAAACGCCTCTCAAAGTGCAGCTCCTTTCTCTTTGAATGGGGACACATCAAATTGTTCACTAAGCTTACGATTCAATTTCATATTTGAAATCACCAATGAAGTCGGACAACAACTGTGTCATACAATTTAGTTTCTTTTGCTCAGATAGCGTAATAAAAAGCGTATTTCTCCGGCTAGATCAGCGTACGCAGTCCAGCGACCGGGACTTCTAACGGCAGCTGAAGTGACGCGCTGACTTTACCGGTTTGCCATTGGCTCTTTCATTCAGAAGGCGGGGCTTCCTGCGATTGAGCGGCCATATTAGGCGTTACATTTTCCCCCATTTAAAACTATACGAGTGACGAGTCTTTGGTATTCTATAGTCTTTGGTATAGATCAATAAAATTCATCTGGATATGGTCAGGTCACTTATGATTACTGGCCAATTTGAAACTCTGAAGAAATGTTTGCTTTGAGTTTAATTTCATTGCTGTCAGAAACATTGGAGATATGAAAGAGCTGTAATGTGTCTTATTGCTTTAGTTTGTCATCAGTCAGTTGTTCTTGACTCTTTTGCATGTGAAAGTCTCACCGGTGTCTCCCGCACAGATATATAAAGCATAAAGCACGCTGCAGATGGATTTGAGCTAGCAGGGGGTTGGATTATGAAAAAACCCGCTCCGCTGTCACAACACGTGCCCAAGCATGTGTGAAGAGTTAACACACTTACTAATCATCCTTAAATTAACCTAATTGTTGCCGCGACACCCCGCTGAGTGTGAGTGTGTGTGTGTGTGTGTGTGTGTGTGTGTCTCTGTGTGTGTGTGTGTGTGTGTCTCTGTGTGTGTGTGTGTGTGTGTGTGTGTGTGTGTGTGTGTGTGTGTGTGTGTGTGTGTGTGTGTGTGTGTGTGTGTGTGTGTGTGTGTGTGTGTGTGTGTGTGTGTGTGTGTGTGTGTGTGTGTGTGTGTGTGTGTGTGTGTGTGTGTGTGTGTGTGTGTGTGTGTGTGTGTGTGTGTGTGTGTGTGTGTGTGTGTGTGTGTGTGAGTGTGTGTGTGTGTGTGTGTGTGTGTGTGTGTGTGTGTGTGTGCAGGCTTCGTTCCTCATTAGATGTAGTAGAAATGTTCTGTCTTTCTGTCTGTTCCATGTGTTGATACGGCCGTCTCTCTTCTTCCAAAGCCATTTCAGAGCTGTCATGTCAAACTCCGCTCTCCGAAACAAGGAGGGAAGGAGATGAGTCTGGGAGATATAACTCTCTACACAAACCTACTGAGCTCCGTGCTGTCTGCCGGCTCTATAGGCAGCTGTCTGCTAAGGGGCCTTTGCACAGTGTTGTTTTAGGCTGCTGCATCAAGTCTTGCTGGTCGTGTTCAGAATGGAATACTAGTTTACTGCACACTGTGCTGCTTTAAATACTGCATACTACATACTATCTAATAATAATAATAATAACAGTAAGAATTGTTTCTTGATCAACATTTCAAGCAGTATGCAACAAAGTCGGCGCATGACCTTCAGTAATCAAATTGAAGATTTTTGTTTTTATATATAAAATATTGTTATTTTTACATTTTAATAAAAATATTTTTACATATATACATTTGATGTAATTTTTACAAAGATAAACATAATTACAAAAAAGTTTTAACAGTCTGATCAAATAATCAAATAGCAATCTATTTATATACTTTTATGATATTTACTTTTAATTATATTTATTAACTCTTTAATTTTTATTACATTTACATTTAATATTTATTACATTTTAGTGATTGTTATGTGCTTTTGTAATTTTACTTTTTGTAGTTTTTTAGAAAATTTGTATTTGTCATTATTATTATTATTATTTCATCATATTCTAGAAAGAGTATTTAAAAATATATATATTATTAATATATATATATATATATTATTAATAAATATAAATATATGAATATAATAAATAAAATATAAATATATACGCATATATATATATATATATATATATGTTATATTATTTTAATAATATTAATTATAAATGTAATTCATATTAATTATATTTATTCATTATCAATTTTTAGTATATGCTTTTTCTTATTTAAAAAAATAGTTCAACTTAAACTGATCTAATATTGAAATGTTAGTTAAGTTAATTTAATTTAGATGTGTAATAGTTTTAGTTTAAGTTAACAATAACAACATGCATGTGTTGCTGCTGTAGATTTTGACCAAAAGGAGATCACGGTTGTGCTGTTTATCCTCTAGATATGAAATATGATGTCTCAAAATACTGTCTAAGATCAGAACGCCTGACTCTCTTCTTCAGATCATGTTCATGCTGTATCGCAGAATATCATCTGTGTAATTACTGAGCTGCGTCCCGTTGAGGCAGTAAACGCTGACCGTCCTGTAGCTTTATAGTGTTTATAGTGTTAGCCTCATTACACACACACACACACACACACACACACACACACACACACACACACACACACACACACACACACACACACAGAGAGACACACACACACACACACACACACACACACACACACACACACACAGAGACACACACACCACACACACACACACACACACACACACACACACACACACACACACACACACACACACACACACACACACACACACACACACACACACACACACACACACACACACACACACACACACACACACACACACACACACACACACACACACACACACACACACACACACACACACACACACACACACACACACACACACACACACACACACACACAGAGAGACACACACAGACACACACACACACACACACACACACACACACACACACACACACACACACACACACACACACACACACACACACACACACACACAGACACACACACACACACACACACACACACACACACACACACACACACACACACACACACACACACACACACACACACACACACACACACACACACACACACACACACACACACACACACACACACACACACACACACACACACACACACACACACACACACACACACACACACACACACACACACACACACACACACACATACACACACTACCCATGTGAACATGACACGCAGCAAAGCATCTCTGCTAAAGCCTTTGTTTGTCAGCTTGTTGGTCTTGTTGGTTTTCCTCTCGTCTCGCTCACATTTTAAAGAGGTTTGAGCGAAACCGTATTGCAGCGGAAGCTTATTAAAGGCATGAAAGTGAACGCGTTGTTTTGGCCCACACTGATCTGTCGGCTTCACGTGAACACGTGCGCATGCGTGTCGTAATGAACACACAGAAAGACTGCCTCCATCTCGCCGCTCGCCTCCGATTTACATCACGGTTAATTGAATTGGAATATAATGCAATAAAACTGTCCCAGCCATGAAATAAAGGTCCAATCAAATTATTTCAATTGTTGCCTGCAGTCTCCTCCGTCCACGAATGTTACTAACATTAAGACCCCATGAAATCTAAATGTGTTTTTAGAGATGTTTCTACTGCAGATCTTGCGTCTGGTAGATTAGAGAAGAAAACAGCACGACAAGGCCATCAGCTCATCTGT
The DNA here is from genome assembly GCA_027474115.1 of Schizopygopsis malacanthus. Lineage (NCBI taxonomy): Eukaryota > Metazoa > Chordata > Actinopteri > Cypriniformes > Cyprinidae > Schizopygopsis > Schizopygopsis malacanthus. The sequence continues at coordinate 1,549,331 of CM049877.1, forward strand.
CTGTCCCTCTGTCAGCAGACAAACACACGCCAGCTTTTGGCCAATCATATGCGTTTAGCATTCGTTCGCTGGGAGGACGGTTATTATTAGGAACAATTATTGTGTTTTGCTAAACAGAAAATGTTGCAATCGTAGATTTATTGATTCATTTTGAGTGTTTATCATTAAAAATTTGAATATGTATATAAAATAAGTTATATAAAAACAAATATAATTATTACTTATAATAATACAAATTTATATATTTTTCAAATTAAATTCATATTTTTATTCAGCAAAGAAAAAAATGTTATACTATTATATAAAAACGTTATATATAATGTTTTTATAATCATAGAATTAATAATTATATAAAATAAAATAGATATAATTATTAGTTATATAACGTGATAAAATGTATATAATATTTTAAAGAAATTATTATTCAGCAAAGATGCATTAAATTGATCGAAAGTGACAGTAAAGACATTTATGATGTTACAAAAGATTAGTGTTTCAAATAAATGCTGTTTTTGAACTTGAAAAATAATGAAAAATAAAATGAATCACATTTTCCACAAAAATATTGTGCAGCACATCAGTTTTCAACATTGATAATAATCAGAAATGTTTCTTGATATTAATAATTTCTGAAGATCATGTGACACTGAAGACTGGAGTAATGATGCTGAAAATTCATCTTTGATCACAGAAATAAATTATATTTTAACACATATTCACTGTGAAAACAGCTATTCTGCATTCTAATAATATTTCACAATTTTACTGTATTTTTAATCAAATAAACACAGCCTTGGTGAAGTAATAAAATCAGACGACTGTGACCAGCAGCTCGGAGTATCTGAAGAGAAACACGAGGCTTTGGTCTTGTTCAGTCTGAGCTCGTGCGCCGCGTGATGAATGACTGTGTGTGTGTGTGTGTGTCTGTCTCTGTGTGTGTGTGTGTGTGTGTGTGTGTGTGTGTGTGTGTGTGTGTGTGTGTGTGTCTGTGTGTGTGTGTGTGTGTGTGTGTGTGTGTGTGTGTGTGTGTGTGTCTCTGTGTGTGTGTGTGTGTGTGTGTGTGTGTGTGTGTGTGTGTGTGTGTGTGTGTGTGTGTGTGTGTGTGTGTGTGTGTGTGTGTGTGTGTGTGTGTGTCGTGTGTGTCTGTGTCTGTGTGTGTGTGTGTCTGTGTCTGTGTCTGTGTCTGTGTCTGTGTGTGTGTGTGTGTGTGTGTGTGTGTGTGTGTGTGTGTGTGTGTGTGCTGTGTCTGTGTCTGTGTCTGTGTCTGTGTCTGTGTCTGTGTGTGTGTGTGTGTGTGTGTGTGTGTGTGTGTGTGTGTGTGTGTGTGTGTGTGTGTGTGTCTGTGTGTGTGTGTGTGTGTGTCTGTGTCTGTGTCTGTGTCTGTGTGTGTTGTTTGTGCGTGGAAAACACGGCTGATCTGTGAGGTTTGGTTTAAAGAGCGTCTACACGCGTCGAGGAGATGAAACTCGCTCGGTTGCGTTTGCTTACAGGTTTAAGCAGCGCTTGATTTATAAATGGGAGCGTTGTTCTAAATGACCCCCGCGGGCAGAGCCGGAGCGATGGAGGAAGAGGGAGGTTTGGTGTTCTGCCCTCGAGGAGAACAAGAGTCGCGGCGAGGGCAGAGCGCGATGAGATTCCCCCGTGTTTACGAGATCAGTCTCCGGCGCTCGGCTAATTAAAGCTGCCACGGCCTCGAGCCTGCCGGGATAATGTTCTATTATTATAGTCATTTGTTTCAATTAACCGCTCTGTGATTTTACAATAGCAACTGTGAACCTGCGTGGAGTGAGCCATCACTCCCAACAAGATGTGTCCAATCAGAGCCACAGGCGAGAGAGAGAGAGAGAGAGAGCGCTTGTGCTCCAGGACGTCCCAACGGCACGCGCTCAAATGCATTCATGGCATTATATTATTTACTTTGACCTTTTGCTCGTGGTTTTTGAGGATGAGGTCATGTCTAATTCGACAGGTGAATAAGTTGCACCTGCACACGTGACCTTTGACACCAACTGCTTTGCCCTTTGAAATCTTTTTCCAACTATGCATGATTATATGGTTAGTTGCGTTTTATGATTTTGCTAAAGGCTTGTTTTCTCTCTATCTGTCAGATCAGACCTGTGACCCATGTTAGGGTTTGTGACACCGGTTGAGCACTGATGGCCTAGATTCGGTTTGCTTTATCATTGGCTGTGTGCAGAATGCAATGCTAGTGCACTTATTACTGTGCAGTGCGCCTGTATTAATTACATGCTGTTATTTTATTATTATTATTGATATTCAAAATAGATTTTATAATTTATTAATGTAAAACTATTTGTCATGTTCATATTTGCTTATACGTTATAGTAATTTTGTAATTGTTTATCATTCTGTTTAACGTAATTTTATTTCAGTTTTAGTAATTTTATGTTTTTTATCATTTTTTATTATTTTAATGTTTATCTTTAACTTATTTTTATGTCAGTTTTAGTAATTTTGATATGTACTGTTATCATCTTAATTTTATTTTTTATGCTTATATTGAACTTTTGTTTATTTAAGTTTTAGTAAGTTTAGAACTTCAACTTTTATACTGTATTTTTTTATGAGTTTTTTGTGTTTTTAAGCTTTTTTTAAGTTTAGGTTTTTCATCTAATTCAATAATTTTTTTTATTGCAGATTTATTTGAATAATTTTTTTGTCATTTTAGTTTTAAATAATATCATATTTTTAGTTTTAAATAACTGTAGTGCACAGGGGATTTCTATTTAAAAAAAAAAATTTGGGGGGGGGTAATAAGTGTAGAATTTGAAACAGTAGATTTTGACAAACATCATTATATACAATGTTAAATTCAGTGAGTTTTTTGGAAATAAATTATGAATTTTGCATTTGCATTTCTAGTCCAATTTAGTTAAACCTAGCTGTCAAAAGTCAGCGCAGATATTGCTTACGATTCATTTGTCACACTAGAGATGAGCACATTGCGTCGTGGGAAACAGTATGCAGTGTGCTCTGGTTGTGTACTAATCGTTCTGTAGGTCAAACGCTTGCAGAAGACTCCCAAATACATGCTACACACTGCAGAAGTGGCTATTCTGAACGCAGCCGCGCTTTCACAGAAACTAATGAAACCCGGACAACTGTCACATCATTGATAATGTATGATAATTCAGGTGCGATTTCTTTCTTGTAGCAGTAATTCATGTCACAGGTTATGCTGATAATGCATTATAATTCATGCAAAACACCCTACAGCTTTCTAGACCGGTGTGTTTTCCACAAACCACAACGTCAATCACCGAAAGACACGTGACCCGTTCAGAAACACTGTACTTTAGATGAGCTACTGTATTTCATGGCGTTATTATTGCAGAGGTCTCTTTCCTCTGGTTTGGAGGTAAAGCGTTCGTCCAGTCGCACACTGCAGGAGGAGGACGCTGAGAAGCACACACAATAGTGTTGAGATCTCGCACGCGCTCAGTGTGAAGCTCATTATTGTTATTTGGACTCGTTGAACAGCGAGTACAAAGAGCTCGAGACACAACAGAGGAACAGGAAATGAAGTTTCCTAACAGAGAGACAGCGGTTTGTTATGGGGAGCGTCTTAAACGCTTTCCACAGCAAAAAAAATCACTTTCTTAATCAGTATTTAGTCTTGCTTTCCAGTTTAAACATTTCAGCATCTTTAAAACACAATGCATTTACTTTCTGAACATTTTATGGTTAAAACAATACAAACTAATTGCGTAAGAGGTTAGAAAAACAAGCTTAACCCTGTCAAGCCTGCCATTTTTGTTCATGTTTTTACAGTTAATTGAACCTTTAGACAAAATATATACACAATATTTTATGCGTCAGACTTTCATGGCTCATTCCGAGACTCAAACTGAGCAAATATTTTCTGCAGATGCTGATATTTATAAGATGAGATTCTGCTGCTTGTGATGTAAATCAATGAGATCTTATAAAAGCACAGCAGATACTGACAGTAAATGATCTAAACATCACTCTATATCTCCAGCAATATGTGTTAGTAAGATGAGATGTAAATGATCCAGACATATAATGCGATGCTGATCGAGAGATGAAGAAATAAACGCTCCTCAGAAGATGTGATG
>CM049877.1:1558430-1565930 GCA_027474115.1 Schizopygopsis malacanthus
TTTTTAGCGAATTAACTGATTTAGCAATGCCTGGCTTCTTCAAAGAGTAGCTGTGTCTTTTTGTCTTTATGCTTGTGGTGCATGGAATTTCAGCATTGCAAAAACCTGTGTCTAATTAACTAAACACCCACAATCAAGTTTAACAGGTGCTAAATGCACTAAAATAGTGATGCACGTTTGCAAGATTGAGAATTGTGCCATGCAAATTGCATTTTGCTACAATTTATTCTCAGCGAATTCTCTTCTATGTATACGGTATGTAGGGGTATTTGCTTTACTGTGTATATATAGTAATATTAATGCATGTAAAATAATTACATTGCATTTAAGAAGGTGCTAAATGTGCAGAATTGTGCCATGCAGATTACATTTCGGCCACTAATCATTCTTTGTAAATTCTCTCTCGTATACACAAGTGGAATTTGTTTTACTGTATATATGATTATACTAAAGTATGTACAATAAAGAGTTGCATTGCATTTTAGTGCAGGAAAGTTAACCAGGTGCTAAATGCATTGAAATGCACTAGAACCACGACCAGTGCAAATTGCATTTCAGCCACAATTAATTCTGTATATGCAAATGAGATTTGCTTTACTGTGAATACTGTAGATAATTCGTATGTGTGGAAAATAAGAGTTGCATCATTGTGCATTGTATTACCTAAACACCTACAAACAAGTTTGACGTGCTAAATAGTAATGCATAATTGCATTGCATCGTGCAAATGCACTTTTAGCACATTCTCTCCTATATACTGTATATGAAGGGGGTGTTTTTTACTGTATATATTGTAATACTAATGTCTGTAAAATAAGGAGTTGCATTGCATTTTAGTGCAGGAAAGTTAACGAGGTGCTAAATGCACTAGTGCAAATTGCATTTCGGCCACAATTCATTATTAGCGGTTTCCCTTCTGTGCATAAAAGTGGTATTTGCTTTATATATATGGTAATTTTCCTAACTGTTTCTTCGTATATGGTTTATTTAGCTCATGTGAAGGTATCATGTGGTGAACTCTTACTGTTGTTTTTAGCTGTCAAGTCACTATTGTGGTTGCTCTGGGATTCTTCCGGGTCGAGCACCAATGGCGTTGTGGCTTTCTGAAGTAACTTTGAAATTCATGCTGAGAGAAGTGTGGTTGATGACTTACTGTAAATGACGCTTATCTATCTAGATCTCGCTCTAATGTGTTTATGATATAAGTCAGTTTTGAAACTATAAAGGACACTTTCAAAACCCCAGGGTTCACATGCATTGTGATTTGGCACAGCTTTGTACAGTACGTGTTTGTGTGAACGTATATCGTTTGATAAGAGATCCGCTTTGTAGTGCACAAGTCATTATAGAATTGACTAAACTAGTCACCGGTAATCAAGCGGCCGCTTCAAAGGGTGAGGGAAGAAACTAGTGTCTTTGTAGATTGGCCTCAATTGGTTAGTTCTCTTCAAAATTCCTCCTAGTAAAGTCTGGTGTTCTTCTCTCACCCTAGATGCCGGTGTTTGCGGGGCAAATGGGCAGTCATTACCCCCGTGCCCACCACAGCCCCATGCTAAACCCATCTGCCCGGATACTGCCCCACCCCATGAGCGCCCTGTCCCAGCTCAGCTCTCAGATTGGCCAAGGCTCCTTTACACACGGTTCCCCATCATCGCCAGGAAGTCAGTCAGCCACGCCCTCCCCCTCAAGCTCCGCCCAGGAAGAGGAAGCAAAGTACCACTTAAAGGTACAAGAACGACGAATCACTGGCGTTTTACAGGCCGGTATTTAACAACAGAGAGCGTTTTCTCCTTAGATGAGATCTTGATTACACTTTACAGAAGCGTTTATTGATGTTTTTGACAACAGTTTTACAGCATTTATTCATCAAAGTTAATGTTGATTAATAAATGTTCTTCATTGTTAATTCGTGTTTGTTCATAACATAGTAACCAATATCAATTTATACAACTTGAAATGTAAAAAATATGTGGAAGTGATCATGAACCGTGCTGTAATAATATTGTTAGTTCGTGTTAGCGATTGCAGCGTGTTGTAAGCATTAGTGGCTTTTCATCATTGATGCATTAAATTGATTAAAAGTGAGAGTAAAGACATGTATAATGTTACAAAAAAAATATTTTAAACTTTCTGTTCATCTGTGAATCCTGAAAAATTAAATGTATCACGGTTTCCACCAAAATATTGGGCAGCACAACTGTTTTCAACATTGATAATAATTAGAAATGCTTAGAAATAAGCATATTGTTATGATTTCTGAAGATCACGTGACACTGAAGACTGGAGTAATGATGCTGAAAATACAGCTTTGATCACAGAAATAAATTATATTCTAACAGATATTCACATAGAAAACAGCTTTTTTAAATGTTAAAAATATATTGCAATTTTGCTGTTTTCATTGTATTTTTAATCAAATAAATGCAGCATTGTTGAGCAAACTTTAATCTATACATAGTAGCTCTTTCACCACTATTTCCGTTTCTCATCAGAGTTATGGGCATGATGGTTAGTCTCTAGGAGTTTGGATATTAAACACAATCAAAGTTGGCTACAGGATCATATCTCATCAGCGATCTCATGGCAGGTCTCTCTTGAAAGGTGTATACGTTATCGTTAAAGATCTGTTCTTCTATGGAAAAGAATGAATGTGATTTGTACTTCTTGAATCCGTCTGTTGCGCTCTGTAGAGGAGCATAAACAGCAGACGAGAGCTTTATTTAAAAGCGAACGATTTTCCGTGTGTCTCAACAGTGTTTACAAATCTCTGCTTTTTAACTTCACATCTTGACGTCTTTTGTTCCTTGTGATTTGTTGGCAAAAACATTACTGTGTTTCTCTCTCTCTCTCTCTCTCTCTCTCTCTCTCTCTCTCTCTCTCTCTCTCTCTCTCTCTCTCTCTATCCCTCTTTTCATTTTCATTGTCCCAGAAAACCAATTACTCCTGCTTGTCCGTCATCCTCTCCTTTTATTGGAAGTGTCAGTTTGAATTTAATTTGAATGTTGCATGTAATGCGCAGGCAGCTCGAAATCCCTCATTATCGCGACGCTGCATGCTTAATTGGATTGGAGAACACAAAGAGTGAATTAACTTACATGATGTTTAAATGACATTGTTCTTCAGCGGGCTTGTGGAAGAGTCCGGCCTAATACAGCACAAAGTCCGGTGCAATTATACCTGGTCTGGGTAGATTCAAAAAGCCAGTCAAACTAGCCAAAGAAGTGTTTCAGTCAGCCTGAAATCCTGGTGGATTTTAATAATAACGCCGAAACAATTAGCACTTTTCATTCCCATTGGTATTTCTTTTACTGGAAATGCTTGTGAATACAAATGCACACTAATGTATTTAAACTCTGTGACACCGACACAAACACATCCATCCTGCGTTTCATTTTCCTCTTGAATGGCTCATGGATGGCATATGTGTGTTTGTTTGCACTTAATTCAATTCGATGTATATAAATCTAAAGCATTTAAAGTCTGTTACCAGAATTCATGTGCTGATTTGTATCTTGTGTTTGCATCTGTGTGTGTGTTTGACATATGTTTTGTATATTCAGGCATGTGCACTTGTGCTTTTGCGTGCATTAATTGAATCCTGTGCACGAGCTGTGCACATATAGTTGACGTGTGTGAGCATGTGGGAAACATACATCCAGTCATGCTCATACTAGTGAATAAAACCCTTCATCATGTTACTGTAGTGCATGCAAACACAAAACAACACAATGAAGAATGAGCATTGCATTCTCACAAGTAGCAGCATTGACAATAAAGCGCTATATAAATCATCATTCATTCATTGACAGACAGTGCACTATATACTACATACTCAACATATTCACTGTACAAATGAGAGAGAGAGAAACAGGACTGACAACGTGTTTGGACTTGATTCGAATCAAAACCTCACTCTATTCTGTTGCACAAATCTCATGATGGATTTGAGAGACACGTACAGTATTGCTCACATTAATATTTTTAGAAGGGAATTTGATTAATTCACTCTGACAGCTTCATTTTGGACATTTTGCTGTTGATGTATTTCCATTTAGAAATGCAGGGTTTTTCTGGCGAACGTTTCATTGAAATAAAATGTGGACACACCACTATAAGAGTAGCGATGTGTATTTTGGTCCATCTTTTCAGAAGAGAGTCATTTTGTTCACTTTTAGTAAATGTCATTTTTTTTTTTTACAAATGTCCAATTTTAATATATAATAAAAACATACAATAGTATTTGTTTCATAGACTTGGGTTAAAGCTAGTGTTATTTTAGTATAAATGAGATAAAGTTATTATTTTTGTCAATATTTTTAATTAGTTTTCTTCTTATTTTCCATTTTCATTTAATTTTAGTTAAAGTTTTTGTCATTTTTAGTATTTCTATTACATGTTTATAACATGTTTAATTTTTTTATTTAGGTTTTAGTTATTTTAGTCTATCATATTAAACTAAATTAAAATAGAATGTTGTCTTGGCATATATATATGTAATATTTCATATCAGTTGGTGTTTTTTATTATTGTTTATTTTTGATGTATTTATTTGTATTTTTTGAGTTTCAGTTGTAGTTAATCCTGGTCTACGCCGCATCTTTTAAGAAAGTAAATAGAGTTTTTAATTTCATGTTGACGTTACGACACACATTGACTCTGGTTAATGACTCTAATATTGTTCTATATGATGATGATCATGTAAATCACATGTAAAGTCAGACGTGTATGGAGATTACACCGCGGTCTGTTTTAATGGAGCGTGCTACATACCTTTCATGCTACATTGCCTCTCTTCAAATTAGTTTTTTTTGCTACATTGAAAATGCTGATGAGAGAGAATGATGTTATCTAACCATCAAGTCCTGCCCTAGAAACCTCTTTCACTCGTTTGCTTTCACTCTTCTGTGTTTTCACTCCAGTTAAAGACAAAGATGTATTGTTTCTTTTCGTTTCTTACCACCACTGTTTCTATCCTCATTTCCACCAGTTTTAATAATGCAATTGTATTTCTTGATTTGAAATGCACAGCGGTTTTAGATGAAGAAACGCGTATTAGTGCACATCAGACATGAGATGATGCAGCACTGATTTAAATGGGATATTAACAACGTCTGCTGGACTCTCTGCATTAAGAAATCAATTTCAGCCGCAATGTTTCAGCGCTCTGAAGAGAGTCCGTGAGCTGTCAGAGCAGATTACAGCACCGTCACTTGACTGAAAGCATTCTGGAATCCAGTGCATCCCATTTTTATTTCATGATGTTTGCAGATAAAAGATGACCCACATTTGCATAGTCAAACATTCATATGACTGGAACAGTAGTGCATGCTGGGAGACGCAGGCTGTGGGTGTAGACGCACTCGAAGAACTCTTAGATATCAACAAACTACACATGCATTTAATATTTCTGCTGTGAACTAGAATGACTTCCAGCGCTGACTTGTAGTCACAATCTGAAAGTATTTGATTAATTGCATGTCTTGTTGAGGCATCTTCACTCATTTAATTTCTCTCTCTTTGCCTTCAGATCACAGGAGAGAAGCGACCCTGCTCTGACATGATGAAGCCCAAGCCCAAACCTCAGAAGAAGAAGAAGAAGAAGGACCCCAACGAGCCGCAGAAGCCCGTCTCAGCCTACGCACTCTTCTTCAGGGACACTCAAGCCGCCATCAAGAGCCAAAACCCCAACGCCACCTTCGGAGACGTCTCCAAGATCGTGGCCTCCATGTGGGACAGTCTGGGAGAGGAACAGAAACAAGTCAGTGGATTCAGAAGTTGCTCTTTTATTGCTCAGGAGTCTCAGTTCTACAGCATTTCATTAAAGTACCAGCTTTGTCTGAGATGCTTGTAGATCGAAAGAGAATTATGGAAGGATAGGATGGACAGATAGTTGGGTGGATGACCGATAGATAGAGAGAGAGAGAGAGAGAGAGAGAGAGAGAGAGAGAGAGAGAGAGAGAGAGAGAGAGAGAGAGAGAGAGAGAGAGAGAGAGAGAGAGAGAGAGAGAGAGAGAGAGAGAGAGAGAGAGAGAGAGAGAGAGAGAGAGAGAGAGAGAGAGAAAGAAAGAAAGAAGTGAGAGAGAGAGAGAGAAAGAAAGAAAGAAAGAAAGAAAGAAAGAAAGAAAGAAAGAAAGAAAGAAAGAAAGAAAGAAAGAAAGAAAGGGATGGATGGATGGATGGATGGATGCTTCATATTTTGTGGAAACTGATAGATTGTATTTTTCAGGATTTGATGAAAAGAACAGCGTGCATAAGAAACGGAATCTTTTGTAACATTTTAAATGTCTTCACTGTCACTTTTGAACAATTTAATGCATCCTTATTGAAAAGAATTACTGATTTCTTTCAAACAGCCCAACCTTGTGAACAGTAGTGTATATAAATAGACAGACTTGATTTGTGTGGAGTGATTCTTTAGTGTGTATTGATGTGCATGGGAACATGTGATTGTGTTTGTGTCAGTAATGAGCTTTGTATACAGTAAGCTCGACTGAAGTGTGTGTGTGTGTGTGTGTGTGTGTGTGTGTGTGTGTGCGTGCGTGCGTGCGTGCGCGTGTGTGTGTTGTGCGTGCGTGCGTGCGTGCGTGCGTGCGTGTGTGCGTGTGTGTGTGTGTGTGTGTGTGTGTGTGTGTGTGTGTGTGTGTGTCTGTGCGTGCGTGCGTGCGTGCGTGCGTGCGTGTGTGTGTGTGTGTGTGTGTGTGTGTGTGTGTGTGTGTGTGTGTGTGTGTGTGTGTGTGTGTGTGTGTGTGTGTGTGTGTGTGTGTGTGTGTGAGTGTGTGTGTGTGTGTGTGTGTGTGTGTGTGTCTGTGTGTGTGTGTGTGTGTGTGTGTGTGTGTGTGTGTGTGCGTGCGTGCGTGCGTGCGTGCGTGTGTGTGTGGCCGCTGTATTTTTAGCATATCCTCCATAACACACGGCAGCATTGCATGTCAAATAAGAGCACCTGCCTCGGTGACAGAGTGCGGCGCGTTCACCCTCACGACTGATATTTCTCTCGCTCGCCTTTCTTCTTCTTCTGAGAGCTGCTGTGTCCTTTTATTTGCAGTTAATTTTTGCCTCCTTCACTTTCCCCTCTTCACCATGAATCTTCATTTTGCCGCTGACACCCTTGAATGTGAATTCCTCATTTCCCGGGCTCTTTTTATTTATATCTGTTGCCTGGTGATTCGATCATGCTGAGAATACGAGATTAGCCATCACCCGGCGCCCTTCAATTCCCCTCAAGGACATCTGCTCTCCCAAATCTTATTGTTTGTGCATGTTAACCCTTCGGCGGCTGGAAGACACGTCTAGGCTCCGTTTGGTTTGTTTCCGAGCATAATAAGGCTCGTCCTTGGTGTCTGTTTGTCGTTGTTATTTATCTGGGATAACAAGGTGACTTTTGGGATGGTTCCTCGGTGACTCGACTCCGCACACATCTGTTCTGTATGAGGTCATGAGGACCGTGTCCCAGAGGTGTGCTTCATTCGCTGATTAGCGCTGGTTATGTCATCTTTCGCTGAG
>CM049877.1:1570930-1583430 GCA_027474115.1 Schizopygopsis malacanthus
TTGCACTCATCAGCTGAAATCATTCTGATGGCCGTCCCAGATTCACGGGGAATTGGCTGCACTTGTTGCCAAAAAGAAATGGAAACCGTGATTCTGGGATGGTGAAATGATTGGCAAGCAATTACATTAGCCTGCATTGCATTTCATTCACTTTGTTTGCATAAATTCAGTCTTTCTCGTTTTCTTTCCTCTTGTTTTGTGCTGTTTCTTTGATGTACTCTTAGACATCTGTCTGGTTTTCTAATGGCCTCCTCAAGAATGATTGTGTTTGAAGCTTATAGTTCATTTACTTTCATTAAGAAAGCTGCGTTTACGGTCTCATGCAATATGCAGCATGCACGGTAAAACATGATTTTCTTGGTAATTATGCTTTAAAACATTGAAAAATTATCTGTGGAAACAAATAAGCTGAAGTTTTAAAATTACATATACATTTGGTTAAATATAAAAAACTAGTAGTGACTAAAATGACTAAAATCCAATATGCAGCATGCAATACACGGTATGATTTTATTGCTCATTATTTATGCTTAAAACAAGAATAAATATATTTCAATGTGTTCAGAAAAATAGATAATTTAACGGGAAAACTCGTTTTTGTTTTGTTTTTTGAGCGCGTTGGCAGATATCTTCTGATGTTAGGTTTAAACTCACTTAAATTTGAGATTTCTTTCTGAAAACAAGACAATATTTGATGTTATTTTGTTTCTCAAGTAAATGTATCTTGATTTAAATAATGTAGTTATCCTAATCTAAAACTGGAACTGAAAAACATTAAAAATAATAATAATTAGTTACTTGAAATAAAACAAACTTTAATTGAAATAAAATAATAAAATATTTATATATTTTTAATAAAAAAAAATAATAATAATAGTTTTCAATGCAAAATGCAACATTTCTTATTTTAATTTAGTTTACCTTGAAGTACTAAAATAACTAAAACCAAAATTGAAATAAAAACTATATAGATGTATATTTGTAATAATAAATAAATTCACTAATACTGAAATAACACTGATTTGTACTGGAAAATAAGATAAAAACACTAAGCAAGATTTTGTTTTGTTTTGTGTGTGTGTGTGTGTGTGTGTGTGTGTGTCTGTGTGTGTATTTCTCTCCACTGAGACAGTAAAGACCTGAGGACTGGATTGTAGATGTAAGTTTAGGCTAAACTAGCGTGTATGTTTCAGATGCATGGGGTTAAAAGTTGTTGACATGACACTGACCAGGTGCAAAGCAAAGGTTAACTGTTCATATTCCAGCATTACACGTGTGTGTGTGTGCGTGCGTGCGCGTGTGTGTGTGTGTGTGTGTGTGTTGTGTGTGTGGGTGTGTGTGCGTGTAAAAACCATTACGCGTGTGCGTGTGTGTGCGTGCGTGTGCGCGTGCGTGTGCGTGTGTGTGCGTGTGCGTGTGCGTGTGTGTGTGCGTGTGTGCGTGCGTGCGTGTGTGCGTGTGTCTGTGCGTGTGTGCGCGTGCGTGTGTGCGTGCGTGCGTGTGTGCGTGCGTGCGTGCGTGTGTGTGCGCGCGTGCGTGCGTGTGTGTGTGTGTGTGTTTATTCACAGCTGTGTTTGCTCTCCTTGCAGGCATACAAACGGAAAACAGAAGCAGCAAAGAAGGAGTACCTCAAGGCCCTGGCAACGTACCGAGCCAGCCTGGTTTCCAAGGTAAGGACCGGGTTCTGGTCTGGGATGTCTGTGGGTCAGCGCTGATATTGGGGAACATTAGACTAAAGATTTCAGCTCAGTCTCATGGGAAGAGTGTGTACTGCTGTGTGTGTGTAGATCAGACCAATGAATCTCATTATTTACTGACCTTCATCTCAGGCCTTCGTGTGACTTCATATAAGAAATATTGAGCATATAAACTACTTTAATGGTGTTTTTTGTTATTGTCAACTAAAACTAAAGATACAACTATTAAACACTGTCGTTGTTCATTAAATTAAAATGTAATTAAATATTAGGTAAAAACTGGTTTATTAGTATGTTGCATTAACAAATAACAGACAATATCTTGAATTATTAAAATGACTAAAGCGGAAAAAGTTATAAAAGCTAACTAGAAACATTAAAAGTATATAAAAATGATATAAATATAAAAAGTGATGAAAGCACATAAAATTACTAAAAGTTAAACTAAAATAAAATCTGAAAATGTTTTTTTTATTAAATGTGATTTAAAGTAATAGTTCAGCCAAAAATTAAGATTCTCTCATTATTTTCTTACTAAATTTCCTCATAAAACCCATTTTATCAAAATAAAATGTTATTTAATTTTGAGACCAGTGTTATTATTGTTAACTAAAACTTAAAAGCTAAAATTATTATAAAATAATATTAGATACACAACACAATTTTGCTCAAATAAATCTGAAAATATAAAAAAATAAATTACTGTTTGTTTTGCTTAGTTTTTTGGGACCAGCATTGTTATTTTTACTATGATCAATATGCACTGATTTTGCTCAGATATGATCAATATACAAAATTAAAAACTAAGTGCTTGAAATTAAAAACTGAAACAGATATAACTGATCTTAACAGAAGATATGATCAATATGCACTGATTTCTCAGATATGATAAAAAAATTTATGCACTGAAAATGATTTAAATGCTATTTAAATACTATAACAGCATATACAAAATGAAAAAAGAACACTGACAGATATGATCAATATGCACTGATTTTGCACAGATATGATCAATATGCACTGATTTTGCTCAGATATGATCAATATGCACTGATTTTGCTCAGATATGATCAATATGCACTGATTTTGCTCAGATATGATCAATATGCACTGATTTTGCTCAGATATGATCCATATGCACTGATTTTGAGCCTTGTAAAGGTTCTTCACACAGGTTTGCGTCAATATGCACTGATTTTGCTCAGATATGATCATATGCACTGATTTTGAGCCTTGTAAAGGTTCTTCACACAGGTTTGGAGGGACGTGAGAGTGAGTAAATGATCAATATGCACTGATTTTGCTCAGATATGATCCATATGCACTGATTTTGAGCCTTGTAAAGGTTCTTCACACAGGTTTGGAGGGACGTGAGAGTGAGTAAATGATCAATATGCACTGATTTTGCTCAGATATGATCCATATGCACTGATTTTGAGCCTTGTAAAGGTTCTTCACACAGGTTTGGAGGGACGTGAGAGCGAGTAAATGATGACAGATTCTTCATCTGTGTGTGAACTGATCCTTCAGACGCTCATTCTTCATTCTGTTGGCACACTCGTGTAAACACTCCCAAAAATAGCATCATTAGCTCCAACCTTATATATGATTGTGTCAGTGATATTAATCTCTGTCATGTTTCTGCGGCCACTAACTGTTGATGTAATCTATTAGATTGCTCCGCTTGCACGATTCATAAAGCGATGGCAAATTCATGAAAGATTCAAATGAGCAGAAATCAGCACGATCTGTCGTTTCATCGCACACGTTCATCTGCATAATAAAACGCAGCCATTTCAAACCACTAATTTCACATTCATTGTTTCTCTTTTGAAAAACGCAAATTGCATTTTCATGCTAAACACTCTCTCTCTCCTTTTCCATACCTCGCTGTCGGAGCTCCTTGGCCCAAAACAAGAGCGCTGATTAAGCCATGAATACAGTATTCATCAACCTCGGAGGCTTTTATTAAACGCCTTTCTCGTCCTTCATTGCGTATAATTAAATATTTCGTCAAAATCTGTTTTTGCCAGATGCTTTGATTGATGTGTTCGTATACTCTCATGCGTTGAAAAGGAGGAAAATATGATCAAATCCACGTCGTTTTCACAGCTCAAAACTTGAAACATACACTCATGAAAAGAGAGTGACTCGTTTTAGTTATAAATGGGTTTTTAGACAGTTTTTTTGTGGGATGAAGAGCGTATTTGAGACTAAAGCATGAGAAGAATCGGTGGGAAGTGTGAAGTTTGAGTTTTAAACTCATGCACCTGCTGCTATTTTATAACGTGATGCATTACTGTCTATAGTTTTTAGATAAATATGGGTTTGTGTAAAACTACATTTTCTGACATTACATTTTTAAAATCGGCATAATAAGAGTCTTAAAGGGACAGTTCACCCAAAAAATGTAACTTCTGTCATTATATTTTCTAATCCTGAACTTGTTTCAAACCTGGATGAGTTTCTGTCTTATCTGGAACTCAAAAGAAGATATTGTGAAGAATGTGTAACCAAATGCTTTCTGGTACCCATTGACTTCCATAGTATTTTGTTCCATGCTATGTAAGTCAATGGGTACCAGCAACTGTTTGGTTACGTCAAAATAGCTTTTTTTGTGTGTTCAACAGAAGAAAGAAAATCATACAGGTTTAGTAGTGAGTACATAATGGTTAAAATAAAAAGTAAAGCTCTCGTTTGTGATGTTGTTTAGAGTTTGTGTGAAATATGAGGCGGTTAATAGCACCGTTAATAACTTTTGAAAGCGATCATATGGTGCGTGATGATGTGCGTTCAGGACCTGGACAATCTCCATTAGTTTAATTTAAAGAGAGATGTTTGAAAACGTCTGAAGCATATGTGCTGGCTCAAACAGCGCTGGCTTTCTCATTTGGTTTCTTTGTGAACACGGATTCGTCCCTCGATCTTTTCATGTTGATCAGTTTCGATATTCTTCTCGATATATGAGGCGTTATGAAGGTGACAGCTGATGAACACGAGCGACTGACCATCACGCACTGACATTTGAAATACATATTGCCATTTGCGATGCATGCTGCCGTGTAAAACAGTAATGAAACAATGCTCTGGTGTAAGCGCACGCTCTCAGCTTGACAGATCACAGAGAGATTGCCAACAGTTTTCCTCTAACTCTCATAAATACTGACGCTTCTGCACGTGTTTCATGAGTTTGTTGCACACCTCCTCAAGGACAATGCTCATGCATGCTTTATTTAATAAAATGATTCTCCTCAAATTCATCAGGAGAAATAGAAATAGATGGGAATGAGTCACTGGATTGAGATCTCTGGCGTTTGATTGCAGACTTTGGATCTTGGCAAATCTGAGCACAGCTTGAGATGTCTTTCTTAAATGCTGTCCTTCATTGCATGTAATTAAATATTTCAATCGAAGTCTGTTTTTGGCATATGCTTTTACTGATGTGTTCATATACTCATACTGACAAAAAAAATGTATAGCCTGAATGCACTGTATGTCGCTTTGGATAAAAGCGTCTGCTGAATGCATAAATGTAAATAAATGTAATGCATTGAAAAGGAGGAAAATATGATAGAAGGAATTGGTCTAACTATCAAACCCACATCATTTTCACAACATTTTATCCTAAATGTCTTCAGAAGGAATTAAAATAGATGCAGTTGAGTCATTGGATCAGAAATGTTTGAGTTAAACGCATACTTTTTCTCAGGAGAAACATCTGAGGAGTACAGTAAGAGACTTTATTCTGCTAAAGAGGTTAAGAAGATCTCGTTTCTCATTTCCGTTCAAGTTTTTCTCAAGTCATGCAGGAAAACATGATTGTTAGTTTTGGAGTCTGTGACAAGTTTATACAGGAAAATGTTACAAAAAATAAATTTTGCTCAGAAATTGCTAGTAAATTTCACAATTAATAACAAAGAAACAGAATTAATAACAAAGAAACAGAATTACACATACAGTTTTGAAGTACAATGATTGAAATATATATTTATTTTCTTGTAAAACTTTCTCCGGTATAATCTTTTTATTTGCATTTTTTACTGTTACTTAAAATTTTACTCCATGTAAATTTCACTCTCAAATTCTACTAAAATTCTTAATGATAATATTATATCAATTATATCAAATCGTGTTGTATTCACGGCTCTAAGCTTGAAAAGAGGTTGCATCTTTTTCATGCACTTTTTTGTTGGGAGGATGAAGAGCGTATTTGAGACTAAAGCAGAAGAAGAATATGTCTGAGAGTGTTTAAACTCATGCACCTGCTGCTATTTTATACTAGTATTTATATAAACATGCATAAATTAGCTCTCGGCAATGATTAATCGCGTCCAAAACTAAAGTTTGGTAACACTTTATGTTAAGGTGTTACATGTACTTACTATTAAAATAACAATAAGTTATGCACAATTACATGCGAGTAACCCTAACCTTATAGTAAGTACATATAGTTAATTAATATTTCAGAATACTTACTTACAGTGTAACAAGGACACCATCAAATAAAGTTCTTGTGTGTATAATATGCACTGTGTATATATATTATATATATATAAATACACACAAATGCATGTATATATTTAAGAAAAATATGTTATGTTATGCTAAAATATATTTATATATAATATAAATTATATGAATAAAATATATACTTGTAAATACATTTCAAAATATATACTGTATGTGTGTGTCTTTATACAGTATATACATAATAAATATACACAGTACACACAGATATATTATATAAGCAAAAACTTTATTTTGGATGTGATTAATTGTGATTAATCATTGCCCAGCGCTACATAAATATAATGTGCATGCTCTCTGTCTCCTTCTCTGTCAGACCTACAGCGACCCGGTGGAGAGCAAAAGCGCTCAGTCTAGTCAGCCGTCATCACACATGATGCCCCACAACACCCCCCTGTACAGCGTCCCGCCCCAGCCCTCCTCACCCTACCCCTTCCCTCTCTCGGACCTCCAGAGCTACGCAGCGGGGGCTCCCAGACACGGCCTGGCCCGTTCGGCCATGCTGCCCGCACTCAGTGCCTCCCCCCCAGCGTCCTTCCAGATCAGCCCCCCCCTCCACCAGCAGCTCTCTCTGCACCAGGGCTCCCTCCTCAACCAGCCAATCCGCATGCAGCAGGTGCAGTCGCAGCCAATCATCTCTCACCAGATGGGCCTCCAGGCTCCGCTGCACTCCCCGCCCCCAGGACAGCAGGTTAGAGTGCATGCTGGGAAACACCACACGTGGTTTTGTTTATGGGGTGCGACTGGAACGGCACAATGCCGCTGAATACTGTAAATGTGACCCTGGACCACAAAACCAGTCATAAGGGTCATTTTTTCGAAACTGAGATTTTAAAACTGAATAAACTTTCTGTTGATGTATGGTTTGTTATGATAGGACAATATTTGACCGAGGTACAACTGGAATAAATAATTATAATAACTAAGCACAAGCTGTATATAATGCAAACTCCACGAATGCAATAAACAGTACTACGATGTTTAATTGTAAACAGCCCTAGAAATGTTTATTGTTGCCTAGTGCAAATAATATATAGTATGTAATGCACAGTATGCAGTGAATATAATTCTAGAAATGTTTATCATTGCATGCTGCCCTTAATAGTATTTTTTTATTTATACAATACATAACATGAATGTCATTCCATTCCAAACATGACCATATTAACATTTATCAATGTTACAGTTTACTATATATATATATAAAAAAACTTGTATAGTTGCATATAAAACAAAGATTGTTGTGTGTAATGCACGGCATGCAGTGAATATAACTTAAGAAATGTTTATCATTGCATAACGCTCTTAAAGCTAAAATTAAAATTACTATTTTGGAAAAAATAGCATGCAGTGTGCAGTAAACAGTATGGTAGTATTCCATTCCAAATTTAAATTTAAAGTAATTTTTGTCAATTAAAAACGTATTTTTATGTGGAAAGCCAATGAAACACTCAGTATGTATCCCCTGGTTTGTGTTTAAGACAGTAATAGCTCTGATCAGAGTTTTAGCAGAAACTAATCTTGTTGGGAAAGTGTTACCAAATGAAGTTGGAAAAGGACAGGTCATCTTAAGGGTGCGGCTCGCGGTTGCGGTGCGAGGTGAAATGAGATGAAGTGAGAACTGGGTGGAGGATGTGTTGTTTTGGAGGTGTTGTCTTTGTCATAAGATGTGAAGTGTGAAATGAAAAGGTCTGATTTTCCAAAGCATCATCAGTGTTTAGCACCTCCCTGCAGTGAAGCAATAAAAGAGAATCAGCTGTGAGAAAATGAGAAGTGAGAAAAAATTATAGGTTTAATTCTTAGAATGCATTTAAACATTTTTAAATAGCATGCTTTACATTTTTAGAATTTGTTTAAAAGTTCAGTTTCGTATGTTAATCAGGGCTTCACACTTGCATTGCATTGGCCAAGCATTCATGTTTGCATACTTGCATATGTTTCTGGCCTAAGATATTAATAATATACTGTATGTGTGTTCTCTCTCTCTCCCAGTTCACACACTTACAATCCGAGTATCAGAAGAGCGTGGGGGGGTCTCAGTCTCCAGGGGCTCCGAACCCAGCGGGCCAGAACCCCGACTGGGACAGCGAGTACTGCAACCGGGAATGCAGCGGAAACCACTGCAGGTAAACAGTGTGTTTGTTAGGAGGTGAACTGTGCTTGTCCCACGAGACGTGTGCCATAGTGTCAGGGGACTCGGTGAGCGTGTGCAGGCAGCACGTGTGGTTTCAGAGCAGTGCGGCATCAATGATTTATTGTGTAATATAACAATGCAATGCAAAAAACACACAATAACAAAGTTAAAAGACTAGTGCATCCAAAAATGAAAATTCTGGCATTATTTATTGCCTGTAAACCTGTATGACTTTCTGTCTTATGTGGAATATAAAAGTAGATATTTAGCGTACTGCTCTAAAGTAGCCTAGTGACACAAATCATCTTACGTTTTATGACATATGACTCATGAGCAGTTTTTTTCAGTGTTCTAAAGTCATGAGATAGAAACTTTGAGTGAATACAGTACACAAGTGTTGTGGAGTACTGTAAGCCTTTTTATTATTTTCTCAAATTCCTTTTTATATCAATTTTTTCCATCTAACTTTTTATAAAGATTAAAAAAAAAAAAAAATAATTATATTGTTCTGGACTACGTTTAATGGTTAAATCAATACAATTTAACATCGGTTTATTAAAAGTTTAACAAAAAAGATTTTTTTAGGGCCCTATGAATTATTATAATTTTTTTTATCAAATTTTTTTTTATTTCCATTTTATATCCATGTTTTCCATTTTAGATTTTTCTGGATTACATTTTGTTTTTCAGTTTTAATTTTTCTGGACTACGTTTAATGGTTAAATCAATAAAATTTAACATCAATTTTAAAAAAAAAAAGTTTACCAAAAAGCATTTTTAGTGCTTTATGAAGTATTTTTGTTTTTCTCTCAAATTGTGTTTTTTTTTTTTTTTTTTTACAAATTATGTGTTTTCTGTTTATTTTCCCAATTTTAATGGTTAATTAATAATAACAAATAATTTATAATTCATAAAAATAACTTAAATCAGTTTTTTACAAAAACAAATCACTATAATATTCTCAAACAATAGTCCATGTCGTGAATCGTGATTTAAGTGTACTGACCCTCCTTTGATTTATTCATCCAAAATTAAACAAATTCCATGACATTCCGTGTTGTACAGTAAATTCTATTTTTATGACTGGATTCTGCACGTCTGTATGCGGAAGGATTGATGCGCTAGGATTGATGTTACGGTGTTTAGGCTTTTTATGGTTGCGCACACATTTTGCCCAATATCTTTATATTTGTTCAATGGATTGGTTTGAATTTTGGTGTGGAGTGACATGAGGGTGAGTCAATAATGGCACAAATGTCATTTTTGGCTGAAAATGTTCTCAAGAGAACTTTTTTAAAAGCAAGTGGTTAACGTTTTCCTGACGCTCATTTGTTTCTCATTGTTTCTCAGTGGCAGTATGACAGGCAGGGATAAGCCACTCTACCTCACTTGAAGCAAAACAAGGAGAACGGAAAGAGAAAAGAAGAAACAACACCAGGGAGTCCCCCGCACCTCTCCACCCTTCCCAGACATCATCAGTTTCCCTCAGTGTCATTTTCATTCGTTTGTAGAAGGATGTGTGTGTGTACGCGTTCTGAAGACTACTAGTGATCCTTTCATTTTTGCCAAGCACTTAAAAAATGTACAGGTCTCTCCGCCAGAGACCTCAGAGAGCACTCACCTCGTCTCTGAATAAACTTAAAATAAAACGACAAAAAAAGATGTATATAACAAAAACGAAAAGGAAAAAAATAAAGCAAACTACCATTAAACGGGCCCTCAGGGCAAATGAGCTTTAACTAAAACAGAGGAAAACTCTCCTCGTAGTTTCTCAGTTACTTTCCCTCTGGTCTCATTTTATTTTTTTGTTTAGCTGTTGTACTTTTATTTATTTCCGGCTTGCATCATAGCGCTTCTTTTGGCCAACAGGTCCTTTACTTTAGAGAAAATACTCTTCTGAGGGCGATACGTTGCTGTTCAACTAATGCTCTGTGAATTTTAGGCAAAATAATTGATGAGAAAAAAGAAATACGCAAATGGAAAAATTGATAAATTCAGCTTCTTTTTGTAATTTTAAAGACCCGTGTAGGTCTTTGTTGATCTGTCACAGTGTGATTGTAAATATCACTTTTTGGGGGGTCAAATTGGGAAGATGAAGTCCAGATATTTTTTCTTCTTTAATATGACTTATAATTCATTGATTTGTATTTTAAATGGTATTTTGTGAATGCGTGCCGGTATGAATGAGTGTGTGTGAGTGTATTTGTGCATTGTGTAACTGAACAGCCTGTGCAGATGATATCAGAAGAGTGTTTCCACACGTACACAATCTTGCATTAAAATCTGTGCTCACTGGTGTGATTTCCCAAAAAAAGATCTATGGCAAAAACCATGACAGACTGCATGACCTGGCTCTCCATTTAGGCTCCCCGATTCATCAGAGCCTCGTTTTTGATTTTGAAGCAGGACTCCTGCACGACTGAATGGAAGTCTGTTTCCACCACTGAATACAAAATAAAAAGGGAATTGTGACTTTTTATTTGCCAATTTTTTTTTTTTTGCAATTGCACGTCTTTTTTTCTCAGAATTTCGCGATAAAACCTTGACAAACCTTGTAGATACACTGAGATTGCAAGAAAAAAGTCAGAATTTGCAAAAAAGTCAGAATTGCGAGATATAAACACAATTGTGAGAAAAGTCAGAATTACAAGAAAAAAGTCAGAATTGCAAAAAAGTCAGAATTGCAAAAAAGTCAGAATTGCGAGATATAAACACAATTGTGAGAAAAGTCAGAATTGCAAGAAAAAAGTCAGAGTTGCGAAATATAAACAAAATTGTGAGAAAAGTCAGAATTGCAAGAAAAAAGTCAGAATTGCGAGATATAAATACAATTGTGAGAAAAGTCAGAATTTCAAGAAAAAAGTCAGAATTGCGAGATATAAAAATCAAATGTGAGAAAAGTCAGAATTACAATAAAAGTCAGAATTGCGAAATACAAACAAAATTGTGAGAAAAGTCAGAATTACAAAAAAAAAGTCAGAATTGCAAAAAAGTCAGAATTGCGAGATATAAACAAATGTGAGAAAAGTCAGAATTGCAAGAAAAAAGTCAGAATTGCGAGATATAAACACAATGTGAGAAAAGTCAGAATTGCAAGAAAAAAGTCAGAATTGAAAATATAAACACAAATGTGAGAAAAGTCAGAATTACAAGAAAAAAGTCAGAATTGCGAGATATAAACAAAATGTGAGAAAAGTCAGAATTACAAGAAAAAAGTCAGAATTGAATATAAACACAAATGTGAGAAAAGTCAGAATTACAAGAAAAAAGTCAGAATTGCGAGATATAAACACAAATGTGAGAAAAGTCAGAATTACAAGAAAAAAGTCAGAATTGCGAAATAAACAAAATGTGAGAAAAGTCAGAATTACAAGAAAAAAGTCGAGAAAAAAGTCAGAATTGCGAGATATAAACAATGTGAGAAAAGTCAGAATTACAATAAAAAAGTCAGAATTGTGAAATAAAAACAATTGTCAGAATTACAAGAAAAAAGTCAGAATTGCAAGAAAAAAGTATAAACACAAATGTGAGAAAAGTCAGAATTACAAGAAAAAAGTCAGAATTGCGAGATATAAACACAAATGTGAGAAAAGTCAGAATTACAAGAAAAAAGTCAGAATTGCGAGATATAAACACAAATGTGAGAAAAGTCAGAATTACAAGAAAAAAGTCCGAATTGCATCAGAATTGCGAATATAAACAAATGACAGAATTACAATAAAAAAGTCAGAATTGTGAGATATAAAAACAATTGTAAAAAAAGTCAGAATTACAAGAAAAAAGTCAGAATTGCAAGAACAAAGTCAGAATTGCGAGATATAAACAAATGTGAGAAAAGTCAGAATTACAATAAAAAAGTCAGAATTGTGAGATATAAAAACAATTGTAAAAAAAGTCAGAATTACAAGAAAAAAGTCAGAATTGCAAGAAAAAAGTCAGAATTGCAAGACACAAACTTGCGAGTTTATACTATCACACAACTCTAAGAAAAAAGTTGGATATTGTGAGAAATTTTTTTTTTTTATTCAGTGGCGGAAATGGGTTTCCATAACTCTGAGATCGCAAATGTATGGTTTTTACGAAGAGTGTTCACAGCCAAAATTGTGAGGTGATTTGTTCAGCTTTGTCGATTTACTCTCAGG
>CM049877.1:1588430-1610930 GCA_027474115.1 Schizopygopsis malacanthus
CCTAAAATAATATTTCTGGTCCTAATGACCCTTAAAGAGGCATAGTTTATTTATTTGTTTATGTTGGAAAATGTATTTGTTTATTTAATTTTTGTTTTAATTAATATATATTATTTTTACTTTGTTTGACATTCTTCATTATTTATTTTTGTTGTATTTATTTATTATTTCAGTTAAAGCATGTATGTGTAATGATCTGGACATGTTATTGTGATTAATTTGATTATAATAACACACGTCAATTACACATGTAGCTCATATTTAATCTCAAATTCAAAAATTAATAATATTTTTCTCATTACAGTATTACAATTTTGCAGTCAAAATGGTCTTAATTCACATAAAAAAAATTTATAATAATGAAATAAAATATTAGTCCTAAAAAAGCTTAATTTCATGTAATGTAACATTTGATTTTGGGTTGACGTGGTTGCGAATATGTGGTCAAAATGTGCTTAACTGCCATTAAAATAGTGAAGTTAATAGACTTTGCTTTCTTAGTGTGAAATGTAATTTGTGCTATCAGAGGGAAATACAGATGGCGGGAGAGTTTGTTGCTGATGAGTGGGAGGCGGTGGATGCTGTGGGTGTGGACCGAATGAACAGAAGCGTCAAAAGCCCTTGTTTCTTATCAGCGCCACCTGAATTTACTGTAACACCACATTGTGTGTCCAGATCGTGCGGCTGATAGCGGCGTGTGAACGTGCTTCCCAGCATTATAGAGAAAAACCTTCTCAAAGTTGATTGACTTTTTCTTTTCTCGTGTCACATCCACCCAGAGAAGCCTCCACCGCGGCTGCGCTCCAATCCAAGAAGACACCCTCCAGAATTCATCCCTTCACCGGTCACTCATGCCCAGAGACCGAGCCACCGGTCTGTCAGAACGTGCCCAAACACCTTCAGAGGTTACAGAGGTCAGTGTCCTGAAGAATGCGTGTGTGTTTCACACCGACCTCGTCAGATTTGCTGATGCTGGCTTAATGCTTTCCCAGAAATCATCACACAATCTGAAGACTCCCACACTGAGATAATGTGAGAAACAAAGATGCTCACTAAACAAACGCAAGTTTTGGTTTGCAGCCAATCAGAACTATTTACACACTTTTGAGAATAAGCAGCTTTAGTGTACAGAGCATATACTACTGTAAAAGAGTACAGACATTTAAAATGCATTTGAATTCAAAATTATAGAACTCCCAACAATTCAGACAATTATTTTAATTTAGCGTAATTTGCACTCAAATAAAACATGAGAAATAAGCTCATACAAAACAATAAAAACTAGAATAAAAAGTTTTGGTTTGCAGAAAATCTGAAGTATTTACAGTTTTTAGAATAAGAAACTTCAGACTGAATACGTGGAATGCAAAATATTTATTAATAATGTAAATAAAAATATGTATTTTCAAAAATATATAAACAAAAAACAACTGAAAAAAAAATAAAAAAATATTTGTGTGAATTTATTTGGAAACAGTTTAGCAAATGTATATTTTGGCTACTTTGTATATTTTAAAATATATTCAAATAGATCTAGATAATAGATATATATTATATGACTAAATTGAACAGCTGGAAAGCTTCATCAGCAGTAATAGGGCTTTTGCTGAACAGGAAATCCTGTTTAAATAATGGCACTCTTGTGGTTGATCTATAGCTTTAATTTAGTACTGAGATTGTGTTTAATCATATACTGTAGCTTTAAACCTGAGAGCTCATCTGAGTCTAACTGTCTTATTCACACACACACACACTCACGCATACACACACATACACACACACACTCACACACACACACACACACGAATACACACACACACAGACACACACACACACACACACACACACACACACACACACACACACACACACACACACACACACTCACACACACACACACACACTCACACTCACACTCACACACACACATACACAGACACACACACACACACACACACACACACACACACAGAGAGAGAGAAATAAATGAAATCCTAATCTAATGTATTTAAGGTCATTAAGGAAAAAAAATCCTGCGTGCTCCATTTTATGGAGCTGTTTCAAACAATGTGATAATTCGATAAATGAGAATGTTCTTGCTGTCACACTCGTTTGTGTTATCTTTAATTCAGGTGTGAGTGTCAGAGGAACAACACACTGATTAAATAAATACCAAACACACACACGCTTCAAGAAGGCATTTTTGGATCAGAGATAACAGCGTGATTTAACACATGTATACGCTCTCACCCATCTAGTGTGTGGACCGAAGGGAGCACTCGTGTGTTTTCTGTATGAAATTATTCACTATTTCCCATCAAAGCTGCTACTGATGAGTGCATGCAATCTCTGATGAAAGAGATCGTACATTTAGCACAAAACGTCTCCGTGAACCTCCACTATGTACTGTGTACTACAAAATATAGTGTGTAACAGGAGAGATATTAGGAGTTTTATAGCTTTTAGTCCATGTCTTTGAGTCTCTACATGCCAGTTTACACATCTAAAATTAAAATTGAAACCAAAAATATTTAAGACATCGCCCATGCAGCAAACGTTTCTGGTCAAAATATATTAAAAATATATGTTGTAAACAGTAAAGCTTTATCAAATATGTTTTTGAAATTGAAAATATATATATGAAAATTCACAATCTTATAGTAGCCTACATTTAGGCTTTATTGGTTATTATTATTTTTGAATCAAATGTGTTGTTTGTTCACACTTGTTATAACAAACAAAGTTTTTCTTCAGATAGATAGTGAGATATGTGAATGTAATGAAATTAAATGTCAAGGACAAAATATATTTTAACTACTTTTAAAAAATATATATATATATATTAAAAAAAATACAAAAATGTGTCAAAAATGTATTGGTAGAATATATATTTATATAAATATATTTCAAAACATATTGTAGCAAATATATATTTTGACCACTTTTTGTATATTTTTAAATAAATTCAAAAATATGTATTTTAAAATATATGCATTTATATTTTTTGCTATATGGGCATCTTGTACATCCAACTAAACCGAAAAACATAAAAAAGATTGTTCCTTAAAAATGTAATTAACTGAAATGAATTAAAACATAATAAAACTTGAACTTCTTTTATTTCAGTTAGTTGCCCAAAACACATTTCTCATTTAATTTAACTTGATGTACTGAAATAACTAGAAGTAAAATACAAATTTACCAAAACTATATATATATATATATAATTCTCCCTCTCTATTTATATACACCAAATATAAAATATCATGATATTTAATAAATGCAATATTTAGTATTTAAAAAAACTATTGTACAGTAAATACTCAAGCCTATAATATAAATAATATTATTTTTAATGGCCTTTTTAACATCAGCAATTAAAGAGGCCGAAGTGTTTTGTTTTTCACACGCACACACACACACACACACACACACGCTCACACACGTTTGTTTTGTGAATTGTAAGGACTTTCCATAGACTTCTATTGTTTGTATACTGTACAAACCATGTTTTCTATCGCTCTACACCAACTTTTCACCTAAACCTACCCCTCACAGGAAACTTTGTGCATTTTTACTTTCTCAAAAAACTCACTCTGTATGATTTATAAGCCTTTTGAATTATGGGGACACTAAAAATGTCTTAAATCATCTTCTCCTTGTAATACCTGTCATACCCATGTCATTATACAAATTTGTGTCCTCGTATGTCACACACAAACACACACACACACACACAGAGAGAGAGAGAGAGACAGAGATACAGAGAGACACACCACACACAACAATATACACAACACACCACACACACACAACAGAGACATGAAAACTCTTGTATAAGCAAATCACATGGTCACACACACACAGATACATCGCAACAAACATCTCAAGAGTTCAGCTGAGTTTCTAACTCTTGAGTTTAAAGAGAAAATCTATATATGAACCTCCTCACATCAAGACGAGAGAGAGAGAGAGAGAGAGAGAGAAGGTGAAACAGAGAGAAGGAGATGAAGGAAGTATTTTTGGAAGCTTGATGTAAACCAGCCGCTCTAATACAACCCAACCTCACTTCTCTCTCTCTTTCTCTCTCTTCTCTCGCTTCTCTCTCTCCATCTCTCTCTCTCTTCTGTCTTCTTCTCTTGTCTCTCTCTCTCTCTGCTCTTCTTCTCTCTCTCTCTCTCTCTCTCTCTCTCTCTCTCTCTCTCTCTCTCTCGTCTCTTCTCTGTCTGTCTCTCGCTCTCGCTCTCTCTCTCTCTCTCGCTCTCTCTCGGCCTCTGAAACAAGAAATTCCAATCTATCTGTTTCTGTGTAACTCAGAATTCTGTTCACAGTCTCTCTCTCTCCCTCCACTTATAACAGCCTGCTTTAAAATTCATAACTACATTTGCCCGAATAAAAGCAGCTAAGATGGAATATTTCCAGGAAGCTTACTTGAGCAAAAATACAATTGGCCCTGGCATATTTAATAACCCTAACCTGCCTCTTTAGTACAGAGAGTCATAATAACAATCATAAAAAAGAGAGGAAAAAAAACCAGTCGAACCATGTCTTAGCATGAAATGACTCCCCATAATTCCAGCAGCCTGCGGCAAACGTGGAGGGGTGGAGGAGAGAACGAAAACAGCTCCTGTTAAAACTGTTTTCACAAGAGAGAGCCAATGCTACGACTAACCAGCTTTAAATGAGTAATTCAACCAGAGACGAGGCGTTTGAAACCTGCTTGGCTTTCTTTCTTCTCTGGAGAGATGTTTTGCAGAATGTCCAAGCTGTACGGTTTCATGTTAGAATACCGCATTATTTATATTCTATTATAGTAGTTTTATAAGCTTTTATTTGTTGTAAATATTTTTGTAAATGTGCTTTTTATAGGTTTTTATATTTGTTTAATTATTTTTTTTTATTTATATTTAGTTATTTATGTTTTAGTTATTTCTTTTTTAGTTTTAGTAATTTTAATACTTAAACTTATTTTATTTCAGCAAGTTTTCAGGTCAACATTTCTAATTTTCGTTGAAAATCTAATGTTCAAAAGCATATTTATTAGTATTTGTTAATATTTCTATTCAGCTTTAATTTATTTAAATTGTATTATGCTTTATTTTTTATTATATTCTTAAATAAATTTAAATAAATAGAATATATAAACAATATTTATTATTCATTTTAGGCTTGTTTTAATGAACACTATTTTTTACAATAACACCACTGAAAGTAAAGCGTATACAGCTTCATAAATCATCATATCAATAGTCCATATGACTCCTGCACTATAAATCAAGTGTTAAGAAACAATATTTGTGTGAGCAACACAGGAAAATCAGTTTTTTACAGTAAAAAATATTAGCTGTAGCTCTAAAAAATACAATCTTGCATTTCTGCGTATTAAATGATGTGATAACTGATGGCATTATTGATATAAAACCAGCACAGAATGTCTTGGAGAGCCATTTCTAAATGTCTGAATGAATAAAATATTGAAAACCACAGCTGAGGTATGATTTTCATAATAAAATGACACAAAGCTAAATATTATGGCATAGCATGAGTCATGGACTTTAGTGTTTTTGTATTATTTAACACTCTGGGCTTTTTCTGAAATGAGCAGTTCTGTTAAATAAAAGTCATAAAGGTTCAGAAGGATTCAATAATGTGATTAATCAATTAGTCATTTCTTGTTATGTCTGACATATTCCTTTATTGAGGTTTATTGGCTCTGATCGTGGATCATAATGGAGCTCTGGGAGCTTCGGACAATGCCATGGGCTGCTCTCGCTCTTTCCTTCCCTCCTGTGTGTGTGTGTGTGTGTGTGTGTCTGTGTGTGTGTGTGTGTGTGTGTGTGTGTGTGTCTGTCTCTGTGTGTCTGTCTCTGTGTGTCTGTCTCTGTCTCTGTGTGTCTGTCTCTGTGTGTGTGTCTGTCTCTGTGTGTGTGTGTGTGTGTGTGTGTGTCTGTGTGTGTGTGTGTGGGTCTGTGTGGTGTGTCTGTCTGTGTGTTGTGTGTGTGTGTCTGTCTCTGTGTGTCTGTGTGTGTGTGTGTGTGTGTGTGTGTGTGTGTGTGTGTGTGTGTCTGTCTGTCTCTGTGTCTGTCTTGTGTGTGTGTGTGTGTGTGTGTCTGTCTCTGTGTGTGTGTGTCTGTCTGTGGTGTGTGTGTGTCTGTGTGTGTGTCTGTGTGTGTGTGTGTGTGTCTGTCTCTGTGGTGTGTGTGTGTGTGTGTGTGTGTCTGTGTGTGTGTGTGTGTGTCTGTGTCTGTGTCTGTGTGTGTGTGTGTGTGTGTGTCTCTGTGTGTGTGTGTGTGTGTGTGTCTGTGTGTGTGTATGTGTCTGTCTCTGTCTGTGTGTGTGTGTGTGTATGTGTCTGTCTGTCTCTGTCTCTGTGTGTGTGTCTGTCTGTCTGTCTCTGTGTCTGTGTCTGTGTGTGTGTGTGTGTGTGTGTGTGTGTGTGTCTGTCTGTGTGTGTGTGTGTGTGGTGTCTGTGTGTGTGTGTGTGTGTCTGATCTGTCTCTGTGTCTGTCTGTCTCTGTGTGTGTGTCTGTCTCTCTCTGTGTCTCTCTGTGTGTGTGTGTGTGTGTGTGTGTGTGTGTTCTGTGTGCGCGCTTCTGTCTCTGTGATTGTGATTGTGTGTGTGTGTCTGTGTGCGCGCTTCTGTCTCTGTGAGTGTGTGTGTGATTGTGTCTGTGTGTGATGTGTGGTGTGTGCGCGCTTCTGTCTCGGTGAGTGTGTGTGTGTGATGTCTCTGATCTTGTGTGCGGTGTGGTGTGTGCGTGTGTTTGTACATGAGCGAGCATTGTGGGATGTCCTGAGTTGAATTAGGTCACCTCTTCAATCTGAGCTCTGCCCCCCCCCCCCCCCCCCCTTCACAAACCAGCAGCACACACAGAGACACAGCGCCTCCTGCTGGCGGACAAACACCATTCAATAATGTATTACTCCCTATTGAACAATTATAAGTCAAATAAGATGTAATAAATGTAATACTTCTTAATAAATTGAATTTATGTAATATTTGGTGATAAACAATACAGAAAAAATGCATTAATTAATTATTATTACTAACAATTTATTACTATTATATAATGTAAATTAGAAAATAAATTCTAAATTTTAAATCATTTATTAGCTAATATTTACATCATTAAAATAATTCTAAATTAAAAATACTAAAAAACAAAATCTAAAACAAATATAAATGAATAATTTATAAAAAAGTAAAATACATGAGCATATACATTTCAAATATATAGTAGTCTACGTGTAGTTTCTGCGTCAGCATTAATCATAGTAATACTGGACTCTTAATAAACAATAATGAATGATAATCTCTGTTGAAAAGAGCAGCGGTGTGGTCACCAGCAGCTGAAACCCATCCGCTTCTTAACTAGCTTCTTAACTCAGTTTACTCAACTGATGAAAACCAGGCTTGAACTAATATACAGCAGACTAGTCTTTCAACATAAAGAACTGATTCACACGAAGGCCAGGGGTTTATTTCAATGAAACATTGCATTCATAACACAATATGAATCGGTTTTAAGCATCTGCTGAATGAATAAACGTATAAAGGATAATTATCCTGAACGAGCCGACTGATAACGAGCTGCAGATAAATGACAGAACAACAAGCATCTGTTCGATCAGCACAGAAATATGAAGAAGAACAGATGTGTGTCATATTCACGTCATGTGTTTGGCTGAACGCAACAATGCTTTTAATATTACTTAATTAATAATAACATTAATGTAAGAACCTGAGGCAAAAGTGATCAGAAATGGATTTTGTACTCATATAATCAAATGTATAAATGTCTTTAGATGTCAAGGCACCCTTCTGAAGTTAAGTTTGGATCGTTTATAATAACACCGTTATTTATTTTCAGAGAAATTCGTTTCAGAATTGATTGACCGTACTATACTTTCTGTTTATTTATGCTGTCATTTTCTACTTGAAATATTGTATTTAATAAAATCATATTTGACTCCACTAGCAACAGCCTTGTCAAGTAATTAATTCAATAAACAAACAAATAAATCTTTCTTTCTTTCTATTTTTAGCATTGTTTTCCCTAAATGCCTTATTCTTTATGAGAGTTTTATTTTTTTATATTACTTAGATTTTCCGCCAATAACCGCTTTAAATTAAATGTAAATTAAAATTGGTTCCTAATTATATATACTATATTTCTGAATACTATCTTTACTAACTTTACAAGCAGGCCTTGTATAAATACATGTATATATATAACCCGGTTAAAACTGACTGAAGTTCACCTTTAAAATATAAAATGAATTTAGTAATAATAATAATAAATAACCCACATCATCTCATAAACAAATCTCTGTATAGAATTCATAATTCATCTCAGCCTCAAACTCAGCACTGAGAGTGATTTAGAAACACTTGAGCATCTTCAGACGATCAGATCAGAAGCATCTTTCTGTGAATCAGGGATTCGTTTGATTCATCAGACGTTCATAACCCTTGTGCATTAATAAAGAAAGTTACACTCCGGTCGAGTGGACATAAATGTCCAGGTCAGCTTGAGAGCACAGACTAATATTAAAGAAGACCCGTGGAAGATTATTGTTGAAGAAGAAAAGTTTAAAAAGTGAAACCAAAAAAAAGTTATCCAGGTTTACATTTATGGAAATGATTTATGAACAATATTTTGTTTTATGAATGTATTATATATGAAACATGTTGAACTCTAAACCTGATAGAAAATCAAGTCATAAATCTAAACAAGCTGTGTTTCAGATTTGAGGTTTGAAATGTTAAATACAAGCTTTTAGTAGTTTTATTTGGGCGCAGAACCATGTGTCCCTCATTAGATGCCCTCCGCTGGTGCACACAGTACACACAGTACACACACACACACACAGGTACACACAGACACACACACGTACACACACACACACACACACACACACACACGTACACACACACACACACACACACACACACACACACACAGGTACACACAGACACACACACGTACACACACACACACACACACGTACACACACAGTTGTGTTTATAACACACATACAAACCACACTCTGACATCTATACCAACACACACACACACAATTATAGCTGCATTATTTTCCGATTTGCTCTATAATACGCAGAAGCAGAAAACAGGAATGAAGCAAGTATTTTCTTTATAGACCAAACTTAAAAAATACCATCATCTGGTAAAAATAATAATTTTGAAGCCTTGCTATCAGAATGAAAGCCTATTAACAAAAACAGCATAATTTTTCAGTTAAACGGCACTGCGATTAAAATAGCGGTTTAATGGGTTTCAATGGGGACATTTTTGTCTAAAAGGTGCTGAGTGGGTCACTTTTCTGTACCTAGTGTATAATAGTTTTATTAAAGGAAATGAGGGGGGAATATAAATATTCCAATAAAAACACACACCTGAGACAACATTTATGCAGTTAGCATTAACAACAAAAATTGTAACAAAAATGTCCATACGTGTGCACAGTGTTCTTAACGCAGCACCGTGTTTCTCGTCCTTTTTCCTCCCGAGTGCTTCCAGTTCTGATCTAATCCAAACACATTCACCGCGTCTCTCTCTATGTAAAGAGCTCAAATGGCATTTCTTCCATCTAACTGCTGAACACAGTGGCCTGCTGCCATGGCGACGGTTTGCCGGGTAAAGGTGTGTTTATGGGATGAGAATGCTGGTTGGGTTTGAGTGAAGCTTGATTAATTGCTCTGATAACACCGAGTTATTTTCCATCCACATATAACCAGCACTCTTCTTTTCACTCACTTACCGCTCTGAAATACAATTCTGTTCCGTCCTCTCTGGAAAAAGCTTCTTTTCCAAATCTACCCGCAGGCATGGAGTCAGATCGGATTTAACCTGCATAAAGTCAATATGGAAATATTTCATATTTTTGTGCTTTAACACAATACTGTACAGCTTTGCTTTGGACGACTCAAATCACTCTTACATTATATGACAGAAATGACTCTCTTTAGCATGTCATGGAAAATCAATCATTTATTTTAAGATTACATTTTATTAATTAAAAACTTTAAAAAAAAAATCTGATCCAAATTTGAAAAAATTCAATTCTGCCTAAAAGCAGCTAATTAATTTCTTTATAAGATTACTTTATTGAAATTAAAATAGAATTATTCCTTCGTACTATGCTTTTATTACATTTTTCTAAAATGCTTTATTTATTTATTTTCAGAGACAAACCCTTTGAAGCCGTGCCATTTTCCCTTTTAAAAATATCATATTTGAATCAAATTAAACAATTAACGGTTCTGTTTTATAATGTACACTCTATGCACGTACTTTTTTTTAATATATGGTATGTATTTATTGAGAAACTAGTTTTTCTTCAACTTTTTCTCAATAAAAATCCCAGATTTTTTTTTAATCATTATTAATTTTTTTCTAAAATGTTTAATGTATTACTGGGGAAATAGTTTTTCTTCCACTTTTTTTCAATAAAAATCCCAGAATCTCGTTTTTTTTTATCATTTTTTTTTTGTTTTTTTATTTATTTAATGTATTACTGGGGAAATAGTTTTTCTCAATCAATTTCTCAATAAAAATCCCAGAATCTCGTTTTTTTTAATCATTATTAATTTTTTTCTAAAATGTTTAATGTATTACTGTGGAAATAGTTTTTCTCAATAAATTTCTCAATAAAAATCCCAGAATCTCATTTTTGAATCATAATTTTTTTTTTTCTAAAATGTTGAATGTATTACTGGGAAATAGTTTTGATTAATTTTCATGCTCTGTTTCTGTACACGCTCTGAACATCTCGTGTTTTGCCTGAATGTTGGTGGAGGTTCGGCTCGTTGTGTTCATGGCATCCTCTCGGCCCCGGGCCCCCACGCTCTGAACATCTCGTGTTTTGCCTGATGTTGGTGGAGGTTCGGCCTCGTGTGTTCATATGTTCAGCTGCATAATGCCATCTCTGTTGCCTTGGTGGAGAGTGTTCGGTCTCGTTGTGTTCAGCTCTTATCAGCCTCTCGGCCCCGCTCTGAACATCTCGGCCTGATGTTGGTGGAGGTTCGGCCTCGTTGTGTTCATGCTCTTAAGCATCCTCTCGGCTCCCTCTGAACACGCTCTGAACGTGTTTTGCCTGATGTTGGTGGAGGTTCGGTTGTGTTCATGCTCTTAAAGCATCCTCTCGGCCCGGGCCCCACACGCTCTGAACATCTCGTGTTTTGCCTGATGTTGGTGGAGGTTCGGCCTCGTTGTGTTCATGCTCTTAAAGCAGCCTCTCGGCCCGGGCCCCACACGCTCTGAACATCTCGTGTTTTGCCTGTGTTGGTGGAGGTTCGGCCTCGTTGTGTTCATGCTCTTAAAGCAGCCTCTCGGCCCCGGGCCCCACACTCTGAACATCTCGTGTTTTGCCTGATGTTGGTGGAGGTTCATGCTCTTAAAGCATCCTCTCGGGCCCCGGGCCCCACACGCTCTGAACATCTCGTGTTTTGCCTGATGTTGGTGGAGGTTCGGCTTCGTTGTGTGTTCATGCTCTTAAAGCATCCTCTCGGCCCCAGGCCCCACACGCTCTGAACATCTCGTGTTTTGCCTGATGTTGGTGGAGGTTCGGCCTCGTTGTGTTCATGCTCTTAAAGCATCCTCTCGGCCTCTCTGAACATCTGCCTGATGTTGGTGGAGGTTCAGCCTCGTTGTGTTCATGCTCCATCCTCTCGGCCCCGGGCCCCACACGCTCTGAACATCTCGTTTTGCCTGATTTGGTGGAGGTTTCGGCCTCGTTGTGTTCATGCTCTTAAAGCATCCTCTCGGCCCCGGGCCCCACACGCTCTGAACATCTCGTGTTTTGCCTGATGTTGGTGGAGGTTCAGCCTCGCATGCTCTTAAAGCATCCTCTCGGCCCCGGGCCCCACACGCTCTGAACATTCGTGTTTTGCCTGATGTTGGTGGAGGTTCTCGGTGTTCAAAGCTCCTCTCGGCCCCGGGGCCCCACACGCTCTGAACATCTCGTGTTTTGCCTGATGTTGGTGGACGGCTCGTTGTTGTTCATGCTCTTACATCTCTCGGCCCCGGGCCCCACCCGCTTGAAACATCTCGTGTTTTGCCTGATGTTGGTGGAGGTTCGGCCTCGTTGTGTTTCATGCTCTTAAAGCATCCTCTCGCGGCCCGGGCCCCACACGCTCTGAACATCTCGCCTGATGTTGATGGAGGTTCGGCCTCGTTGTGTTCATGCTCTTAAAGCATCCTCTCGGCTCTGAACATCTCGTGTTTTGCCTGATGTTGGTGGAGGTTCGGCCTCGTTGTGTTCATGCTCTTAAAGCATCCTCTCGGCCCCGGGCCTCACACGCTCTCGAACATGTGTTTGCCTGATGTTGGTGGAGGTTCGGCCTCGTTGTGTTCATGCTCTTAAAGCATCCTCTCGGCCCCGGGCCCCACCACGCTCTGAACATCTCGTGTTTTGCCTGATGTTGGTGGAGGTTCGGCCTCGTTGTGTTCATGCTCTTAAAGCATCTCTCGCCCCGGGCCCCACACGCTCTGAAACATCTCGTGTTTTGCCTGATGTTGGTGGGAGGTTCGGCCTCGTGTTCATGCTCTTAAAGCATTCCTCTCGGCCCCGGGCCCCCACACGCTCTGAACATCTCGTGTTTTGCCTGATGTTGGTGGAGGTTCGGCCTCGTTGTGTTCAGCTTCTTATCCTCTCGGCCCCGGGCCCCACACGCTCTGAACATCTCGTGTTTTGCCTGATGTTGATGGAGGTTCGGCCTCGTTGTGTTCATGCTCTTAAAGCATCCTCTCGGCCCCGGGCCCCACACGCTCTGAACATCTCGTGTTTTGCCTGATGTTGGTGGAGGTTCGGCCTCGTTGTGTTCATGCTCTTAAAGCATCCTCTCGGCCCCGGGCCCCACACGCTCTGAACATCTCGTGTTTTGCCTGATGTTGGTGGAGGTTCGGCCTCGTTGTGTTCATGCTCTTAAAGCATCCTCTCGGCCCCGGGCCCCACACGCTCTGAACATCTCGTGTTTTGCCTGATGTTGGTGGAGGTTCGGCCTCGTTGTGTTCATGCTCTCTTAAAGCATCCTCTCGACCCCGGGCCCCACACGCTCTGAACATCTCGTGTTTTGGCCTGATGTTGGTGGAGGTTCGGCCTCGTTGTGTTCATGCTCTTAAAGCATCCTCTCGGCCCCGGGCCCCACACGCTCTGAACATCTCGTGTTTTGCCTGATGTTGGTGGAGGTTCGGCCTCGTTGTGTTCATGCTCTTAAAGCATCCTCTCGGCCCCGGGCCCCACACGCTCTGAACATCTCGTGTTTTGCCTGATGTTGGTGGAGGTTTGGCCTCGTTGTGTTCATGCTCTTAAAGCATCCTCTCGGCCCCGGGCCCCACACGCTCTGAACATCTCGTGTTTTGCCTGATGTTGGTGGAGGTTCGGCCTCGTTGTGTTCATGCTCTTAAAGCATCCTCTCGGCCCCGGGCCCCACACGCTCTGAACATCTTGTGTTTGCCTGCCTGATGTTGGTGGAGGTTCGGCCTCGTTGTGTTCATGCTCTTAAAGCATCCTCTCGGCCCCGGGCCCCACACGCTCTGAACATCTCGTGTTTTGCCTGATGTTGGTGGAGGTTCGGCCTCGATGTGTTCATGCTCTTAAAGCATCCTCTCGGCCCCGGGCCCCACACGCTCTGAACATCTCGTGTTTTGCCTGATGTTGATGGAGGTTCGGCCTCGATGTGTTCATGCTTTTAAAGCATCCTCTCGGCCCCGGGCCCCAGGAAGTGACCCCATAAACTCAAATCAACACTTACATTTATTGCCATTTTATATACAAACAACCCTAAAAGGCACTCTTTTGTTTAAATAAGGATACAATATGATTTTCCATCCGATGGCTAACATAGTTTGAGCACAGTTTAGTTTGAATTATAATATATCAAATGTAGTATAGAGTTAAAAAGGCCACATGAAGGATATGTTCCAGCTGTAAACCCCTCTCTGATGCATATCTCCGTCACACGCAGAAGAATACAGCCGAGCGCATCATTAATCACACAAATCAGTCAGAACAAGGTCAATAAGAAGATGATATTGCATAAACGAGGCTGTGTTTACAATGCAATGCTGCATACTGCTGCTGTTTGAAACAGTGTGCAACAATAAACATGCTTATCCCAGAAGAGATTATGCAGTTTTAACGCAAGCATGTGTGAAAATGTCACTGTTATGCATCTAAACAAATGATGATTCAATATCACAACTGATATTATTTCCCGTGCATTTATCTGGATACAGAAGATCAAGTGCAATGCATTGTGGGATAGAGTACTCAGTGTAGTGTGCTATGATTTAAAGTAATTATTTGAGAGTTTTATTAGAAATTAAATCAACACGGAAAACGATCAATTTAATGTATTTGAAATGGACTACACTGTTTTATTTGTAGGTGTCTTATTGTATCATTTAACAAGTCATCATCCACTCTGGCAGATCTAGTATGCAGTATGCAGTATGTGATTGTAAACACAGCTAGTAATGCTCGTTATGTCCATCAGAGGTCATTATAACACAGTTATTTCAAATTACACGGCTTTCAGCTCAAACTACTTTTACTCAAGCTTTGGCCGAATCTAAATCTGAATTATGATTCATGTTTGATTTGTAGTTTTGGCTTGTAAAAGAAAAAGAGATCTAACCATATTTCCCTTACAAAAAACATATGCCATATTGTATATGAATATGGCAATCATAAGGGTTTGGTTCTCTCTCTTCACAGATGCATAGATTCATAACAGATATTCTGGAAGACCACATGTCCTAATTAAGTCAAATTAGAAATATCACCGTAGAAAGATGTATTTTGAGCTTCTCAAACGCTCTCAGCTGCCAAACGTGAAGCCCTTTACACAATCAGAGAAGTCTCTGCTCCAGAACCTAGTGAGCTGCCTTCGTAGACAGCACTTTAAAGGCATCGTAGGGAGGTCATCACAAGTATGGTTTGTGTTAATCCCAGAATGCACTGCAACAAGCTTGGGGGGGGGGTCTATATACTGTAAGACGGTGATGAGTCAAGATATATTATTATAAATAATTAATTAAACACTGAAGATTATGACTATAAGAATTCAAATAAATTAAATATGTTATTTTTAATATTTTTATTTTAAATAAATTATAATGTTTATTGTAATTGTTATTTAAATGTATTATTTTATGTAATGTATTATTAAATGTTTTTATGTTTTATTTATTGAAATGAAATGAAATGTAATTATTTTATTTTTATTGAAATTTTATTTTATTGTAATTATTTTATTTTTATTGTATTATTTTGAAATGTAATTATTTTATTTTTATTGTTTTATTTTATTGAAATGTAATTATTTTATTTTTATTGTTTTATTTTATTTAAATGTATTATTTTGAAATGTAATTTTTATTTTTATTGCTTTATTTTATTGAAATGTATTATTTTGAAATGCAGTGGCGGCTGGTGCTAATAAATTCTGGTCCAAGCTCCTTGATCCTTTGTTTTCTTCATCCGAACGCCTTGTGAAGGGTATTTTTGTAAAGATAAAACCGAATTGTCTTTCATCTGGAGATATTGCGCTTGCTTCCACATTAATTAGTACCTGTCTGTCAACTGACGAGCTGCTGCTGAGTGGAACGAGAGTCGTTGAGAACGGTCCAATCACGTGAGGCCAAACATATCAAAACAATATTGATTCGCTCTAACAACAAAAGTGGGAGGAGCCTGCGCCCCAAGGACAATTTGAAACAAGCCAATTAGAGCTTAGCCTCAAATCACATGCTTTTGAAAAGTTTGTGTACCTACATACACACTCATTAGTCCGGCGCCCCGCACACAAATATGAAAGAAATAGAGTTGATTTTCAATAAATTATAATATAACTAACAGTAGAATACTATGACTAAATGATTTTATATAGTTAATATGTGATATATTTGTAACTTATTGTTAACATGTTAAAGAGGGCTAACTTGAAGCCCCAGCGCCCCCTATTGACCAGCCGCCACTGTTGAAATGCAATTACTGTATTTTTATTGTATTATTTTATTGAAATTTTCTAATATATTTATTTCTTTTCTTTTATTACAATGTACTATTTTATGCATATTTGTGCACTTATTATTGCAGCATTATCTTTTTTTTTTATTGCAAACACGAGTGTGTCTCAAATCAGTTTAGTAGACAGCTGTCTATGTGGTTCTGGAACAGACTTTAATCTCTCGTTCTGTTTCTGTTGCTGCTCTCATAGCGTAGCATTATATTTCCCACATAATCACGTTTATCAGAGATACAAACCAATAAAAGCTGAGCGTTATGAGGAACACAGTGAAGTGATCAGTGAATGGAGGACAGTCTGTGATGGAAGATTTGGCTTGATGTCCAGGGTTAGGGTTACACTAACACTAACCCTAACCCTAACCCTAACCCGACCGGTCACGTCACTTCCGTCGTCATGCCAACAGCCCCAGTCGCTTGACCTTGGCCGGACAGGAAAGAGTGAATGATGAAGACGATGGACAGGAGTGAAGGTCCAATTGCTGAAATACAAAAGAATTGAATAAAATACACATGAGATCTCATTAATATTGCAATGTTTAGACTGAGAGCACATTTCTCCAACTTCTCAGACTAACAAATGTTTACACATTATGAATATTAAAAATTACTCAGATAAACTTCTCAGACTTAATTATTGAACATGAAAAACCTAAACTCAGATCTCAGACTAAAACTCTATTAAAAACATTTAAACTTATTCACTTAACCCTAGAGCATCAAAAGCCTAAATTAGGAAAAACATTACATCTAAGACCTAAACTTCTCAGATTAAGCATAAATATTTATTCAAAAAGCTTTTTAAAAAATTACATGAAAACCTAAACTTCTTAGACTAAAAAGCATCATTTAAAAGATAAATTATTGTATTAAACTTCTCAGAAACCCTAATATTAAAAATATTTTTTGTTCAAACTCAGATAAATCAAAAAATTACATACTAACCAACCTTTTAAAATTTTTAAACTTCTCAGATTAACCCTAAAACTATTAAAAACATTTTTATTCATTTAAAAGCTAAAATAAATTAAATTAAAATTACATGAAAACCTAAACTTCTCAAATATTAAAAACATTATTTAAAAGCTCACAATAAATAAACTATCAGATTAACTTCTTTTGTTATTAAATCTAAAACTGAAAACCTAAACTACTAAAAAAAACTATTTTTTTGTTCATTCATTTAAAAAAACTTCTCATTATTAACTATAAAAAATTACATGACAAACCTGAAAAAAACCCTAATTTAACTTCTCAGATAACTATTAAAAATATTTTTTGTTCATTTAAAAGCTAAAAAATTATTAAAAATTACATTATTTCTCAAAAAAAAATTTTTTCTTATTAATAAAACTATTAAAAACATTTTATTCATTTAAAAGCTAAAATTAAATTATTAAAAATACATGAAAAACCTAAACTTCTCAGACTAACCCTAAAACTATTTTACTAAACACTTTTATTCATTTAAAAGCTAAAATTAAATTATTAAAAATTACATTTTAAAAACCTAAACTTCTCAGAAACCCTAAAAATATAAAAATAATTTGTATTCATTTAAAAGCTAAAATTAACATTATTAAAAATTACATCAAAAACCTAACTTCTCAGACTAACTCTAAAAATATTTTAAAAAAAGCATTTTTATTTTTCATTTAAAAGCTAAATTAAATTATTAAAAATTACATGAAAACCTAAACTTCTCAGATAACCTAACCCTAAAACTATAAAAATAATTTGTTTCATTTAAAAGCTAAAATTTTTTAAATTATAAAAATCAAAAAAGCTTACATGAACCTAAACCTAAAACTTCTCAACTAACCCTAAAACTATTAAAAAACATTTTTTTTGTTCATTTAAAAGCTCAAATTAAATTATTAAAAATTACATGAAAACCTAAACTTCTCAGATTAACCCTAAAACTATTAAAAACATTTTTATTCATTTAAAAGCTCAAATTAAATTATAAAAAAATTACATGAAAACCTAAACTTCTCAGACTAACCCTAAAACTATTAAAAACATTTTTATTCATTTAAAAGCTAAAATTAAATTATTAAAAATTACATGAAAAACCTAAACTTCTCAGACTAACCCTAAAACTATTAAAAACATTTTTATTCATTTAAAAGCTCAAATTAAATTATAAAAAATTACATGAAAAACCTAAACTTCTCAGACTAACTCTAAAACTATAAAAAATATTTGTGTTCATTTAAAAGCTAAAATTTTTAAAATTATTTAAAAAATTACATGAAAAAAACCTAAACTTCTCAGACTAACCCTAAAACTAAAAAAACACAAAACTAACCCTAAAACATTTTTATGCTTCTATTTATTTAAATAAAATTAAATAAACTTCTCAGATACAAAATTAGAGTTTAAAACTTAAAACTAAAACTAACCCTAACCCTAAAAATTGCTCAAAAACTCAATCTTCTCAGACATAACCCTAAAACTAAACTGAAAAACATAAATTTTGTTCATTTAAAAGCTCAAATTAAATTATTACAAATGACATGTATAAACTAAAACTAACCCTAACCCTAAAAATTGCTCATTTAAAAGAAATAATTATAAAAAATTACATGAAAAATCTAAACTAAACATAAATTATAAAATATATGAATTATAAAAAGGAATAAACTGATGTTAGTTTATTTGAAGCACTCAGATTAACTGGAAATAACTAAAAACCAAAAATAAATAATTACTTAAAAATGACAAAAGCACATAAACTAATAAATTCAAACAGCAAAACATAAACGTTGTAAAAATTCAAACAAAAACTGAAAATATAAAAATTAAGTTTGTAACGGTATTAAATTATGCACTAAATAAATTTTCATTTCAAAAAACAAAAAAAACAGTCGAACCTAAATAAAACTTAAATGAGAAAATTAGTTAATCTAAATAATATATAAAAAATGGAAATAATCTTTGAGTTTGAGTTGAAGCACTATAATTACTAACTACTAAAAGTAGTTATTTAGTAAATAGTTACATTAAAAACTAATTAAAAATACAAAACTTAAATAAAACACCAAAGTGTAAGATGAACACAAATCCCACACTTGCCCTCATCATGTGCACGTTCAAAAAGAGAGAAAACCCGCTTCGTTAAGACTATTAGCTAAAGTCTCCATCTTCTCCGGTGTTTCTCCCGAGAGAACGACTCAGTAATCTGACACGTGTCTCCATCCTCGTCTCTAACTGACCAACACATCTCAAACGTTTCTTATCCAATCACCAGAAAGCAGAGCAAACCAGGGTAAACCTGAACGAACGTGAAGCGAGTGTCTCTCACAATCTCAGCGTCTGGGCCTCCGAAGTCGAGGAACATCATGCGGACGCCGTCGTCGGAGGACATACGCAGACGCTCGAAGGGCTGCTGGAGAAGAACGCTTCTCCTGACGCCGGCCTCCTCCGTGAAGAGCACGAAGCCTTTGTCTATGTGAACGCTCAACATACACGGCTTGCCGTTCCAGCTGCACACTGCACACAGAGCACAGAGCACGTCTTCACCCGAACAACACGAGGATTAGAAGACAACACTTCAAGATGAAGCACTGAAATTACTGACTGAACTAAAATTCATTCATCCGAAACTTTAATGTTTGGAAAAAAGACAAAAGCACATAATACAATAATAAAAAAAATACTATACAATTACTACTAAAATTACAATAGAAACTAAAAATATGAAAAAGCTAATTCAAAATTTATATCACTATATATATTATAATTTAATTGAACGACTTAGCATAGTATTAAAATAAAATAAATTATGAATAAAATTTTAATTTAAAGTCATTTTACTACTTTTAGTTTTTATTTAGCACTAAACTAAATAACAACTAAAATTATTTAAAATGAATTCATATATATATATGCGTGTGTGTGTGTGTTGTGTTATATTGTATAAAATATGTATATATATATATATATTATATGTGTGTGTGTGTGTGTGTGTGTGTGTTATATTGTATGTGTGTGTGTGTGTTAATTATTGTATTGTAATTAATTAATATATATATAATTTATACAATATATAACACACACACACACATATATAACACAATTAAATTCCTAAAAAATGAAGATGAGAGCTATATATAAGAGCTATTATATTAATATAATATAAAATCTAATATAAAACTTCATTTTTGATTAGTAATATGCTTTGCTGAGAA
This sequence comes from Schizopygopsis malacanthus, assembly GCA_027474115.1. Classification (NCBI taxonomy): domain Eukaryota; kingdom Metazoa; phylum Chordata; class Actinopteri; order Cypriniformes; family Cyprinidae; genus Schizopygopsis; species Schizopygopsis malacanthus. Next base: position 1,608,677 of record CM049877.1, read on the forward strand.
CTTAATTTTGATAACTTTAAAGCAGATTTTTTTTATATTTAGATTTTTTTTGCAGATTTTCCAATAGTTTTATCCCGAAGCTTATTCATTCAGCTTTCAGATGATGTACAGATCTCAATTTAAAAAATCGACTCTTATGATTGGTTTTGTGGTCCAGTGTCACGGTTAGTGGGCTATTGAACATTTATCCTATCAGCACACTGCAGTGCAACACACATACAGTCTCACATGTGCCTGACGGTTACTCGTTTATGGTCTGTCTGCTCTGGACAGATGATGAAGACTGACCTGTGGTGACCTCCTGCACGAGCTCGGCGGCGCTGTGGCAGCCCTCCACCAGCAGGTGCGTCCAGCTGGACAGATCTTTAGCCGTGTCCACTCTGAACAGATGCGTCTCCACTCCCTGCTTCGTGCCCAAACGCAGACCGAACGTCAGCTCAGAGTCGTGGACTGATGAAGTCTTCCCCGGGCCAGAGTGAACCAGCCTGACGGAGACAGCTCAGACTTACACATCTAACGAAATACACACTGTAGCATGATCAAATACACACTGTACACACTGTACACACTGTAGTGATCAAATACACACTGTACACACTGTACACATGTACACACTGATCAAATACACACTGTACACACTGTAGTATGATCAAATACACACTGTACACACTGTACACACTGTAGTCAAATACACACTGTACACACTGTAGCATGATCAAATACACACTGTACACACTGTACACACTGTACACACTGTACACACTATGATCAAATACACACTGTACACACTGTAGTATGATCAAATACACACTGTACACACTCATGATCAAATACACACTGTACACACTGTAGCATGATCAAATACACACTGTACACACTGTACACACTGCAAATACACACTGTACACACTCAAATACACACTGTACACACTGTACACACTGTAGTATGATCAAATACACACTGTACACACTATGATCAAATACACACTGTACACACTGTACAAATACACTGTACACACTGTATGATCAAATACACACTGTACACACTGTATGTAGTATGATCAAATACACACTGTACACACTGTACATGATCAAATACACACTGTACACACTGTAGTATGATCAAATACACACTGTACACACTGTAGTAGTATGATCAAATAATGTACAAATACACACTGTACAACTGTAGTAAATACACACTGTACACACTGTAGTATGATCATGATCAAATGTAGTATGATCAAATACACACTGTACACACTGTGTACACACTGTACACACTACACACTGTAGTATGATCATGATCAAATACACACTGTACAATACAAATACACTGTAACACAGTAGCATATGATCAAATACACACTGTACACACTGGTACACACTGTACACACTACACACTGTAGTATGATCACACTGTAGTAACAAATACACACTGTACCACCGTAGTATGATCAAATCACTGTACACAGTATGATCAAATACACACTGTGTAGTATGATCAAATACATAGACACTCTGTATATGTGAGCTGTGTAGTAACACACTGTACACACTGTAGTATGATCCAAATACACACTGTACACACTGTACACACTGCATGAGTCAAATACACACTGTACACACTGTACACACTGTAGTATGATCTAATACACACTGTGTAGTTACAAATACACACTGTAGTGTATGACATACACACTGTACACACTGTAATCACCACACTATTCGAACAAACAAATACACACTCAAATATATATAGTACACACTGTATCAAATACACACTGTACACACTGTATGTAGTATGATCAAATGTATGTACTTATGATCACTACACACTTATGTAGTACACACTACACACTACACACTACTACACTGTATCCATGAATCACATTTTTTCTTTCAATCAATCAATTATAAAGTACACACTCAAATGATTCACACTGTATATGGACTATTTAGTACATGTAGTGATATTATTTCTTCCATGAACAAATGAATTACACGAACAAACAAATGAACAAACAATCAAATGTATATTTATCCAAATACACACTTACTATAGCTGTAGTATCACATCAAATACACACTTTTCTTTCATACACTGAAATGACATTTTTGCTATCAATTTAATTGTTCATTAAACATTTTTACAAGGGGTCCTGTAATTATGATCAAATACACACTGTACACACTGTAGTATGATCAAATACACACTGTACACACTGTACTTTTTAGTATGATCAAATACACAC